>MNCI01007580.1:212990-275976 GCA_015680685.1 Gnetum montanum
AGTTCATCCCATCGGCCCGAACACTTATTGGGTGATGAACTTACATGATGGATGGAAACACACACATACACACAAAATGGAAAAAGTATAACGATGTTGTAAAACAAAAACAAGAAAAGTTAAAGAAATTTGTAAAACAAAAATGTGTAAAACAAAAACGTGTAAAACAAAAACTGAAAAAGAACTGAGGGCCCCATATGATTGACATAGATGGCCATCTCCCCCATGACTGAGTTGTAAGGGAGAGATCCAAAATAGAGAGCGCCTGTTTGAATTTCTAAGAAGTGCCCAACTTCTCCCGATTGATGACCTTAAATTCAGGGGTGGAAGTTGGCGACGCTCACGTTCTAATGTATCTATGCCACGGTTGTTGGCATGAGTTTCCTCAGTTCGTTCCATGCATATTTGTTTGCCCCTACGAGAAGCTGTCAACCACGGGGTGTCTATTACTTCTTGTGTGGTTGCTACATACAGGCATCTTTGTTGCAGAGTTTCCTGGGCACACCTGTGACATGGAGACATTTCCTCCATGTCATCACCCGATGAATCACTGTATGTGATGCATGGAACTATCCTCTTCTCGATCTTTCCACATATGTTTATCTTGGAGATTTCCAAGGAAAGATCGCGGATCCTAAGGCATGCATCTACTGTGCTTAGCCATGCCCTTCCCATTATAATTGGGAAGTCCCCTTCGTTGTTGTTAACATCGATCACTAGGAAATCCGCTGGGTAGGACCAACCACACACAGTGGTAATAACGTCCTCCACTAATCCCAAGGGAATAGTGATGGACTGGTCTGCCAGCTCTAGTTGGATGTTGCTCTTCTTAAGTTGGGGCAGGTTCCAGGCGTGATACATCTTTCGCGAAATTAAGTTGACTCCGGAACCTGAGTCAAGAAGAGCTCGATGTGGTGCATTCCCAGCGATCTGCAAATGAATAAAGGGACTCCCAGGATCAGTTAGTTTCCTGGGAAGGTGGCCTACCTTGATCCAGTCAGTTACGGTATGTGTTAGCATAACCGTATGCGTTACATTCCCTTGGACTGAAGGGTGCTCCGAAGTGTTAGTAGTTAGAGGCCTATACATATACCCGTCCGCTTGTTGTTGCGAGAGCCTATCCGGGCTCCTAGTTCTGAAAAAGGGTCTCTTTTTTGTACAGTTATCGCCAGAACTAGTGTCCGGTTGGATATTTACACTCTGAATATTTACAGATCTCGCGGCGTGACGTTGCTGCGGTTGGGTAGGTAATTCCCCTTGCATTGTTGGAGCAGGAGGTGTTATGGGAACTACTTGAGGAAAAGGTGCGGGTGGAGTTAGAGGATGGACAGAATGTGGAATGTCTCCCGGAGGAGAAGGAGTCCTTCTGAAGTACTCCCGAGCGTAGTAGTGACGGCGTGGAGTGTGACTCATAGCGTCACCTGGAGAAACTGGCTGCTGCACATAATAACCATAAGGATCAGGCTGCCGGTAAGGGTATCGATGTGTTGGCTGTGGCATCCCCCATGACTGTGGGTATTGCCACTGCTGATGTTGCTCGATGGGCTGCGGAGGTGTTCCACTTGGATAATACGTCAAGGGTTGGTGGAACTGCCTCGGGTTACCTTGTGGATAAGGTAACCTTCTGGGTGTTTGCCGTTGATTAAGTCTTGGATTTAATGCATACACCCCAGACTCCTGCAGATGTGAGATAATTGGACAACATCCCTTAGGATGGTCATAGTAACAGACCTCACATCCACCATCATTGTCTGAATCAGAATTTTTAGCCTCATCAGAGTTAAAGAACTTTCCCTTACCCTTGTTATGTGCAGGGTTAAAGTTTCTCCGCTTGTCTTTGCTTTTATCACTACTTTGCTCATCCTTAGACTCTTCTACAATTTTCAGGACTGTTTCTATTCGTGAGTCTAAGGAATCCCACATTTGGTCTACCTTAGCCGATACCTCCGTTGTTAACTTTTGGATCGGCACAGTTTTCCTGTTCACCAACTCTTCGAGTGGTGACTCATCCTCCTCATCACAGAATTTCACTCCCTTCTTACGAAGGGAGGGATCACGGTTGTATTCCTCCGCACTTTCTCTTTTCCGTAGCTCACCCTCTTCTTGCGCTACTTGTTCCAACAATACTTCAACTTCATGGGCTCTTAGTTGGGAGAGTCTCCCTTGGGCGTAAGTCCCAAGAGTTCTTCTCGTTTCATTTCGTAGCCCATCCACGAGGTGGCGAAGTTGATCCCGCTTAGCGTACCCATGGCCCGGGCAACGATGTAGCAATGTGTAGTAACGGGCCATGGCAGCATCCAAGGATTCATGAGCTCCTTGTTTCCAGCCTTGGATCTGCTTACGCAAGTTAGACACTCTGGAGTACGTTTGATATTTGTTGTTGAACAATTCGAGCATCGTACTCCACCTCCTGATGGTTTCCGGTTCTAAGGACCGGTACCAGCTTTCTGCTTCTTTAGTGAGTGTCCTTGGGAACAACTTGAGTTTCTGCCACTCATTGTCTATGTTCTGCAAGGCACAGGCGTCGTGGAATGCCTGTAAATGATGTTGAGGATCAGCGTTGTATCCCCCTTCAAAACGTGGGATATTATTTATATCCAAACGCTTGATCCTACTGTCTTTCAAATGCCTTGTGGGAATCCTAACTGCCTCTCTAATGTCAAGCATACTTCGGGTTGCGAATAGGGGTTCGTCATGATCATCTCTTTCATGACGTCTGTGATGTCTACGTTGTGGTTCCCTATTCTCCCTACGTCCTTGCCCTTGTCCTAACTCCTCTCGACCTTCTTGTCGAGGCATTTCATCTCTTTTACCTTTACTCTCCGCGTTATGCTCATGGTGGCTGCGCCCAGATGTGGAAGGAGAGGGTGAATGATGTGATGAAGGGGAAGAAGAAGGGGATCCATCACCATGGTGATGTTTCTTGCCTTCTCTTCGGCTGCTTCGGCCCCGATCGTTGTGACGATCAACGAGTCCGTCATTAGTGCGAGTGATTGTTCCTGCCGTGAACAGCTGGTGCTCACGGGGATCAGAGCCTGGAATATGTATCGTTGATCTAAGGCCCTGATGCCTAACCTCTTCACTAGAGTGAGGAGGAGGAACATCATTTTCTAAGAAACCCGTTGTGAGGGGTTCCTCGTCTCCTATTTCACTAATGACGTGGGAAACCTTGCCCTTCAGTAGTGAATGTTGGCTCTCCTGCCTTGCATCCCGAATACGTTGGGCTTTTGTGGGTTGATAATCCCTCAGAGTGTAATCATCCGCAACGTATTCAGTAATCAGCTCTTGCATGCCATACCGTACCAAGGCACGGAAAAGCATGTTGGAAGCAGAGCGATCTGGGGGTAACACGATGTTACCTTGCATGTCTCTCCACCGCAGTTGCTCATCTTGATGGAAAACAAAGGTAAAATCCGGCACATACTCATCGGGATGAGTATATGTGACCTTAGATTGTTGAGGACATGGTTGATCTCGGTTATGCGTATGATGCTGACTTTCTCCTGTATTGTCCTTAGGTGAGTTGATTTCGTGAGAAGAAGCCATTTCTATTGGTGTGCTAATTTCACCGTTATTTATTGTTCTTGATTAACTGATTAACCCTAAGGTTCGTTTTAAGCTCACAACGATGTGAGTGATATCCCTTATGTTAAATTGGCGAAAAAACACTTAGTCCCCGGCAACGGCGCCAATGATGAGTGGCGAGGTACCCCTACACTCCACCATACGAATACGAGCGTACACGCGCGATCCGGTCGAACTCCGCAGACTAAATGCCTTAACGCCACAAGAAACACTTGGGGTTAATCGTTCGTTGTCTTCCCAGGCTTGCTTGTATGTGTCACGGTGTATGGTTAAGCAAGTCTGAGGTATGTGATTTTTTTGGTATTTTCGGCTTATCTTCTATGCTACCAGGAGAAAGGGTTGAGAAAACTAAACTAACTCTAACTAAGATCTAAGTCTAAATTAACTAGCGTCAGCATCCGTTCCCACTTACCGGACACACCCTGAACTATGCAACTGCAGCTTACCAAACGCTAATCGTTACTGGGATCGCCACACGTAACGCAAGTGCTCGAAGTGGTCGTACTGAGGCACCTATTTAGCCTACGTGTGATAAGCAGCCGATTCCTTAGCCAGCCGTACACACCCGTGGGTGCTCGTAACTAAGTCGTACTTATCACACGTTCTAGCCTAGCGATGAGCAGCTGATTCCTTAACTAGTCGTACACACTAGACTACCACTGGGATTACCAAGCACAGAATCCTGGAATACACTACTGGGTTATCAAGCAGTCAATGCTCGTAGTCAAGTCGTACTCACGCGTTACGACAAGCAGTCGATTCCTTGACTAGTCGTACACGTCCGTAGACGCTCGTAATCAAGTCGTACTTGTGCGCACTAGGAAAGCAGTAAATAAACAACAATAAAACCACGTGTTGCAAGGTTTATCCAATCAAGTTCATCTTTATTACCGTACACAACTTGGGTTCAGGTTACAAGCTGCTCGAATAAAGAGCCGTTCACTCTAGGACTCCTACTGCGGGCACATGGGGAAAAATTCTAACTCTGGAGTGATCAATCTGCCAGAGCTTTGCTACTTCTAGCCAGGATTTCGAAATGAAGGGATTACCACCTCTTATTTATAGATATGGTGGCGGACCGCGATATCGCGTNGCCTCTTATTTATAGATATGGTGGCGGACCGCGATATCGCGTACGCGATATCGCAGGGAAAGATGCGATATCGCGGTGGCCGCGATATCGCGTACGCGATATCACCTAATAGTCCATGTCGCGTCTCATCGATTAGTAAAGTGGAATGAGTACGACTAGTTTCAAGCATTAAAGTGTAATTGTTTGGTAACCAAGTAGTGGTTTTGCTTGATTTGCTTAGTGGTGAGTTCACTCGGTAATCCCAATAACGATTACATGTGTCTAAGGCATGTTTGGTAAACCAGGAACAGATGATGCTTATTGTAGGATAAAATAGATTTACTTGCTTATCATTGCTTAGATTTGGCATTTACCTTTGTTTTCATTATGTTTACCCTTAGGAGTAAGATGAGCCTTACAGTATCACATAACATATGCCTCACTACTAGTTAAACCATACACTTAAACTTCATTGACTTAAGGTGAGAAGACAACAATCACAAGCTTAACATCAACTACTAGCATAATAACATTTTCTATCCATGGATTACGATTTGGTCACACGTTAGCACTCATGACTTGTATGGTCAAGTGTTGGGATTGCTTCACAGCTCATCATTGGTGCCATTACTAGGGATGTATCAATGTGGGCTAAGTAATTGATCTTACAAAATTCGTTGTATCAAAAACTATAAAGTCAATCTTCATATCTTTAAATAATTCTAATAACACACACACTTGACCAAGTGCCACATACATAACACAGCTTCAACTAAGGAAAAACTATCATTTGCCAAAGAATTAAGAAGGGGAAATGACAGAACAAATGACAATGAAGACTAAAGTATGCCTATGCAAATAAGAATCTCATATGCTCACAATGATCCTTACTACCCTGATTTCACATTCATCTTTCATCTAGATGGGTAGATGAGGTGGAGAGACCTATAGGGCAACATTATTTTACCTCCAGAGCATTCAACACCCATCATGCTTCAAATAGCTTTAAGGGGAATTAATTTGAGTCATGCACAAGAAGGGTACCATGTGATCAAACACATGACAAGACCTTATCAACCCAAAGAGGCACAAGTGTAGAGAGATGCTGCTATGGAAACCAAACATGAGCATAACAAGGGAAAGCAAGTTAACTCTCCTGTTGTCCTAGAAGAACTAGATGGTGATGCAAATGTAGCAGAAAAACTCTACCATGATCATGAAGTCCATTGCCAAATGCCTATTAATCATCTAGAAGGACTTGTCAAGGTGCAACTACATTTAGCCCTCACAGAGACACCAAGAAGAGAAGCAAAGAACTCTAAGTACAAGCACGACTCAAGGCCTAGAGTTTCTGTTGGATCATAAGGAGATGAATACCATAGCCATAGAAGGATAACTAGCCAACATCATTCTCCAATTGCTTTGTCTTCCTCCTCACGATTGTTGGTGGAATTTAACAGAAGGGGGCAAAGGTTCAAAGATCATGATAGGGAGAGACATTGGGCTCATGATAGACATGAGTATTGTCAAAGGCACCTTGATGAAAAAGATTAAGAGTACAAACCACGAAGGGACAGGGATAGACATGAAGAGACAGAGCAATATGAGTACCAAAGGAAACATCACTACAATCGAGCATATGAACCCTATGAACATGAAGAACCCCTACTGGCTACTTGCATCATGATCAACATAAGGGAAGTAATGTACATTTCAACTAAGCATGTAAGGGATAGTCACATTAAGCGACTTGATATGAATAATATTCCTAAGTTTGAAGAAGGGTTTAACGTAGATCCACAACATCACCTTTAAGCATTTCACAATGCCTGTGCCCTACAAAATATTGAAAGTGACTCGCAAAAGCTCAAGTTGTTTCCCAAGATACTCATCAAGAAGGCAGAAAGCTAGTATAGATTGTAAGAATCTGAATCAATTGGAAGGTGGAGTACCATGCTTGAACTTTTCAATGACAAATACCATGCTTACTCTTGGGTGTGTAATCTTAGAAAGTAGACCTAGAGCTGGAAGCAGGGGATCCATGAATCCCTTGATGTGACAATGGATAGATACTACTCTCTTTTGCATAGGTGCTAAGGCCACAGATTTTTCCAAAGGGAGTAGCTTAGGCATATTGTCGATGGGCTAAGGAATAAAACCATGGAAATCCTTGGGGTTTATGCCTAAGGCAAACTATCGGAAATGACTGCCCATCAGATCCAAAGGCTAATTGACCAAGTGGCAATGGAAAAAGACAAGTTGTGAAAGAGAGAATCAACCGAGGAGTACAATCGAGATCCATTTATTTGGAAAAGAGATGTACGAGTATGTGATAAGTAAGAGGAAGAAACCTTGGAAGAGGTGATATAGAAAAAGACTCCACCAATCTGGAAGTTTATTAATGACATAGCCACCAAAGTTTTAAAAAATGTGGGACTCAATGGACAAAAAATTCGCAACAACTTTAAAAATTGTAAAAGAAAGAACTCAATAAGCCTTTAATAAGGGTACAGAGAAGAAGAAGAAACAAGACTATGAACAAAAAGGAAAAGTTGCTTTAGTGGTAGAATGTTTTGATTTAAGCTCAAACAATGAGGAAGGGTGTATAGTGTGCCAATACAAAAATCCTAAGGGATGCTATCCTATAATGGTTCATTTGCAAGAATCAAGGGCATATGTGCTTAATCCAAGATTTATCAAAAAAACAAATGCCAAAACGGTTACTTTACCCTCAAGGTAACTATCAACATACCTTCCAACCAATCTACTATCCAAGTGGAGCTGACCCATAGCCATAGGAGCAATATCAACAACAATGGCAGCAACTACAATCATGGGCAATGCCACCACCAAGACAACAATACCCATATTAACAACTAGATCCTTATGGATATTATGTGTAGCGTCTGATATCTCCAAGAAACATAGTAGTTCATACTTCACAATATTATCTACCTGATTATTATAGACCTACCACTCTAATGATGGATTCTAATCCATATGTACATCAAACAATGATTGGTCCATTAAGTCAACCTTCCAACCCTCCACCACTTGTGCCACCACCTGCAATGTAAGGAGAATTGTTGTCACAGCCTTAACAAAGAAGTGCTACAAGGGCAGTGAACATAAAGAAAGAGAATCATGCCAGCAATGCTAAAGGAAAATTGAGAAAGCATCCTTTATTCAGAACAAGTCCAAGAAAAGATGGTAGAATAAGGACTTCATTAAATCATGTTCCTTGTATGAAGGATCCTCCTACAAACATCCTGCTTCTCCAATAATCAAATCAAAAGATTATGATTGTCATGCTAACTGAAATAGTATCAAATTGGATAAAGGTAGAAATACTCCCTAAGAAAAGAATAGATTTGGGAATTCCTCTGATTTATTTACAAATCACTAGAAATTCACCATGTAAGGCTCTACTAGACTCAAGTTCTAGAGTAAACTTGATATCCTAAGAAACATACAAGGCATGGAATGTGCTACCCTTAAAGAAGTGCAACATAAGGTTAGAGCTAGCAAATGAATTTGTCACCATTCTTTTAAGAAAAATAGAAGATGTGGTGGTTACTATCAATGGGTGGTCTTATCTAGTATATTTCTTAGTGATCAATGTGAAGAATGATAATAAGAAATTTCCTATTATTATGGGAAGATCATGGCTTAGCACAATAGATGCTAAGTTAGGGATGAGAGGTTTATTCATGGAAATCTCCAAAGAAGATGCATAATGAGCCATACATACACAAAGATCCCATGCATTACTAATGAAAAAGAAGCATGTAGTTATGGACCAAAACTTCAAAATGTTAACACAATCCATACACTAGCCCACAACAGATGTGAGAAGCAAGTGTGTGAACAAAAAGGAACATGAGTTACTAAACCAAAAGACATATAGTGGCTAAAAACTGAGAACGTAAAATCGTCCAAAACATGCATGGATTTGTTTGACTCACTTATTAACTCCTATCCTCAGAGAATGACCCAAACTAAGAATTCACAAAAGGAAAACCCAAACCATAATCATACATCAACAGATAATGGAGACGAAGACTTAAAATTTGAATTTAAGAATAAATAAGAAAGTATAGTTGGACCTTTTGAAATGGAAAGGCCATCTAGTCCAATAGAACATATATCTTCAAAAAAATAAAACTTGATTATCATCAATATTACATGGTGATGAAGCATTAGTTGTTTACATTGACGTAACCTCTTTGACGCAGCCGCTTCAAGGCAACTGCTTAGAGGCAACTACCTCGATGCAGTTGCTTTGAAGTAGCTACGTCAACATAGCCACATTGAAGAGGTCCCATTGACATAAATGACACTTTGACGAGGCCCCGTTGATGCATGCAATGATGCGTTAATGAGGCCCCATCGATGCAATGTCTATTTTTGCCTATAAATACGCATGCTCTCGTCGTGTATTGGCATTCTTTGGTCAATAAAGTAGTCAAACTCTTGTAGTTTTATTCTGTAGTCTTAGAGAACAATTAGTGAGTACCCATTGTGTGGATTTGAGTCAATTGTACAATGTCTTATTCAAGTGGCAATATACTTGGACACATTCAATGAACAAAAATAAGATTGAGATTGATTCTTATTCATTGTAGCACTTTGACTTAAATTAAATTTACTTTCCATAAAATCTATGTTTCATGTACTTAGTTAATATTTATGTTTCCATGCATGTTAATGAATTGGTGGAATGGCTACAACTAGTTTTGAGCGTAAACATGTATTCGCTTGGTAATCCCAATAGCGTTATTACTTGGTTCACCTAGTAGCATAGTGCTTGGTAATCCTAGTAGTGGATATGTGGGTTCAAGACATGTATTGTAAGCTGGGAATGGACACTCATCACTTGTAGGCTAGTTTAGACTTTATCTTTATGTTGTTAATTAGATTAAGCAATTGATTTCTCTATTATCATTGGGAGTAGCATAAGGTCAAAACAACATTAAGAATCATATGCCTTACTTTGGACTAAATCATACATGAAAAAGCTACCACTAGTCCAAGTGGGAAGACAACAAATTGTAATCAATGCTTAATGATCTAAATGCACAACTAGTCCCATCCATGGAATGCAACCGGATTATGCGTGGACACTTGTGATTTGTATGGTTGGGCGTAGGAGGTACCTCATCGTTCATCATATGGGATAATAACTAAAAAACTATATCATTAAGGATGATAAATGAGAAATCCAGAGTGTATTATCCAAGGGATTTAGGATCCATTTTCTAAACACTTACTGATGAGTGGTGAGGTACCCCTACACTCAACCATACGAATATGAGCGTTTCATGTGCGATCTGGTCGAACTCCAAGGACTAAGTGCTTATGTTCCCTAATGGAACACTCAAGGTTAATCAATCGTTGTCTTCCCAAACTTACTTGTATTGTCACGGTTGCATGGTTAAGTAAGCTTGAGGTATATGATTTTTATAACTTTTATTCTTTTTAATGTCTTATTCTAATAGGGAAAGGTGAAGAGAACTAAGTGACTAACTTTCATTAACTATTCACTAAGTTCTAATTACTCCTAACACCAGTATCCATTCCCACTTGCTGCCCACATCTTGAACTAGGGCAACGCTGCTGGGATTACCAAACGCTAATCTTTACTGGGTTACCAAGTGCTACACACATGCTCGAAGCGGTCGTACTAAGTGTACTTAACTAGGAGAGTCAAAGGTTGAGAGAGATTAATTAACTAGGAAAGCATTTAAAAATTCAACAATAATTAATTACTATTTGGCTTGATTTGTATGCTGCAAGGTTTATCATAAAGTTTGTCTTTATTGCCGTACACAAATGTGTGCTTAGGTACAATTGCTCGAATAAAGATCCGTTCACTCTATGACTCCTACTACGGGCGCACAAGAATTATTCTAACTCTGGAATGGTAAAACTACAAGAGTTTAGCTAAGGGTCTAAGTCTAACTATCTTGAACAAGGGAAGCCGCCTCTTATTTATAGAAGATGAGGCAAGCCACGATATCGTGGTTCATCATACCCCCATGACTGAATGAAAACTCGTCCTCGAGTTCCTTACAAAATATTGGGAAGGTATGAGATTACTGACTTGAATGACACTAATGGTGAATGGGGTGACACGTGAATGGATCAATCATTACAATACATGACAATACTAGTGTTCATGACTACAAGAATGAACACTACACACATTTGACATCCAGCCTTATTTGGTAGCCGAGAGAGAAGAGAGAGAGAGAGAAGAAAAAGAAGATGTGTTGCTACTGATGCCAGGATTGCGCCTTCCGTTGTCCATTCATAACCGCGCCATTAGTCCTATTCATTGCACAACTATTCTAGCACCTATCCATCCTAAGTGTTTTCTCCAGATTCAATCCATTGCTATATGATTGCCATTTGCACACACAATCATAGTCACATATGAGCAAGGATAAGTAAATCACAATATAGTTGATACCTTGCCTTTGTGTAAGGTCCATTGGCTGAGTTGTGATATGGCTAATATAGATTTTAGAGGTATAACACTGGTGACAACCAGAGGTGTAGGGGTTAGGAGAAAATTGAAAAAATTGGGTCAGGACCCCCATGACTAAAAGCAATCCTCTAGTAGCGATAGAATGGAAAAATATAAGGAATAAGAAAGATCGAGAAAAAGAAACAACGGAAATGTCGATAAAATGGATGTCAGAGGTGGAAATGAACAAAATAAATGTTGATTGCAACAATGTTTAAGAGAAAGAAGTTAACTGATGTACCAATTAGGAATGCCAGTGGCTCCTCCCCAAAGCAGGTGCATGCCCTTAATGCCTTGACAATCCCACATTCAAAGAGTCCGTAGGCTTTGGAAATGTCATTTGGAAGCAAGAGTTAAAGTCTTAACCACAAGATTTTACCAACAAGAATACAATATGTCGACCATAATATAGACTACTAGTATAGCCAGCAATGAGGTGGAAAATGGAGAAAGAATGATGAGGAGAAGAGAATGGAATGGAGTCCCAAGAACAAGGTGGTGTATAGCCCCTTGTGTATGTATGGTTAATGTGATGTAGTAGATCTCATTCCAAATCCAACCTCAAACAATCCACATTCAGTGACTTCGCATTAATACACTTGGCTAATCCATCCACTTGAAGTAGCAAGCATACTTTTGCCAAAGAGTCACCACCATTCTGAGGAAACGAGAAAAGGAAAAGTAGGAAGCGAGAGAAGGCCTTAGTTAGAGGGAACATATTTGTTTAGTTCCATAACCAGTGCTTGTAGCCTGGATGATTATTTTGTTTAAGGGATGTGCTTTGAATTTTGACTTCTTCTTTTTTTTTGCGTGAGAACCACACCATGCAAAGACTTATTATTTTTATTAGCTCGGCTTCCCAACAATGGAGCAACATCGGAATGGTAAGAAAAACTCAAGAATAAAACATCCAAGCACCCAAGAGAATGGCCAACACAAATGCATCAAATCCTCTTGAAGTCACACCCTTTTCAATCCTTGAGTCCTTCCTTAGTTTGAGAAATGCCCAGTCGCCAATTCGTTGATAGTTTTATGATTTAAGGAAAGGGACTGTACATTTCCAAGCCAAGAGAGACCATAGAAATTTATGAATATATGGATGATGTGGACTCATTACCTGTTATATCAAAAGAATCATACCTTAGTATCAACATTATAACTCAAGGGTAAAAACCAAACATTAGCAATTAATAAAATATAGTTCATACCACCACCAGGAGGACTTATTAGGTGACAAAGCTAACAACACAAACAACCACACAAAGAAATGAAAAGGTATGAACGATGTTGTAAAACAAAAATAAGAAAAGTTAAGGAAATTTGTAAAACAAAAATGTGTAAAAAAAAAACTTACAAAGGAATTGAGGGCCTTAATTGATCACCAGAGATGGCCATCTCCCCCATGACTGAGTTGGAAGGGGGAGATCCAAAATAATGAGCAGAGTCATCCCTTCTCAGAGGTATTATGTGCACTAGCCGTTCTAAGTTCATGGAAGGGTTTGGTCTATTGTACATTGACTAGTAATCTCTTATCAGGGCTCTCAGGTTTGTATAAGGTCATGGACCCTAAAGAAAAGGTTGAATGAATAATGTAAGGTCCTTTCCACAGTGTTTGAAATTTTGTGCATTGTGGCACATGTGGGGGGTTCCAGTAGAGAACCTTATCTCCTGGTTGATACTTAACCTTTTGAATCTTCAAGTCATGTCATTGCTTGTTATATGCCTTGTGCAACTCATTTGATGACAGGGCAGCTAATCAGTTTTCGTCTAGCACGTTTAAAGTTGTCAACCTTTGCTTTTGTGTTAGATCAAGATCGAGGTGGAGGTCACAAGCCATGGATAGTGTATGGATCTCAGTTTGAATTGGAAGCATTGGAAGCTTTCTATACACTAACTCATAGGGAGAGTAGCCTATAGGGAGTTTCCAGGTGGAGTGCTATGCCCAAAGAGCATCATTTAGTTTAGTGCTCCAGTCTCGCCTATACTTGCTGATTGTCCTAGTTAATATTTTAGTGATCTCCCTATTGGTGATCTCAGCTTGTCCATTAGCTTGGGGGTGATAAGGTGTAGTCAATTTATGTTCAACCCCTAAGCATTGCATTAACTTCCGAAAAGTTGCACCTGTGAAGTGTGTTCCATTATTCGAAATAAGTGCACGTGGCACACCAAACCTATTTACAATTTGTTGTTGCACAAATCGTGCAGCTATAGATGATGTGCAGTTTGTAACAATAGCTGCTTCAGCTCATTTTTTTAGATAGTCTACAACAACTGTGATGTAAGCTTTTCCATTGGACATTGGTGTAATGGGCCCCATAAAGTCTATTCCCCAAATGTCGAAGGGTTCTAAAGGTTGAATCCATTGTTGCAGACCCTCCATTCTAGTAGTCATTCCCCCATCATGTTGGCAGCGCTCATAAGATCAGAAAAATTGATGGGCATCTCAAAATAATGTTGGCCAGTAATATCCTGCAAGCAAGATCTTAATAGTCATTCATCTCCATGCATAGTGACCCCCACAAGGGCCCTCATGAATGCCTTGGAGAACTCTCAATTGGTCTTCCTTAGGCATGCACCATCGAACCAAGCCATCAGGACATACTTTGTAAAGTTGTCCATTAATCTCCATGAAGCACTTGGCTTTGTGAAGAAATTGTTATTTCTTCCTAAATTTTAGCACTTGTGATGTTTGTTAAGTAAGGAGATAGGTGAGAATGCTACTATACTAATTTTTTTTCGTGGGTTGGTTATTCACTACACCGATAAAGAGTGCCTCATCAGGTAAATGATTAGACATTACATATTCATCCTCTTTGTTGTCCTAGCATAACCGAGATAAATGATCTGCAACTACGTTGTCGGTGCCCTTTCAATCAATCATCATTAGATCGAACTCCTATAGGATTACTAGCCACCGTATAATACGAGGGCTAATCGTTGGCTTGTTCATGAGGAACCAGATTGCACTATGATCCATATGGATGAACACTTTGTAACCTAACACATAGTGCCTAAACTTATCTAGTGCAAATACTATAGCCATTAATTCTTTTTCTGTAGTTGTGTAGTTAAGTTGTGCACTGACGATACTTCTACTTGCATAGTGGATGTAGTAAGGACGTTTTTGGTCATCTAACTGTGTAAGCATGACTCCTAAGGCATAATTGGATGCGTCAGTCATTATATGGAACAGTCTGGACCAATCAGGAGCTTGTAGAATGGGAGTTTCTATAAGCTTTTGTTTCAGAGTTTGGAATGCTAGTTCACATTTCATGGTCCATTCGAATAGTGCATCCTTCTTTGTTAGCTTTACCAATAGTTTGGCAATCTTGGAGAAGTTCTCAATGAATCTCCTATAATAGCCAGTGTGTCCAAGGAATGACCGAATGTCTTTGACAGTTTCTAGTTGACAGGTGATTCCTTGGATGATCCTAACTTTATCTGGGTCTACCTCTATTCTTGAATGTGAAACCTTATGCCCAAGTACTATGCCTTCTTGGACCATTAAATGGCTTTTCTGCTAGTTGAGCCTTAAGTTGGTTTCTACGCATCTTTTCAACACTTACTCTAATAGGTCCAAGGCTTGATCAAAACTTGTTCCATAAGTGGAGAAGTCGTCCATAAAGACTTCCACTTCGTTTCCTATCTACTGTTGGAACTAGGCATTGAAACGTGGTAGGGGCATTGCACAAGCCAAACAACATTTGTTTATATGCAAATGTTCCCCAAGGATTAGTGAATGTTGTTTTGGCTTGATCTTCTAGAGCTATCTGTATTTGGTTGTATCCACTATAGCCATCCAGAAAACTAAAGTAGTGATGCCTTGCTATGGTGTCTAAGATTTGGTCAACGAATGGCAACAAAAAGTGATCCTTAAATGTTGCCATGTTCAGCAGCCTAAAATCTATACACACACTCCATTTGCCTCCCTTTTTAGGTACGATCACGAGAGGGCTAACCCATTCGCTATTAGCAATGGGATATATGAACCCAGCCTTAAGAAGCTATTCTATTTCTTCCTTTACTATTTACTTCAATTTTAGGTTAAATCGCCTCTGCGGTTGTTTTCGAGGTTTCATGCAGGGGTTAATGTAAATCCTATGCTGGCATATCCTAGGATCTATTCCAATTAATTCGGGGTATGACCAGGCAAAGGCTTTTGACCACTTGTTTATCACTTTCAGTAGTATTTCTTTTTGTTTAGGAACAAGTCTTGCATTGATGATCACCGATTTTCCATTTTTGAGGGTCATATATTCTAGACCGGTGGGCAATAGTTTCAACTCTAGGGGCTCTTGTTTAAATTTTTCAGGAATTTCCAACTTCCCCCAGTTGATGTTTTCAAGGTTATGGCTTGGAAGTTGGCAACGAACTTGCTCTAGTGTATCTATTCTTTCAATATAAGCACTAGTTATTCCCTCAGTTAGTTCCATGCACGTCAGTGAGTTGCTCTCTTGATTAGCCATCAGCCACTGGGTGTCTTCTTGTCATGTGGCTGCTGCATACAGGCACTTTTGTATATTAATGTCTTGTGCAGATCGATTGCATGCAGGCAATGCTAAACTTTACATAACCCATGATCTTTGCACGCAATTGCACCCTGTGTCACTGTATGCGATGCATGGAACTTTCTTCTTCTCCATCTTTCCAAAAGGGTTCTTCTTGGATATTTCCAGGGAAAGATCGCAGATCCCTAGGCATGCATCTATAGTACTTAGCCATGCTCTTCCCATTATTATTGGGAAGTCCCCTTTACCATTGTTCACTTGTATTACTAGGAAATCAGCTGGATATGACCACCCATAGACAGTGGTAACGATGTCCTCCACCAGTTCCAAGGGGATAGTGATGGACTGGTCAGCCAGCTCTAGGTGAATATTACTCTTTCTTAATGGAGGCAGGTTCCTGGCTTTGTACATCTCTTGTGATATTAAGTTGACTTCGGAACCTGAGTCTAGAAGAGCTTTACAAGGTTCATTCCCAATGACTTGGAGATAAATTAGGGGGCTTCTAGGATCAAAGAATTTCCTGGGAAGGTGGCCCACCTTAATCCAGTCAGTAATAGCATGTGTTAACATAATCGTATGTGTTGAACTTGGTGTTTGGTTTGAAGGGGACCTTGAAGCCTTATTTGATAGGGAGGTGTTCAGATGTTCAACTGCTTGTGGTTGTGAGGGCTTAGTTGAACTGTTGGTTCTAAAGAAAGGTCTTTTCTTCATAAGGCTATTAGAATCAACTGTGGGTTGAGCATTCACAGCCCTCATGACATTGCGTTACTACGGTTGAGTAGGGAGTTCCCCTTGCATTGTTAGAGCTGTTGGTAATGGAGCTATTGGTGTGAGAGTTGCGGATGGAATTGAAGGGTTGTATGTATGTGGGTTATCTCCCCTAGGAGAAGGAGTTCTAAAATACTCCCGAGCTTGGTAGTAATGTTGTGGTGTAGCGTGACCAACAAAGTCACGTGGAGAGATTGGATGCTGCACGTAGTAGCCATATGGGTTTGGTTTCCTATAGGGGTATTATTGCCTTGGTGGTGGCATCCCCCATGACTGCAGGTATTGCCATTGTTGATGTTGCTCAACAGGTTGTGGTGGAGTTCCACTTGGATAATATGTTGAAGATTGGTGGAACTGCCTTGGGTTACCTTAGGGATAAGGTAACCGTCGAGGTGCTTGCCGTTTATTAAATTGTGGGTTGAGTGCATACACCCTAGACTCTTGTAGATGTGAGATTATTGGGAAACATCCCTTAGGATGGTCATATTGGCATATCCCACATCCACCATCATTGTCTGTATCTAAATCCGCAACCTCTTCGGTGATGGCCATTTTTTCCTTACCCTTGTTATGTGCATTGTCTACTTCTCTCTTTTTCTTTTTGTTATGATCACTACCTTGCTCCCTAGACTCCTCTACAATTTTAAGAACGGTTTTAAACCTACTATCCAGGGAGTTCCACATTTGGTCTACCTTTGCTAATACTTTGGTTGTTAACTTTTGGAGTAGCAAAGTTTTCCTATTTACCATCTCTTCGAGTGGTGACTCTTCTTCCTCCTCACAGAATCTCACTTCCCTTTTTTGGAGGGAAGGATCTCGGTTGTACTCTTTTGCGCTTTCTCTCTTCTGTAGCTCACCTTCTTCTTTGGCTACTTGCTCTAGCAATCTATGGATTTGATGTGACCTAAGCTCCGATAACCTTCCTTGGGCATACATCCCAAGGGTCCTTCTTGTTTCATGCCTACGTCCATCTACAAGATGGCGTAGTTGATCCCGTTGCGAATAACCATGACCAGGACAACGATGTAACAATGCGTAATAGTGGCCCATGTCAGCATCTAAGGGTTCATGATTTCCTTGCTTCCATCCTTGGATTTGCTTTTGCAGGTTAGACACTCGAGAGTACGTTTGGTACTTATCATTAAATAGTTCTAACATTGTACTCCACCTCCCAATGGATTCCAGTTCTAAGAACTGGTACCAGCTTTCAGCTTCTTTCACTAGTGTCCTTGGGAACAACTTTAGTTTGTGCCATTCATTTTTTATATTTTGCAAGGCACATGCATCATGGAATGCTTGTAAATGATTTTGAGGATTAGCATTGTATCCCCCGTCAAACTGTGGGATGTTATTCATGTCTAACCTCTTGATCCTACTATCTTTTTGGTGCCTTGTGAAAACTCTTATGGCCTCTGTTATGTCTATCATGCTTCTAGTTGCGAGTAGGGGTTCTTCGTGGTCATCTCATTCATAGCGTCTATGGTGTCTACGTAGTTTCCTACTCTCCCTTCTTCTAGGCTTTGATTCCTTCGAGTACCCTCATCCTCATTCTCGACTGTCTCATTGATGTTTTTCACTCTATTTACCTTTATTCGCACAATTGGTTTCCTTATGACTACGGTTGGATACTGAAGGAGAGGGTGAATATGACCATGAAGGTGATGAAGAAGGAGAACCATCATCATGATGGTGTTTTCTACATTCTCTTTAGTGGTCTCGACCATGATCGTGATCATGATCAGAACGTCTGGCCTTATCATGTGGTTGTGTTCCTTCTTTGAACACTTTGTGTTCGTGGGTATCAGAACCAGGGTTGTGAATCGTGGAGTGTAGGTTCTGATACACCATCTCCTGACCATCATTAGGAGGAGGAACATCATTTGGTGGGGAACTTGTTGAAGCAGGTTCACCACCCTCAATTTCGCTCAAGACATGCAGAGCGTTATGAGGCCATTTACCCTTCGAGGATGTATGATATCTTTCTTGTTGCAAGTCCTATTGACGTTGTGCTTTTGTGTGATGGTAGTCCCTTGTGTCATGATCGCATGCAACATATTTTGCGTACAAAAATGACATGCCTATTCGTGAGAGAGCACGAAGGAGCATGTTGGGGACTAATCGATTTGGAGGCAACACTATGCTACTTTCTAAGTCTCTCCAGCGCAGTTGTTCATCTTGATGGAGAATAAAGGTAAAGTGAGGTACATACTCATCGTGATGAGTATATACCACACAAAATTGTTGAGGAATTGGCGGATCTTGGTTACGTGTGTTATGCCGTCGACTGTCTCTTGTGTTAGTCCTAGGTGGTGAAGTGCTCTTATGTGAAGAAAAAGACATTTTTGTCTTGTTCGGTGTGCAATTTACCATTGTCTTATGTTTTCTTGATTAACCCTAAGGTTTCGTTCTAGCGTTCCAACGATATGGATGATTTCCTATGTTCTATGTAGCACACAAACAACTAAGTCCCCAGCAACGGTGCCAATGATGAGTGGTGAGGTACCCCTACACTCAACCATATAAATACGAGCGTTTTACGCACGATCTGGTCAAACTCCAAGGACTAAGTGCTGATGAGACCTAATGGAACACTCAAGGTTGATCAATCGTTGTCTTCCTAAACTTACTTGTATTGTCATGGTTGTATGGTTAAGTAAGCTTGAGGTATATGATTTTTATAACTTTTATTCTTTTTAATGTCTTATGCTAATAGGGGAACGTGAAGAGAACTAAGTGAATAACTTTCATTAACTATTCACTAACTAAGTTCTAATTACTCCTAACACCAATATCTGTTCCCAGTTGCTGCATACATCCTGAACCAGGGCAATGCTGTTGGGATTACCAAACGCTAATTGTTACTGGGTTACTAAGTGCTACGCACATGCTCGAAGCGATCGTATTGACTGTACTTAACTAGGAGAGTCAAAGGTTGAGAGAGATTAATTAACTAGGAAAACATTTAAACATTCAACAATAATTAATTACTATTTAGCTTAATCTTTATGCTGTAAGGTTTTATCATAAAGTTCGTCTTTATTGTCATACACAAATGTGTGCTCAGGTACAAATTGCTCGAATAAAGATCCGTTCACTCTATGACTCCTACTGTGGGCACACAGGTATTATTCTAACTCTGGAATGGTAAAATTGCAAGAGTTTAGCTAAGGGTCTAAGTCTAACTATCTTGAACAAGGGAAAACGCCTCTTATTTATAGAAGATGAGGCAAGACGCGATATTGCAGCTCATCATACCCCCATGACTGAATGAAAACTCGTCCTCGAGTTCCTTACAAAATATTGGGAAGGTATGGGATTATTGACTTGAATGACACTAATGGTGAATGGGGTGACACGTGAACGAATCAATCATTACAATACATGACAATACTAGTGTTCAAGATTATAAGAATGAACACTACACACATTTGACATCCAGCCTTATTTGGCAGTTGAGAGAGAAAAGAGAGAGAGAGAAGAAAAAGAAGATGTGTTGCTGCCGATGCCAGGGTTGCGCCTTCCATTGTCCATTCATAACCGTGCCATCAGTCTTGTTCCTTGCACAACTATTCTAGTACCAGTCCATCCTAAGTGTTTCCTTTAGATCTTCTCCATTACTGTATGATTGCCATCTGCACACACAATCACAGTCACATATGAGTAAGGATAAGTAAATCACAATACAGTTGATACCTTGCCTCGGTGTAAGGTCCATTGGCTGAGTTGTGATATGGCTAATATGGATTTTCGAGGTATAACACTGGTGGGCTTAGGAGAAAATTGAAAAAATTGGGTCAAGACCCCCATGACTAAGAGCGATCCTCTAGTAGCAATAGAATGGAAAAATATAAGGAATAAAAAAGATGGAGCAAAAGAAACAATGGCAATGCCAATAAAATTTTTTAGTGGGTTGTTATTACTCTTATTTTTTAGTGGGTTGCTATTATCCCCTATTTTTTAGTGGGTTGTTATTATCTCCTATTTTCTTTAAGATGGGAGATTATAAATTGTATCGTACTGGCATGCTCATCCCTTTCCTTTGCAGCTTTGGCTGCTAAGCTGCATTACCAGAAACACACCGAGGAGGGGTGAAACTCTCCGAAAATGTTTTGTGTCAGTGGAATTTAATGCTTTGATGAGTTTTTCAGTTTCTTTTCAGGTTTTAGATTTTAATCTCTTTTGCTGCTTTACCGTTCCTTACCTAGCCGCACAAGATCACCAAAAAAATTTTTAAGTTCTTAAAAAAAAAATTTCTATCTTGCTGCCTAGGTATGGTTGATCTCTACATACCAGCAACCTTGTTGCTGTTGTTCTTGGAGTCTTACCATTTTCATTCTTCTTGTTTTTGATTAGTTCTCCTTTGCAAGATCATTATGGTTGATCACATTGTTGGTTTCTGCGAGCCATGGTAAGAGGCTACATTTTTAGCATTGTGCCTTGGAAAATCGCTCGACGTCTTCGCTGATCTTTCATGCTCTAGTTGTGATTTTCTACAACTAGTGGATCTGCAGCTCTTGCACTGTTGTAACCTTTTTGTTCTAGTTTTTGGGTTTCCATTTCAGCTGCTTATGTTTTTTGTTGTTTTTCGCTGTTTTGCTACCGTCGCTGCTGCTACCTTATGTTGCGACCGTCGCTGCCTTATGTTGCCGCCACTGTCGCTGCCACTATTTTTACAGCCACTGCCACTTCCTTCTTCATTGCTACTGTTTTTCATGGATTCCTTCTTTTTCCCCCCCTTTCCCCCCCACTTTTCCGGCTATTAATGTGCACCTACGATCTTGTCTGTCCTTGTTGTGTGATTGGACCCCTCATGTCCATTGATTAAACATGACGGCATTTCTAAACCCTACACTTTGTCGGCTCTGCCAAAAGATCCGACCCTTGTTGACTTTGACAGATTACCCTGAAAAATTGATTTTCAAATTGCCAATACCTCCTCTCACCCCCATTCGGCCAGCATGAGTGGGGCTCTCCTACTTTTTAGTGGGTTGTTATTATCTCCTATTTTCTCTAAGATGGGAGATTATAAATTGTATCGTACTAGCATGCTCATCCCTTGCCTTTGCAGCTTCAACTGCTCAACCGCATTACCAGAAACACACTAAGGTGGGGTGAAACTCCTCGAAAACATTCTGTGTCAGTGGAATATAATGCTTTGATGAGTTTTTCAGTTTCTTTCCAGGCTTTAAATTTTAATCTTTTTAGGTTTTAATCTCTTCTACTGCTTTATTGTTCTTTACCTAGCCGCACAAGATCACCAAAAAAAATTTTAAGTTCCTAAAACCTGAACGGTATGGTAAGGAAAATTTTTTTTTTTGGTGATCTTGTGCAGCTAGGTAAGGAATGGTAAAGCAGCAGAAGAGATTAAAACCTAAAAAGATTAAAATCTGAAACCTAAAAAGAAACTAAAAAACTCATCAAAGCATTACATTCCACTGACACAAAACGTTTTCGAGAAGTTTCACCCCTCCTTAGTGTGTTTCTGGTAATGTAGTTGAGTAGCCGAAGTTGCAAAGGCAAGGGATGAGCATGCCAATACGAGACAATTTATAATCTCCATCTTAAAGAAAATAGGAGATAATAACAACCCACTAAAAAATAGGAGATAATAACAACTCACTAAAAAATAGGGGATAATAACAACCCATTAAAAAATATGAGATAATAACAACCCACTAAAAAATAGGAAATAATAACAACCTACTAAAAAATAGGGGATAATAACAACCCACTAAAAAATAAAAGATAATAACAACCCACTAAAAATAGGAGATAATAATAACCCACTAAAAAATAGGGGATAATAACAACCTACTAAAAAATATGAGATAATAATAACCCATTAAAAAATAGGAGATAATAACAACCCACTAAAATTTTTTTTTAGTGATCTTGTGCGGCTAGGTAAGGAACGGTAAAATAACAGAAAAAATTAAAACCTGAAAAGATTAAAATCTAAAACTTGAAAAGAAACTGAAAAACTCATCAAAGCATTACATTCCACTAACACAAAATGTTTTCGGGGAGTTTCACCCCTCCTCAGTGTGTTTCTGGTAATGCGGCTGAGCAGTCGAAGCTGCAAAGGCAAGGGATGAGCATGCCAGTATGATACAATTTATAATTTTCCATTTTAGAGAAAACAAGAGATAATAACAACCCACTAAAAAATAGGGGGGGCCCACTTGTGTTGGCCAAATGGGGGTGGGAGAAGGTACTAGCAATTTGAAAATCAATTTTTCAAAGTGATCTGTCAAAGTCAACAAGGGTCAGATCTTTTGGGAGAGTCGAAAAAGTGTAGGGTTTAGGAATGTCTTCATGTTTAATCAATGGACATGAGGGGTCCATCCACACAACAAGGACAGACAAGATTGTGGGTGCACGTTGATAGCTAAAAAAGGAGGGGCGCGGGGGGGGGGGGGGGGGTGAGAGGGAAAAAAGGGAGGAATTCATGAAAAATAGCAACACCTGTAAAAGCAATGGCGCCGATGGTAAAACAGCAGAAGCGGCCAACAACCAATAATAGAAGCAGCTGAAATGGAAACACAAAAACTAGAATAGAAAAGGCTGCAACAGTGCAGGAGCTGTAGATCCACTAGTTGTAGAAAATCACAACCAGAGCATGAGAGATTAGCAAAGATATCGGGCGATTTGCTAAGGCATGGTGCTAGAAATGGAGCCTCTTGCTGTGGTATGCAGAAACCAACACCGCGATCAACTGTAATGATCTTACAAAGGGAGGCATTCATGAAAAATAGCAACACCTGTAAAAGCAATGGCGCCGATGGTAAAACAGCAGAAGCGGCCAACAACCAATAATAGAAGCAGCTGAAATGGAAACACAAAAACTAGAAAAGAAAAGGCTGCAACAGTGCAGGAGCTGTAGATCCACTAGTTGTAGAAAATCACAACCAGAGCATGAGAGATTAGCAAAGATGTCGGGCGATTTGCTAAGGCATGGTGCTCGAAATGTAGCCTCTTGCTGTGGTATGCAGAAACCAACAACGCGATCAACTGTAATGATCTTACAAAGGAGAACTAACCAAAAATAGGAAGAATGAAAATGGCAAGACTCCAAGAACAGNGCTAACCAAAAATAGGAAGAATGAAAATGGCAAGACTCCAAGAACAGCAGCAATAAGGTTGCTAGTATGCAGAGATCAACCGTACCCAGGCAGCAAGATAGAAAAAAAAAATTTATTTAGGAACTTAAAATTTTTTTTGTGATCTTGTGCAGCTAAGTAAGGAACGGTTAAGTAGCAGAAGAGATTAAAACCTGAAAAGATTAAAATTTGAAACCTAAAAAGAAACTAAAAAACTCATCAAAGCATTACATTCCACTGACACAAAATGTTTTTGGCAAGTTTAACCCCTCCTCAGTGTGTTTTTGGTAATGCGACTGAGTAGTCGAAGCTGCAAAGGTAAGGGATGAGCATGCCAGTATGATACAATTTATAATATTCCATCTTAGAGAAAATAGGAGATCATAACAACCCATTAAAAAATAAGGGATAATAACAAGCCACTAAAAAATAAGGGATAATAACAACCCACTAAAAAATAGGAATAGGAAATAATAACAACCTACTAAAAAATAGGAGATAATAACAACTCACTAAAAAATAGGAGATAATAACAACCCACTAAAAAATAGAGGATAATAACAACCCACTAAAAAAAGAGGCGGCTTCCCTTGTTCAAGATAGTTAGACTTAGACCCTTAGTTAAACTCTTACCGTTTTACCATTTCAAAGGTAGAATAATTCTTGTGTGCTCGCAGTAGGAGTCATAGAGTGAACGGATGTTTATTCGAGCAATTTGTACCTGAGCACACATTTGTGTATGACAATAAAGACAAACTTTATGATGAACCTTGCAGGATACAGATTAAGCTAAATAATAATTAATTAGTGTTGAATGTTTAAATGCTTTCCTAGTTAATTAATCTCTCTCAACCTTTGACTCTCCTAGTTAAGTACAGTCAGTACGACCACTTCAAGCATGTGTGTAGCGCTTGGTAACCCAATAACAATTAGCGTTTGGTAATCCCAGTAGTGTTGCCCTGGTTCAGGATGTATGCGGCAAGTGGGAACGAATACTGGTGTTAGGAGTAATTATACCTTTTCACATTTCTTATCAATATTCACATTCTTTCATACATTTTCATTTCTTAATCCTTTAATATTCTTTAATATTTTCCAAGTTCCTCTTTTATTTTACCATTTTTCTATGATTTTCATTATTCATTTTGTGCATATTTTTGTTAATTTTTTAATAAAGTGCAAGGAAGAAGGTAAGATGTAGTCCTAATAAGGTGAATATTTCTCTATATTATCAAATCATAAGGGACTGATTAGCTATACAGTGAAACCATGACATCCATCCATCCATTCCAACAATAAGAAGTTCTTACCATGGCCATAATGATATTCTTCTTGTAATAAAACTATGAATAAACCCGTGATCATTATACTTGGACAAAAGAGTGAAGAACCAAGTGGGAATGACAAGGGTGTGAAATCAAAAGAACTTATGGATACTCTTAGATTACTATTGTGAGTTCTATCTTGTTACTAAGGATTTATTATTTCCTTGTAGATCTACCGAAAAATGGAAGTAAGAGTATAATAAGTGCTACCTTACCATGTCACTAGAAAGACATGTTACCCATGCCTAAAGGTAGTCCTCTTGTAAGGTCGACATAATTAAAATAAAATCCATGCACAGAATAAATTTTTGGGGGTTTCACTAGAAAGACATGTTACCCATGCTTGAAGATAGCCCTATGGTAAGGTTGACACAATTAAAATAAAATCCATGCATAGAGTAAATTTCTTGAGGTCCCACTAGAAAGACATGTTACCCATGCTTGAAGGTAAGAAACTTCCCAGGAATCTCAAAAATAAAAGAGTGTAATGAATAAACTCTTCCCTTGAACAACATGTTAAGTGGTAATTCTCCTTACAACAGTTATATTCTTATGGTTATGACTCCCAGGGATAAAACAATGCAATGTCACTAGAAAGTGGCTTGGACTTGGTTTGAATCTTGGAAAGAAAGGCTAATGACTACTTTAACCATAGATTACACACAAGAATTCATTATGCTTATGGTAAGATACCTCACATTCTAATTTCAGTAATTTCTTCTATAGTCCATTCCACCTCACTATATATTTAATCAGAACTTTATGGTTTTGTATAATATAGTGTTATTTTCCCAATTTGGTGATATTAACATGTGTGTTTTGTTAGATAGGTATGTCTTATGCTCAATTCCTTGAGTGCCTAAAGACACTTTTAGGCATGATTATACAAGGGCACTCTAGGCTAGAGCCTACTTTTGGGAGGATCCACTTGTATAACTCTTGTATTTCATACTTGACAAACAATTCCACATCATCTTGTGCCTTTTGAAACAATCAAGATTCAATAAATACTTCCCATACCATCTAATAATCTTTCCATACATTTGAAATTCTTAACCCATCTCTTATTTGTTCAATAAACTTTCGTTGCTTGAGATTCCTTCCTTATGAAATTTGAATGCCAAATTCTCGAAAACTATGCATTATTAATGACCCAAGACCCATTGGAGAAGCTTCACATCTTCCAAACATTTGAATTGACTCATTTTTCCCTAGAAAATTCAACAAAAATTTGAATTTTTTTTTATGGTGATGTTGTAGCTACAATGTCATAGTCCCTACAATGTTGCACACATAAAAATAGTATATATATATGCATCAGAGTTAACAAAAGTTTTCATTTCTTCATTTTTTAGCAAGAGAAGTTCTTGCAATTTTCCTCTGAACTCTTGCACACTAACTTCCCAAGGCCATAACTTCATTCCCATAGCTTTAATTTTTGAAATTCTTGAACTCTATTGACCCCGAAACACTCAACTTAATCTTGGGGGGTACATTACGTGGTACATCTAAAAATTTGAGCCGAAAATTGTAACACTTGGAAGATACTATAAAGGGTAAGTATAAGGAAACAATGATAACCTTATCATTAATCAATCAAACTTAAGCAAAAGAACTTAGTTAATTCTCCTAATTAACCATACCAACTATTTCAAGGCACACTAAGCAAGAAAATGATAATTGTGGAAGGTTAGAAGTAATTAAAGATATAACACTTAAGGGGTTTCATTTTGAAAATTTTTCTAGCTCTACAGTCATAATAAGATAAGAACTTAATCTAACCAAGAGTACGAGGAAGATAAAGACTATTAAGAACTGATGTAAACACTTTAATAATTCCAAACCCTTGTTGATTGCAGATGGCCCCAAAGAGACTAGCAATTAAAGAACATTCCCAACATGGGAGCAAAAGACCAAGAGGCCATGGGAGAGGCCAAGCTAAAGAACAAACTTCCCAAGCTATACATGCATTACAAGAGATCTAATTATATAGCACTCATTAAGAAACTCCTGCAATCAAGCACTCAACCTAAGGAGAGGCAGAAGTCCCACTAGCACCTGAATAAGGGCAACGCCTCATGTTACCTCTAGAATGCCTCCAAGCCATATAAGAAAAATCCATCATGTCCATAGTTATTATGGAATTAAACTTTGGTCCTTTTATGGAATTTTCTCCATAAGCTGTGAAGATGCAACTCCAAGTGTCTCCTTGATGGCCTACATTATCCAACAATGGTAAATGGTATTTGTGAGAAACCTACCAATTTTGGCAAAGAAAATAGGCTGATGCAACAATGAAAATTGAAGGAGTCTCTATGCCATACTCGGTAGATGCAATCACCAAGGCCCTTAACATTCTAAATGAAGTATAAAATGTGACACAAATTTCAACAAGATCAAATATCGATGTGAAGAGGTTGTGGTTGCAAAGGGCATATAGGAAAGAAGATAAAGACTATAGTGAGCTCATAGTTGAAGAGAAAATATATTTTGAGATTGAAACCTATCATTTGTTTCGAACTAAAAGGCCTAATAGAATATCCACATATGCGGCCAAAGGAAGCACAATCCTAATGGGGAAATTTAATGCTAACATTGGTCATTTGTTCTTCCTCAAAATTGAAAGGCAATTTGAAGAAAAAAAAGGTAGGGAAACTGATACTTCCATTCTCTTGCCTCATTAAGAAGTTGTGCTGATAAGCTAGAATCCTAGGATGTACCAATGATGTTCCAAGAAAGGCCCAAAATGCTTCCTATGCATAGATGTTTAAGTTGGTGTCACTATAGAAAAATCAGCTAGAGAAGTTGTTAGGCACTAAGGGAGTTGCAAGTTCCACGTCTACTAATAACATTTCAACTACCGATCAATAGCACCAAGAAGGACCTAGCAATTGCAAGTTGAACAATAACAACAACAACAACAAGTCTCATCACTACTGCCATAAGACTATAGACCGTCTATGAGCCATCTACAACAAATTGTTGAAATAATAAATTGGGGAACAAGGGATGGAGCTAATCTGTACAAAGTATGAGAGAGCTTTGTTAGATTCGCGATATCCATAGATTTGGCCAATGGGTAGGTGTCACTACAAATAGGAGGAGAGGATGATTGGGCATAATAGATTTTTAGAAATGCTGCATCATTTCAAGTCATGCTCAAAATTGGTGAAGGCACCATAGTTATGATCATGCAACATCAAGATGTAGCAAGAGCCGCAGAGGTCATCATTGACCATGTTAAGGAATCATTCAATGTACTTGTTGTGCCACCAACCAATATATCTAGAGCAAGAAATGCTCAAATGGTTGCTAGAACCTCAATGACACCTACAGAACATGAAGACATTTTGTAAAAATTGCTGCAAATGGGCCAAGGTATACAAAATATTTTTGATATCCCAAGTGATGAGCGATGAGGTACCCTTACGCCCAACCATATGAATCACAAAGCGTTCATGCACGATCTAGTCAAATTTCATGGACTTTATTATTTTCGGTGCACTAGTCCTCTAAGAAGTGAATCTTTACCTTAAGGTCAATCATTGTCTTCCCAATTACACTTGTGATGCATATTGGTATGGTTAAGTGTAATTAAGGCATCTAATTTTTATCATTTTTGTTTTATGGTTTGGTGTTAAAATGTAGATGAAAGTAATTGGATTAAGTAATGTAGATTAACTAATTATCTAGCATTTAACTAATCCTGACATAAGCATCCGGTCCCACTTTTCATACACATCTTGAACCCACGTATCCACTGCTAGGTGGCCAAGCAGTACGCTACTGGGCGTACCAAGCAATAATGCTACTATGACTACCAAGCGAATACGTGTTATGCTCGAAGTGGTCATACTTATGTGTGTAATTTATCTTGTCTAATTGCCTCATTAACTTAATTATTGGAAATAATTAATAAACAATTGCAACATTAAATAAATTATTGAAAACATTAAGTGCATAAATGAAAATAGCTAGTCTATCCAAAGTGCTACAAGGTTTATCAGAAAGCTTGTCTTTATTGCTACATACATTGTCATGCTAAGGTACAATAATGCCCGAATAAAGATCCGTACACTCAATGACTCCTGCTGCAGGCACTCGGGGGAAACATTCTAACTTTCAAATGAAAAAACTGCAAGAGATTTGTTGCAACTACAATCTCTTATGCCATAAATGTGATGGGTAGGCACATATTTATAGCTGAAAACCAACATGTGTCAACGAGGCCCAATCGACGAGGCCTTGTTGACGTAGCCAACTAAACTGCAACTCATCATACCCCCACAACTGAATGAAAACTCATCCTTTAGTTCTTTTACAAAATTGGGAAGGTATGGGATTATTGATTGACTTTTTCTCAAACAAAACAAACTGATTGACTTGACAAAAAATGGAGTGCCTAGGTGTACAAATCAACACATTACAAAAATGATGGTGTTCATGACACAATATTGAACACCATGATACAACTCTTCAAAATTGGACAACACATTCTTGGATGACATGAAGTTGTATGGAGAAGATCAGATGGTCCCAAGCGATGGTGTTTCCTAACGTTCTAATGGGCCTTCACTAGCTTTACGCATGGGTGGCAGTTGAGGTGGTTGTAGCTATCCTGCTATTGCTGTAACTTCAGTAGGAGGCGGAAAGCATCCAGCAATGCTTTCATTTTATCCTCCTTGCTTTTGGGATCATGCACCATCCATGTAGCGTCACCAATTTGGGTTGGAATGGGCACATCCCAGGGACATAGGATTGCTAGAAATAGCTCCTTTGCATTGACGAACCAAGCAGCGAACTATTTGCATTCAATGTCGAACACCCTGGCTATGTCTTTTAGCTCTTGGTAGTCATTCATTCGTTTGGCTCAGTTCTCAATGATTGATCGTTGATCTTTGAACCATGCTTTGAGAACTTCGAGTTCAATGTTTGTAGTCTTAGGCTTTTTCTTGGTGTGTTTGTGGTTCTTGAACTCTACCTTGTATAACAAATACGAGCTAGCCACTTGATTTTCTAACTTTGATCGTAGCCATTCGATAATTAGCATTGCCAGATTTGCATATTGGAGGTTGGCCAACTCCATATATTTTGTCATTTCTTCGATTTGCAACTCTTTTAAATGGATCTCTACTTTATTATAGGCATTGATCCCATTAATGATGGGTTGCCACATTTCTCTTCCCTATTGGAGTTACTGGAGGGCTTCATTCAATTTCACCTTTTCCATCTGAATGTGTTTTTCATTAACTTCCTTTTGCAAGCTAACTTGGTCTCTATAGTAATTCTTCACTTGTTCAAGCTTGAGGGTCTCAACTTTCTAGGTGACGATCTCGATGGCAGATTTTTGGTGCAAGGCACACACTTCCTCCATTAATAGATTTTTGATTTTTTGTAGCTAATCTCCTCAATTTTGTGCTCACCCTGGCAAGCTACTCCTACTATTGATGAATAAATTCTTGCATTTGGTCCTTCTGAGCATCAACATTTCACAAGCGGTAATTCTGTGTGATTAGGATCTCGTTCTCCTGGTGCATCTGTATCAAGTTCTACTGAATTGCATACATTTTTGCTTCAGTTATGGATTGTTTGAAGATGGCTATGACTGCTTCCTTCTTAGCCTCCTAGAATTATTCTTGAAGCTATTTGAAAGCTTCATCTCTTATTATTGTTGGGCTAAGAATCGTAGGATCTACAAGTCAGGCATGTAGTTCGGTAACCTCCATAGCCAGACATTGATTTCATTCTTGGGCCATTTCGAGTTGCTCCTCCAAAATAGTGCATTTGCCCCTTGCATTTAGTAGCTTTGACTGGGTCATAGTCATGTCTTCCAGAAAATCAAAATATCCAAAATCAGTTGCTCAGTTCCCACTAGTCATTCCAGCAATTCTTCATGCTAGGTTGCATTTAGCTTTTCACTGACCATGCTTGTGGATGTCTACACATCTTGAAGTGTAGATACGTTTAGTATAAATGCCACGAGTGCATTCAATGCATCAGCAACATGGTCAGCAACAACTGCAGTTCCCGTTTCTTGCTCTTGGTGCTACATCACCAAGATAGCTGCCTCTTTATCTTCCTCCAAATGCATTGAGAAAGTGGCAACATCCCTAGAGATTTTTGAAAATAGATGATGTTGTGATAAAGACACTGTCACCTCCCAAACATTGGGATCTAACCTTGTAGGTAGCTACGTTCATTGGGTAGAGAAAATTGGACCACCCCTCTCCATTTGACTAACTATTCAAGCCACCTCATTAAGGTGACTCATCACTCATCGATACACAAATGGATTTGCCCCACTTGTTCCTGCTCATTGCTCTTATTCACTTAAGATCTACTCTTAGATTTTGTGTAGATGCTTAATGGTTGCGTAGGCCTCCAGCGTTGTTTCTTGAGTGGGTGGCAGTGGTGGCTATTCCTCTTTTTAGGTCATTGTTGGTGTTTTATCTTTCATGATTTTTGACTATGAGCCCAAAGGAACATGCCTGATGGTATCGTTGGAGTAGCACATGATGCCCACCCTTTTGTAGAGTTTCTAGATGAGACATAGAAAGGGCAAGGTCTTCCTTCCATGTTCATTTTCCTTGAAGCATTTTTTGATCTCTAAGTAGATTAGTTATGGTTGATGAAAAATTTTCTACTTAGAGCAACACATGCTTGGGTAGTGAAGGCGATCACCTTGCTTAGCCGCATCATGAGATTGAGGTGATAGGCCACAATTTTGAAGTAAATTCGTTTTGTCAATGTGAGTGCACCGTACTCCTTACGGTTAATCCCATAGCATCATTGGGTCCACTCCCTCTTGGCCTCAGCATTTTCTTTCATGGATAGTTTTGCTAGCTGTGTTCTAGTGTCAGGCAACCCAAGTGCCTATGCAATAGCTTCTACCAAGTAGGACACTTGAATGTCCTTGATTTTGACAATGGATCCCAGACTTCTATTACTCCAGAAGAGATATGTCTCTTCCATGTACCATTTTCCACTAGATGTGATTACTGGTCACATGGGAGAGGTTTGTAATTGAGTCTTGACATCTACTAGAGCTTTTTCAAGGAATGGCATGAAGTTGATCTCTTGAAGAACTAATCGTTGGGTCTCTCGGGACCTAATGATGTTAAGACATGCTTGAGTCAAAGTGACCTAAAGACTTGGCATGGATGAGGCACTTTTCCTCACTGTGATTGTTCAATTAGCACTTTTTTTTGGGAATCTATTGGATAGATTCCACTTCGGGCTCATCACAAAGAGGTCCCATTACATGGGTTGCTTTTGGTAATTCTTGGCCTTGTTCTTGTTGGCTCCTTCAAGCTCTGGGCCACTTCTCCCATGGTTGAGAGAGTTCTTATTCCTATGGGTGATTTTGTTTTGGTGCCATCTATAATCACAATGAGACCATGGATTAGCAATTATTGTGCAACCTTAAAGCAATTGGGATATCTTTACCTTTTAAGAATAGTTACACTTGACTACGTTGTGATTATGGTTGATTTGATTATTTTGATTATTATTAATAAATCATCCTAGAGGTTGTTGGAACGGTTAATGATATAGAAAATTGATGTTTATATGTTATTAAGGTTATTAACCCTTTGGGGGTGTTAGAAAAATTTTCAAAATTTTTTATTGATTTTTCATCAAAAACCTTAAGCTTTGCAGCCCCCACGATAAAGATCTTACCTCAAATAGTGCAAGATTGAAAAATGGAGTGATTTGGACAAATGGTTGGGAAGTTCTGAGCTCTGGAAGGTTTTGCTCTCTAAAAAATTGCAAAAACTTCCTGTATTTAGTGGTATATATAGGGTTTTTGTATTGCATCGAAGAGGCCTCGTTAATGTAGCTGTTAACCACCATTGATGGTTATTGACTTTAATAAAACTTGCAAAATACAAAGAGTTTTTGAGTAAAATTGGTGTCAAATGAAAGCTTAAAAGGTCAAGAATAGTATGAAAACATGAGAAGAGGGTGTTAAGGTTCATAAATTTGGAAAAATGGAGAAAAATTTATTTGGAAGATGAATGAGATAAAAGGTTAAGGAGAACTGAGTAGAATAGTCAATGGACTATGTGAAAGATAGGATTATGGCAATGTCAAAGCTAAGGAACCTTAACTAAACAAACCAAGAGCTATGTAAGTGGATCCTTCCCATAGTAGGCTCATGCCCTTTTTGCCCTTGCATAACCTCGACTAAAAAGTCCATAGGCCCCATAGTCAATTTAATAACATGACAAGTTAAAGACCAACCAAAAAGAATCTACTCAAGAATCCCAACACATTAAACTAAGACATAGAACATAACATAGAACACAGTAATGATGTGAGTTATGGTAGCATGGATGGATGATAGAGAAGGTGGAGTTTTGAATTGAGGTCATAAAAGTCCCTTGTGGAAGTTGTGTTTAAAATGACATGAGAAGATCCATCTTCAGTCTAGACTAAAGCCATCCGCTTTTAGTAACTTCACATTGCCACTCTAAGATCGATCCACTCACTTAAGACACAAGAGTGCTTCCACAAGGCAACCACCATTCCAAAAAGAGAGGAAAAGGGAAGTAGGAAGTGAGAGAAAAGACCTTAGTTAGAGGGGACCTTTAGGCATAAGTGCATGCCATTCGAGTCCCATAACTAGTGCTTGTAGCTCATTTATTTGTCGAAGGGATGTGCTTTGAATTTTCATATTTTTTTTTTGAATTTTCATGTCTAAGGGATGTGATTTAAATTCCCATGGTTTTTTTCCTTTTTTTTTGAATTTTTGAAATTTTTTGGTTGGGAACCATACCATGCAAAGGTTTATTTGACTTCCTATTAGTGGATGGTATGGAATGGCAAGAAATCCATGAAAAACACTCAAGAACTCAAGCAAGTAGAAGAATAAAGAGAGTATTGAGTCCCCTTAAAGGCACGCCCTTTAAAAACCTTTAAATCCTTCCTAATTCTATAACTACCAAGGTCATCGATTTATTAAACATTTCTTTAATGGAAGGGACCTCAACTTCGTAGAACATGGAAAACCATAGAGTTCATTGGATGGGTGGATGACATGGACTTATTGCCTATTCCGTGAAAAATAAACCATGTCAAAGTCATTAGACATCAAAATTCCAAAATAGAAACTAGACATCAACAATCATAACATTAAGCACAAATCATGATTAGTGAATAGCAATAGCGACACTGTGTCCTGTGATAATAAAGTAATTTTATTAGCAAAAATAAGAAAATATCACACTTGGACAAAAAAAAATCAAATAATGGAAAATATATAATAAAGTGTAAAATAATCAAGAAAGGTTTAAAGGTATTAACAATGGTGTGAAAATTAAAAAGAATTTAAAAAAATCCAAAAATTTTGTAAAATAAAAAATGTGGAAAATAAAAAGTAGAAAAACTGAGAAGCCATATTGATGGTTAGCATGGATGGCCATCTCCCCCATGATTGAATTGGAAGGAGAAGATCCGAAAAATGGAATGTGGTTGTCCATCTATTAAGGTGGTAGTTGCACTAGCCTATCTTGGTTCTAGGAAAGGCTTTACTTGTTGGTGTAACGACTAAAAACATCAACAACTGGAACATTGAGGGGTCAATAGATGCGCAACTTTAAAACTACCTTTGTGCGAGGGCCTTGCTAGAAATGGAGGTAGATCACCTTAAATGGTCTAGTCGATTGAATAGGGACTTTAGCGGTTGCAACCGGGGCAATGGGTGCAACCAGGGAATGGCATGTTTAGCTGAAATACAAATGCAAGTGACATGAAACAGTACTAAGTGTCAAAGCGATGCTTCATAGTGCCAAGTGTAGAGCATAGCCATAGAATAGGGGCAAGCAAAGCTAAGGGTTTCAATTGAAATGAGGGTGTCAACTAGTGGAGACTACCACCCAAGCATAGTATAGTGTGACAACATGTGAAAAAGTGCAAAAAGACATAAGCAAAATGTAATAAAATGCTAAAAATAGGAGAGAGAAATGGAACACTGCCCAAAATGGGAGCATAGTTAACTCCAAAAGGATCTTAAAAGGTACACAGTGCACAATAGGCACAGTGGGAGTGTAGTCACAATCTCAGTGGTGTCGAGCCGTGAAGTCTGGCGCTTGCTATGATGAATCATGCTTGCTGGGTGGACCACCACGGTGTACTATCTAGTGTTTTGTAGGGTTGCAATGGGATTGCGGTGTACCATGTAATGCAAGGTTACAATGGGGCTACAGTGTACTATGTGGTGCAAGGTTGCAAGAGGGCTGCGGTGTACCATGTGGTGTAGGGCTGCAATGGGGTTGTGGTGTATTGTGCAGTGCAGGAATGCCTCTTTGCCAGTGTGATGTGCTTTGGGTCTCGTTTACCCATGGAGCTAAGTGCCAAGATGCCAAAATGCTAAATGCCAAATGAAAGTGCTAACTGCCCAACCGATGAAAAATGGAGGACCTCCCCCCCCCCCCAAACATTGAGGCATAGGGGTATTTATAGGGCTAGGGTTAGCCCAAAATGCAGACAGGTGCCACGTAGTAGTAAGGTAGGTGGGATTATGAGAGAAATTTAGAAAATTTTCTAAGTCTGAAGATGACTAGAAAAAGTTCAAAAAATTTTCTAACTCTAGCCGCTACGCTCGTCTGGTGTTACGCATGGGACACGGGACACTACCTGGGAACAAGGTGTAGCATGAATACTTAGAGGAATCTGGTAAAAATTGTAGTCTTTGTTACAAATTGTAGCTTTTGGCTTGACACTTAGGCAAAACTAGCCATTAAGGTGTTGGCTACGCTCTAGAGCATAGTAGGGGCAATGGGAATGTAGAAAATTTTTTTTGCAGCTTGCTACACTTGCCTCGTGTTACGCGTGGGATGCGTAACTCAGCAATTAGAAAAATTTTGCAAAATTGGTGTTCTGTGCTGGCTACGTTAGCTACGCTCTAGAGAGTAGTAGGGGCAATGAGAGTGTAGCACAATACTTAGAAAAATTCTACAAAACTAGCCATTTATGTGTTGTTTATGCTTACTATGCTTTAGAGCATAGCAAAGCAGAGTAGCTACAGTGTTGAGCGTAATAGCTATAGTGTCGGGCATAACACAACACTTAGAAAAAGTTTTGCAGCTTATGTTATTTTTTTGACACTTAGCCAAAATTGCAGAAAATTGGCCATTGAAGCTGATTGTGCTCTACTATAGTGGAAAGTGTGATCCCAACACTTAGACAAATTTGTAGAAAGTGCCATCGTTCTGACACTTAGAAAAATCTTGCAAATTTAGTAGTTGAAGTTGACTACACTCAAAAGTTAAAAAAATTTGGGCAAAGTGTCACTATTTTGACATTTAGCTAAAGGTGTAGTTAAGACATTGAGACCTAAAATTTTGTGGTGTTTCAATGGCCCATTTTTGTTAACGTCTAGAGGAGTGGCCTAAGAGATGTTGACAAAGAATTGCAAAACACCACAGCAAACGTCGCACCAACATTACTCGTTAGTACTAGATCAAGTCTCGTTCCACCATGTTCAAGAGTGTTGTGGATGAGGGTGTGTTGGGGCAAAGTGTGTAGGAAATGTGCTAGGAAGATAAAATGCAAGTAGAGGAAATAAAATCCAAATAGTGTATCCTGATGCAAGACGCAAAGTTAGCACATCTGACAATGACCATGGCATGAAGTGGCTTACTCTTAAATGTTGACTCCTCATCAGGGTGCTTATGAGAGAGTCAAAGTCAATCCAAGGCTAGGCCGATTATGAAATTGCAACACTTGTAAATTCCTTGGGGGTGTGCTTCTCTCCCCCCCCCCCCTTTTTTTTGCATTTTTGCTTTTTCCTTTGTTTTTTACTTTGCTATGAGGTGAACCTTTGTTGGGTTTGGCTTACTATTGAAAGCTAGCTACAAGTTGACCATTGAGTATATGGGCTTTGTTTTGATGAAACTACGTTGTGTCTATAGGACAGGTGTTTCCTCTTAGGGATGAGTTACGTGACATCTGGTTGGGCTTTGAGCGACCAATAGAGGCTTCCCATGGGACGAGTTGTGTTACATCTACCATGGGTTCTACAATTGACATGAAGAGAATGCCATGTGCATTTATAGTGTGTATGCATTAGAGGGGTTGCATGTAGGGGAATGCAGAAAATGCAAGAGGGTATGGGAATGTGGGATTGAATGTGCATAGGCTAAAATGAGATGGAGAGGGATGTGCACTCTTGAACGGCTTTGCTAGCCCAATCATGCACATCAGAGCGATGTGGCGACTTGATGCTACGATGAGATGCATCTTTGCACGACCACCTCTGAGGCTTCATCCTACAAACGCAACTCCAAGAAGACAAGAAAATCATACAACATGAAATGCAATTGCAAATGCTAGATGTGAAGATGTTACAAGTGCGTCAAATGCTACGCTAGTTACAAGTGCTCAGGAAGCCAATGAAAGTGCTAGGGCGATGATGCTACAAGTCCTCCAAAGGTTGCACTGATGGTAGGTGCTCCAAAAGATTAGTAACATGCTAGTTTAAAGTCTTGGTAGATTGTGAACATAGTTTAAGGTCCTAGCAGACCATGATGTGCTAGTTTATAGTCCTAGCAAACTACTAGGTGCCAGTTAAATGTTGTAGCAGATAGTGGATGTTGTGTCAGTTTAACGTCATGACCCAAGGACAATCTATGCTAGTTTATAGTCATAGTGGACTATCTATGCTAGTTTTTTGCATCATGGCCAATGAGTGCTTTCATTTGTGCAGTGTGTAAACTAGGCAAGCAGGTGAAATGTAAATGCATGAACAAATATAATGCAAGCAAAAACCAAAAATGCATAACCCATGGAGGCAAGGGGTAAGTAGCTGCTTAGCGCATTTTTTGCCAAAGAAAAATCTTAATCACATAATTGCTTCCCAATTGGGTGTGGATTAGGGGGTGCGCAAGGCTTAGGATCCTTTGGAAGGTTATTGGCTTCAACCACTTGTTTAGGTATGTTAACCTTAGGATTTGCATTGGTTGCTGCAAGTTTACCACCAAGAAACTCCACCTTCAATACTTGCTCCATGTCTATGTTGTGGGTAGCTAGAGGGGGGACGTTATCATTGTGGATGATAACTTGACCACCTTCGTATGGAAGGTGGATTTCTTGATAGATGGGAGAGGAGACGGCTTATAGTTGGGCTAGCCAAGGATTTCCTAGGATTAGGTGGAAGCCTCACATCTCCTCTATGATAGTGAAATATACGCTAGTGGGGAATTGCTCTCCTGCCACAAAGGCTAAGTTAATTGTACCCCTAACAACGACACATGATTTGTTGAAGGATTTTAGACACGTGGTCTTGGTTGGCTTGATTTTGTTTGTTAGGCCTAACTTGTCGATGATGGAGTATAGGACTACGTTTGTTGCTGCACCATCATTGACATGCACTTTGTGGATGGTGCACTGCCCAACATGTATGCTAACAAATAGTGGAGTTGTAGTAACCTCCCCTCATTCAAGGTAAACCTTGACTGCATCTTCTTGGAATGCTAGGGATGTTAAACCCGATTCCTATGGTGCAGTGGGTAACATCGTTGCACAAATGGTGTTCTCATTTGCAAGGATGTCCTCCATAATAGGAATGGAGGCCAACATCTAAGCCAACACTTGGCAGTGTTCAGATAAGGTCATGACTAGCTTGTACAAACTCAATGTTGTGTTCTTTTGCTTAAGTGTTTGTTTCACTTGGGTTAATGTAGCTACAAAGATCTTTTCATCGACTATTGTGTTGGCCTTAACTTTATCCATGTGTTTTGGGAGACAGATCTCTCATAAAGGGGACTTGGGCTTAGGTTGCTTGGGCATAAGAGTCCTAGTGTCTGGTTGTTGCTTGCTAGTTATGACCTTTGCTTTGGCCATGGGGGTTATGAGGTGCTCATTCATCCTCTTGCACTACCATTTGGTAGCTTTACCTGGGTTGCTAATGAGGTCGGCCCTTGAAGGAGGAGGGACCGAGACGTTGCCCATTGTTGGGCTTCGGGTAGGTGAGGGGCCATCACGTTGTGACACCCTTATGAAAAATGGTGGTTTAAGAGTTGTTACGGGGCCAACTTATTGTGGCACCTTGATGATGAAAGGCTGCTTAGCAGTTGTTGTTATTGCATCATGCCAGTTTAACATCTTAGTAGATGATTGTTGTGGTTGCTAGTTTAATGTCTTAGTGGACGATTGGTTTGGTTGCTAGTTTAACATCTTAGCGAATGATTATTATGGGACCTTAACCACAAAGGGTGTTATGGGTGCTTGAGGTGGAATTTTGATAACAAAGGGAGGCCTCTTACTTATGGAGGCTGAGGGGATCCTTGTCTTATTAGGAGGTAGATAGATCACAAAAGGTTATTGCATAGGTTTAGACTTGCCACCTATGCTGATGGAGTTTATGGCATAAGGGGTGTCATCTGCATTGGACTAGCTTACTAAATCAAGCTCCAGTTGGCCTTATTCTATCATTATTTATAGGTCATCCTGCAAATCATGATAGTTATCCGTGTTGTGACCAGATAGCTGGTGGTAATGATAGTATTGTCTAGCTTGAAGTGTTGTGGGATTGGGGCCTCATTCAATATTGTTGAGGTAGAGTTCCTCAGTAGTTCACAGTACCTACCATGTTTTTGGTAGGCAATCTTTGATACGTGTTTATATTGGATTTTCTTGGCTTTCAGGAGCTGCTCCAATAGTTTAAAGGGTTCCATTGGTAGCAATGTATACTTTGAGTGATCTTTATGCTTAAATTTGGACCTTGGGATGGGCCCTACCAATGTAGGCAAGTTGGTGCTAGAGTTGGCAACTTTGTGAGCTGAGGCCTTTGGCTACTTAGCTATTGGGCCTTGATTGGTTACTTTTGTGCTTGCAGCCACTATTTCCACTATTACATTTTTCTTGTGCACATGTTGGTTTCTATAGGCCATGTAGGCTAGGTAGTTATTGGCTTACAATGCCTCCTCTATGCCCTTCGTTTGGGCAAAGGCTTGGCTGAGAGACTTTGGGGCCAGGTAATACAATTTGGACTTGATGAAGTCATTCATTGCATCCTTGAAGATGACTAGTAGGCATATCTTTGCTAGGGGTTCATGCATTTTGCTCAATGTGGCATTCCAGCATTGGAGGAATTTTGGCATGGGCTCTAGGGGCCCTTGCTTGACTTGCATGAACTAGTTGAGGGTTGCTTTAGGCTTTAGGTTGTACTTGAAGTGTGTTACAAATTGGCTTATGAGATCTTCCAAAGAAGAGATTGAGGCCTTGGGTAGTGCACACTACCAGTCTAAGGCCTTGCCAATGAGTGACATGGGGAGCACACACATGATGGCATGTGGCTAGGCTTGAAGGAGTAGACACTTGGATTGAAATGTGACTAAGTGTGCATTGTGATCCCCTTTACCATTATACTTGGTGAGTTGAGGCAACTAGACCCTAGTTGGGAGAGTCAGGGGTGGGACTATAGGACTTATGGGATCATCCCTATAGAAGTCCACCACCTTGATGGTTTTGAAGAAGGCAGCTTTGAGTTGGTTGATCTCCTTTGTCAAACTTTGAATCAGTTGGAATGCTTAATCCAAGCTTGGGGATGTGCTAATCGATTCCATTAGTTGGGCTTACGTTAGTTGTATGGTGTAAGGTCAGATTGTTGGTTGCAGAGTTTGCCAGTTTAACATTGTAGCAGATGGTCATTGCTAGTTTAACGTTGTAGTGGATGGGTTTAGTTGATGCGTTGGCTAAGGAATGGGCATGGTGACTGAGGTGGGCCACACATGAGTGGGTTGGATAGACACCATGGGCGCTAATGAGATAAGCAGGACATAGGATGCTTGAGTCATATGGGGCTAGGAGGTGGCCCTTGCATGAGCATAGGATTGGGAAAATGTAGTAGTCACTTGCAAGGAAGGTTGAATTGGCATGGTTACCATCTTGAAGAAGACGGGTGGACTAAACCAACGAGGGATAGTACTAGGGAGTGGTTGTTGGAAGATGGTGTAGAGGGGGCTCTCATGTTCAGAGCAGGCCTCGAACTCATCTTCTTCCTTCTATGAGGCTTCTCGATAGGTTGTCCATGCATCATGCTCATTTGCACAAATGAGTTGGGACAATAGGTAGTGGTAGGACTTCGTGAGAAGGATTATGTCGAACAAGGAGGGGTTGTACTCTTGTCTGTCTTAGTGGACTCATTTGTAGTCTTGTTTTGCCTCTAAGTCCAGGCAATTCACTCATAATCCTACTTGGATTTTAGCATAAATAAAATTGTATTATTCATGGCTTAGTGTAGCATGCTTTTGGTGGATCATGATGTCAAATGTGTTAGACATTGATGTGGAAGGTTGATCTGGATTCATGTTCACAGATCAAGTTGTGAGAGTTGTTGTTTGCAAAAAATAGCTAACTCTGAAAATTGCAAAAAAATGACTAAGTCTATCAGTAGCAGAAAAATGACTAAGCATAAAAATGTAGAAAAACGACTAAGTGTAAAAATGCAAAAAAATGATTAAGTATGGAAACTGCAAAAAATTGACTAAGTGTAGAATTGTAGAAAATTTGGCTAAGTATGAAAATGCAAAAATTTAACTAAGTATGAAAACGTAGAAAAAATGTTAAGTATGAAAATGCAAAAAAAAAATGTTAACTATAGAAATGCAGAAAAAATTCTAACTGTGAAAGTTGTTGAAAATGGCTAACTCTTTTGCTACACATGCTATGCTAAACCCAGCTACACTCTCCCGAGCATCCAGAATTTTGGTTAAGTTCCAAAGATAAGCTTTGGCTTTTGTCCAGCAAGGTTCCAAGAGAATCAATGATGGGGACCAATCTACACTAACCAGTGGTGGAGAGAGCACGTGAGACAATAATCAAAAAATGTGAATGGAAATGGCAAGGCCTTCTTTCTAGTGCCAAAAACTGTAATGATAAAAAACGTTAGTGACTAGAACACCGAGGGGTCAATGGATGCATAGCCTTAACCCTACCTCCACACGAGGGCCCTACTAGAAATGGAGGTAGAGTGCTCTAAATGGTCTGGTCGATTAAATAGGGAATTTGGCGGTTGCAACTAGGTGATGGGTGTAATCGAGGGATGGCGTGGTTAGCTAAAATATAAATGCAAGTGATGTGAAATGGTACTAAGTGTCAAAGCGGTGTTTCACAGTGCTAAGTGTAGAGCGTAGCCACAGAATGGGGGCAAGCAAAGCTAAGGGTTTCAACCAAAATGAGGGTGTCAACTAGTGGAGACTACTGCCTGAGCATAGTACAACATGAGAATGTATGAAAAAGTGCAAAAAGATGCAAGAAAAATGCAATAAAATGCTAGAAACAAGAGAGAGAAATGGAACACCACCCCAAATGGGAGCATAGTTAACTCCAAAAGGATCTTAAAAGGTATACAATGTACAACAAGAGTAGTGGGAGCATAGTCACAGTCTCAATGGTGTTAGCCCATGAAGTCTGGCGCTTGTTGTGATGAACTGTGCCTACTAGGTTGGCCACTGCGGTGTACCGTGTAGTGTTCTAGAATGTTGTAATGGGGTTGTGGCGTACCGTGTGATGCAGGGTTGCAATGGGGTTGTGGTGTATTGTGCATTGTAGGGCTACAATGGGGTCACAGTGTATTGTGTAATGCAGGGCTGCAATAGGTCGTGGTGTACCATGCGATGTAGGGCTGTAATGAGGCTATGGTATACTATGCAATGCAGGGATGCCTCTTTGCTGGTGTTATGTGCTCTAGGTCTTGTTTGCCCATGATGCTATGTGCTAAGATGCCAAAATGTCAAATGCCAAATGAAAGTGCCAACTGCCCAACCAATGAAAAATGGAAGCCCACCCCTCCAAAACATTAGGGCACTGAGGTATTTATAGGGCTAGGGTTAGCCCAAAATATAGATCAAGTGACATGTGGTAATAAGATAGGTGGGACTATGAGAAAACTTTAGAAAATTTTCTAAGTCCAAAGGTGACTAAAAAAAGTTTGAAAATTTTTCTAACTCTGGTCACTACGCTCATCCTGTGTTATGTGCGAGACACAGGACACTGCTCGGGAACAAGGCATAGCATAAACACTAAGAAGAATCTAGTAAAAATTGCAGTCTTTTTTCTTGCTACGTTAGCTACGCTCTGTAAAAATTGTAGTCTTTTTTGTAAAAATTGTAGTAGGAGGGGTAGCCTCAGGAGTTAGAAAATCTGCCAAATGCCTCTTCTATGCTAAGCTAGCTTGATAGCTTTTGGCTTGACACTTAGGCAAAATTGGCCACTAAGGTGCTAGCTACACTCTAGAGTGTAGTAGGGGTAATGGGAGCATAGCAAAACACTTAGAAAAATTTTTGTAGCTTGCTACACTCACCTCGTGTTACACATGGGATGCATAACTTAGCAGTTAGAAAAAAATTTGCAAAACTAGTGTTCCATGCTAGCTACACTTTAGAGCATAGTAAGGGCAATGAGAGCATAGCACAACACTTTGAAAAATTCTATAAAATTGGCCATTTGTGTGTTGGCTATGCTTGCTACACTACAGTGCCAAGTGTAACAACTATAGTGCCAGGTGTAACATAACACTTAAAAAAATTTCTATAGCTTGTGTCATCATTTTGACAGTTAGCCAAAATTGTAGAAAATTAAAGCTGATTATACTCTACTGTAGTGGAGAGTGTGGTCCCAACACTTAGAAAAATTTGTAGAAAGTGCCATCATTTTGACATAGAAAAATATTGCAAATCTTGTAGTTGGAGCTAACTACACTCAACACTTAGAAAAATTTGGGCAAAGTGCCATTGTTTTGACACTTAGCCAAATTTGTAGTTGAGACATTGAGATATAAAATTTTGTGGTGTTTCAGTTGAATGTTGACTAATTGCTTTTTATTTGGACTCTCACATTTGTGGATCAACATGGTCCTAGAGGGAAAGGTTTGATCAATTATATAAGGTCCCTCCCACAATGTTTGAAATTTTACCTTTTGGGGTACATGTGTGGGGTTTCTAGCAGAGAACCTTATCTCCTAGTTGAAGTTTTACTTTGCTAATTCTAAGGTCATGATGTTGTTTGCTGAATGCCTTGTTCACCTCATTCAAAGATAAGGCCACTAATCAATTTTCATTTAGCACGTTTAGGTTGATCAATCTTTCTCTTTGTTGTAGACTTAGGTGAAGATTTAGATCATAGGCTATTGAGAGTGTACCAAGCTTGAACTAGATTGGGAGTGTTGGAAGTTTCCCATACATTAACTCATAGCGAGAATAGCTAATAGAAAGATTCCATGTTGAACAATAAGCCTAAAGAGCATCGTTTAGCTTTGTACTTCAATCCTTCCTATATTTGCTAATGGTCCACATTAGTATTTTTGTGATCTCTCGATTAGTTACCTCTACTTGACCATTGGCTTGGAGGTGATAAGGTGTTATTAATTTATGTTTAACCCCCAAGCGTTGCATTAACTTCCTAAAAGTGGCACCTGTGAAATGAGTTCCATTATTAGAAATTAGTGAATGTGACATCCCAAACCTATTTATAATATTTGTTATATATATTCAGTAGTAGTGGATGATGTATAATCAGTAACAATTGCTGCTTCTACTCATTTTATGCAGTAGTCAACTACTACTATAATATATGCCTTCCCGTTAGACATGGGTGTGATGGAACCCATGAAGTCAATGCCCCATCTTTTAAAAGGTTCTAATGGTTGAATGCACTGTTGAGGACCTTCCATGTGAGCAGTCATCTCCTTGTCTTGTTGATAATGTTCACAAGACTTGATGAATTGGTGGGAATCCCTAAAGATTGTAGGCCAATAGTATCCTACCATCATGATTTTTATGGCTATGTGTCTCCTTCAATAGTGGCCTCTACAAGGCCCTTCATGAGCATCCTGGAGAATGCACAATTGATCTTCATCAGGGACACACTAACAAATCAGGCCATTGACACACACCTTGTATAGGTGTCTATTGATTTCCATGAAATATTTGACCTGATAAGGAAATTGTTACTTCTTCAAAAATCTAAATCTTGTGGCATCTCCTGAGTGAGAAGATAGGTGAGGATGCCATTGTACCATATTTTCTTTGCAAGCGTTTGTTCACTTATTACTCTTGTAAAGAGGAGTTCATCTAGAAATTGATCTAAGAGCAGGATCTCCTCCTCTTTGTTATCCCATCTTAAGTGAGAGAGGTGGTCAACAACCACATTTTTGGTTTTTTTTCGATCTACCATAGTGAGATTGAGTTCCTACAAGCTCACAAGCCACCATATGACACAAGGGCTCACTGTTGGCTTATTCATGAGGAAGTGAATTGCACTATGGTTCATGTGCAAAAATACTTTATAACCAAGCACATAGTGCTTGAACTTTTTTAGAGCATACACCACTGCCATTAACGCTTTCTCCATGGTGGTGTAATTTAATTGTGCTCCCATAATGCTTCAGCTTGTGCAGTGGATGTAGTATGGATGTTTCTTATCGTTCATATGCATGAGCACTGCTTCCAAGGTGTAGTTAGATGCATCTGTGATGGTGTGAAAGGGTCTGGACCAATCTAGTGCTTGTAGGATTGGTGTTTCTATGAGTTTCTCTTTTAACTATTGGAATGCATGTTCACATTTCTTGGTCTAGATGAAAGGCACATCCTTCTTTGTAAGCTCTACTAATGGCTTTGCAATCTTAGAGAAATTCTCTATCAATTGTCGGTAATAGCCAATGTGTCCAAGGAATGACTAGACATCTTTAATGGTCTCTGGTTGGCTTGTTATTCCTTGGATGACCCTTATCTTTTCTAGGTCTACCTCAATCCCTTTTTGTAAAAATCAATGCCCTAGCATAATGCCTTATTGGACCATGAGATGGCTCTTTTGCCAATTGAATCGCAAGTTTGTCTCAACACATCTCTTCAATACTTGCTCTAGGTCGTCTAAGGCTTGTTTGAATGTAGCTCCATAAGTGGAGACGTCATCCATGAAGACTTTAACATCACTATCAATTTTCTATTGGAAGATACTAAGGACCAATCATTGAAATGTTGCAGGGGCATTGCATAGACCAAATGACATCTTACAATATGAAAAATTCCCCTAGGGACTCGTGAATGTTGTCTTGGCTTGATCTTTTGGTACAATATGGATTTCATTATAGCCACTATAACCATCCAAGAAGCTATAATAACAATGCCCAAATATGGTGTCTAATACTTGATCCACAAATGGTAAAGGAAATGATTTTTAAATGTTGCCATATTCAACAGCTTGAAATCAATGCAAACTTGCCATTTTCCAACCTTCTTCAGCAAAATTATGAGTGGGCTAATCCACTCACTAATCAAAATTGGATAGATGAACCCTGGCTTGAGAAGTTGTTCAATTTCCTCTTTGACGATTTGCTTCAAATTGGGATTTAGCTACCTCTACGGCTGCCTTCTAGGTTTCATGGGTGGGTCAGTGTAAATGCGATGTTGGCATATCCTTGGATCAATTCTAGTCAGCTCAAGATATGACCAAGCAAAGGTTGTTGGCCCCTTGTTAACCATCTTGAACAACTTTTCTTTTTATTTAGGAGCAAGCTTGACATTAATTATGACTGGTTTATCATTGTTCAAAAATGCATACTCCATACTGGCTAGTAAAGTTTTTAGCTCTAAGGGCTTTTGCTTAAAGTTATTAGGGATTTCCAACTCTCCCCAACAAGTATCATTATCTTCATCAAAGAGTTGGGATTGAACTTGTTCAATTTTGTTCATGCCTTCAAATAAGCACATGTTAAACTCTCAATTGGTTCCATGCATAATGTGTTGTCAGCTATTAGCCACTAGGTGCCCTCCTATTTTGAAACTATTGCATACAAACACCTTTAAATATTGATTTCTTGTGCACACTAATTGCATGCTTTAATGCATGTGCTTTTGATTAACTAAATATTTTGCACATAATTGCACCCATTATCGTTATATGTGATGCATGGAATATGCTTCTTCTTAATCTTGCCTAGTTCATTTTCCTTGAATATTTCTAAAGATAGGTCCCTTACGCCCATACATGCTTTGATCGTGCTTAACCAAGCTCTTCCCATAATGATGGGAAAGTCACTTTTGTAGTTGTCCACCTTGATTACTAGAAAATTAGCAAGATAGGACCACCCACAAACTCTGGTCACAATGTCCTCTACTAATCCCAAAGGGACAATAATTGAATGATCTACTAATTCTAGATGAATGTTGCTTTTCTTAAGAGGTGGTAGGTTCCAAGCCTTATACATGTCATGGGAGATGAGATTAACTCCAAAATTAGAGTCAAGGAGAGCCTTGCATGGCTCATGTCCAATGATCTATAGATAAATGAGTGGACTCCTTGGGTCAAATCTTTTCATAGGAAGATTACCAACATTGATCCAGTCAGAAATAGCATGAGTTAGCATCATAGTGCGGATCCTAGGCAGCACTTAGTTTGAAGGGAACTTGAAGGTGTTTGATGTAGAGGGTGAGGGTGTTGGAGATGCAAGATGATTAGTTGAACTAGGTTGTGAGGGCTGAAGAGGACTGCTAGGTCAAAAGAAAGGTCTCTTTCTTGACTGATTATTTGGACCACTTGGTTGAAAAGTCAACTATGAATGTATAGCCCTTGTAGCATTTCATTGTTGTGGTTGTGAAGGAATATCACCCTGCATGGATGGGGTAGGAGGTAACTAGGTTGAAGGCGAAGGTTTGTGTGCAAATAGATGCAAAGGGTGATATGGATATCAATATGGGTTTTCCCCTCGAGTAGATGGTGAATTTGTTTGATGGTACTCTAGAGGATAATAGTGATGCTAGAATGATGTATGACTTGTAAAGCTTCTAGGGGAGACGGGTTGTTGAACATAGTACCCATAAGGATTTTGTTGCCTATAAGGATACTACTGCCTTGGCAGTGGCATTCCCCATAATTGTGATTGGTATCATTGTTAGTATTATTCAATTCCACTTGGGTAGTAAGCTTGTTATTGTTGGTGGAACTACCTTGGATTACCTTGAGGATAAGGCAATCACCTAGGTGCTTGCCTATGTGCTAACTGAGAATTCAATGCATACATCCCAAACTCTTGTAAGTGTGACACCATAGGGAAACAACCCTTTGGATGTTCATATTGATAGATGTCACAATCAGTTTCATCATTAGAGTCAGTGTTGACAACTTCCTCTACTATAATATCTTTTCCCTTACCTCTTTGGTAGGCACATTCAGCTTATTTTCGTCTCCTATGGTTATGATCATTATTTTTCTCTTTGGATTTCTTAGCAATCTTCATGGCTATTTCAAATTTTTCATCTAAAGAGTCCCATAATTTGTCAAACTTTGCCAAAATATTAGAAGTAGACTTTTAGATGGGCAAGGTTTTTCTATTCACCACTTCGTCAAGCAATGACTCCTCCTTGTCACAAAATTGGACCTTCCATTTTCTGATGGAAGGTTCCCTATTATACTCTTCTACACTTTCCCTTTTTCGTAGCTCACCTTCTTCTTTTGCTACTTGCTCAATTAGCCTTTCGATCTAATGAGCTCTTAGTTCAGATAATCTTCCTTGGGCATACACCCCACCGATTCTTCTAGTTTCTGCTCTGAGCCCATCTATGATGTGCTAAAGTTGTTCCCTTTAAGAATAACCATGACTAAGGCATTGGTGTAAGAGTAAATACTATCAACCCATGGTGGCATCCAAGGGTTCATGTGTTCCTTGTTTCCAACCTTGGATTTGTCTTCTCAAATTAGACACTTTGGAGTATGTCTAATATTTATCATTAAATAGCTCTAACATGGTACTCCATCAGTAGATAGATTCAAGCTCTAAAGACTAATACCAACTTTCAGCTTCTTTGATGAGTGTCCTTGGGAAAAGCTTGAGTTTCTACCATTCATTCTTTATGTTTTGTAAGGCACAAACATCATGAAAAGCTTGTAGATGTATTTGTGGATTAGAGTTGTATACCTCCTCAAATATTAGGATATTATTCATGTCTAAGCACTTAATCTGACTATCTTTAATCTGCATGGTTGGAATTTTAACTACCTCTGCAATGTTGAGCATACTTCAAGTCACTAATAGAGGTTCATCATCATCATTACATTGATGATGTCGATGATGGTTTCGGCCACCTGTTTAGTCTTGGTAGCCTTCATGGTCATTATTGTCTTGTTGATCACCTTCATCACAATTATTTTGATGGCATCTTCTATGAGAATTATCAAATGAAGAGGAATGTTTGGAATCAAATGAAGAGGATGAAGAGGAAGGTGGACTGCCACCGCCACTGTAGTGTCCACCACCACTCGTTTTCTTATTACGATCACCATCCTTAGATCCCTTGCTATTGTGATGCTTGCCTGAGTCCCTACCTTGGCTATTACTTTTTTTAACCTATTTTATAAATAGTGGATTGCAGGTTCAAGTTCACACCCTCATCACCCTTATTAGGGGATGGACAATCTTCATGTTGAGAATGTTCAAAGGGAGGATCTTCATTGTCATCTTGATTTAGTAGGAATAAGGGATTAGTGAAATGTTTTCTCTTCATAGCCTCATGGAGTGTCTCTTGACGTCAATCTCGTTTGTGTTGTGTTTTAGTGAGACAATAGTTTCAAGTGTCATATCCATCCACAACATACTCTTCATGAAGATTTGCTATGCCCAACTTCTTAAGGATTTTAAATAACCTTCTAGGCACAAATCTCTCAGGGGGCAAGATGATGTTGCCTTCCATATCATGCCATCATAGTTGTTCATCCTGATGTAGGATGAAGGTGAAGTTTGACACAAAATCATTTGGATGAGTATATACCACTTTACACTCTTGTGGGACTAGCGGTTTGACATCTTCGCACTTGTAAGAAGAAGAATACATTTTTGCAAAACAAAATAAAATTATTAGTGTGCTTTTATAATTCTATGTATAGTGGGAATGATATTGACTTGAAGCTTTGTACAATGATATTAATGGTATTCACCTAAACCAAAATAGTGCACATTTCAACAAACAAAGTCCCTAGTAATGGTGCCAATGATGAGCTGCAATGTACCCCTACACCCAACCATACGAATCACAAAGAGTTCATGCACAATCTAGTTGAATTCCATGGACTTTATCATCTTCGATGCACTGGTACTCTAGGAAGTGAATCTTTGCCTTAAGGTCAATCATTGTCTTCCCAATTACACTTATGATGTACATTGGTATAGTTAAGTGTAATTGAGGCATCTGATTTTTATCATTTTGTGTTTTATGGGTTGGTATTCAAATGTAGATGAAAGTAATTAGATTAACTAATTATCTAGCATTTAACTGATCCTAACGTAAGCATTTAGTCCCACTTTTCGTACATGTCCTAAACCCATGTATTCACTGTTAGGCAACCAAGCACTATGCTATTGGGTGTACCAAGCAATAATGCTATTGGTATTACTAAGCAAATACGTGTTATGCTCAAAGTGGTTGTACTTATGTGTGTAATTTATTTTTCCTAATTGCCTCATTAACTTAATTAGTGGAAATAATTAATAAATAATTGCAACATTAAATAAATTATTGAAAACATTAAGTACATAAAAAGAAAATAGCTAATCTATCCAAGTGCTACAAGGTTTATCAGAAAGCTCATCTTTATTGCCATACACACTATCATGCTTAGGTATAACAATGCTTGAATAAAGATCTGTATACTCAATGACTCCTGCTGCAAGCACTCAGGGGTAAAATTCTAACTTTCAAATAGAAAAACTCCAAGAGCTTCGTTGCAACTATAATCTCTTATGCCATAAATGAGATGGGTAGGCACGTATTTATAGCTAAAAACCAACATTGCATCAATGGGGCCTCGTCAATGCATGATACGATGCATTGATGAGGCCTTGTCAATGAGGCCCAGTTGACAAGGCCACGTCAACAAGGCCTTGTTGACGTAACCAACCAAATTGCAACTCATCACCTAGTGATATCACCATAGTCTAGTTTAATTTAATAGCCACAAAGGGGAAGTTGGTCATGGTGAAAACCATAGCTGAACATGCAGAGAATGAGGTGCAATGGTTACAAGTAGAGTTAGCGAATCTAAAAGCTGAAAAGATAGGCCTTGCACAGTTCATAGCGTCTGATCAACTTGAACAATTTAGAATTAATCATGTGAGGCAACTGATTGTCCACAACATGCAAATGGAAAGAGAGAAGGAGAAGGTAGCGTGGGATGCATAAGTGGTTGAAGCCCAAATGCATGCACATGCCAAAGCACTCATAACCTTAGAGGAGGATAACAAACAACTTACTATTGACAACACTAGGCTGATGAACATAGAAAAGTGGAACAATGTTCCTGAAGAAAGCATTTAAAAGCTTAGAGAACAACTTATTAGAGTGAACCAAGATATGAGTTGCTTGGCTAGGAAGAATAGAAACTTATTAATGAAAGAAGGTTGTGCCATTTGTTAGAAATTTGCAGTAGAAATTTGTGCATGGCAAAATGAGGCTAAGAAACATGAGAAACTTAAGGAGCATTTTAGAGACTAGGTGGGCATGTATAAACAAATAAATGAAAAAGAAAATTAGTTCCTTCTCTACTCAAAATCCAGATTGACAACCCATCTTAGATAGTCTTCCCCACGTCCACTAGGCTGAAGTGAAGAACAAGGACTTGCAAATATAAGACCTTATAGAGTACATGGGAATAGCAAACCTTCAGTATGCTAATCTAGCCATGTTAATAGTAGGTAGGCTCAAAAATGAGTTAGAGAAGCATGTAGTGGCCATATATGCCTTGTTTGAAAAGGAGTTTGCTAATAGGAAAGACGCATTGCAGAAACTACATGTGGTAAACTTAGAGCTAGAAATCATTAAGGCTAGCTACCACGGGCATAAGGATGTAGTAGCAAACCTCGTGCATCACATGTTAGACTACCAAGAACTCAAAAAAATAGGTAGAACACGTGAAGAAGAGAGATGACAGTTTGTAACCTGGTATGTAAAAGTAAATAAAATATTTCTGCAACTACCATGCCCATGAGTTGTACCTACTTCATCCAACATCACACAATAAGCATGGATGGTACATGACTCGATGATAGAAGAAGAGAAGCTTTAGGCACTCTTAAACAAATATCAATCTTAGTAGCCCAACGACAAGGGGAAGAAGTCAATGAAAGAGCCTCCACCACTCGGAACATGAACTACATCATGCTACTTCAAATTTTATTTCTTTTGTCATGTAATTGTGTCATTTTATAAAAACATCACTGTGGAATTCTAAGTCATGTAAATAGCTAGTTAGTCATGTCAAGTTGAGTTTACCTCCCAATTTTGTAAGAGATTTTATCCTTATTTTGTTTTAACACAAGGACAAGTTTCCAGTTAGTCATGGGGGTATGATAAAGTTAATTTTGTTGCCAATGAATCACATTTTTCATCTACCTTGATGTCGAGTATCCAACGTCGAAGCCTCAACGTTGGGTATTCGATGTCAGAGCCAAGATGTGATGTTGGGTATTTGATGTTGCGGGGTATACACCCATGTATAAATATAGTGCTTGGATTCATGATTTCCAGTTAGTTTTATATCAAATTTTAGTTAGAGTAGTGAAGCTCTTATAGTTTATTTTTTCCAAAGCTAGAATATTTTCTAAGTGCCGACAACAGGAGTCTGAGTATGTATAGATCTTTGTTTGAACACTAATGTACTTGAGTGCAGTAGTATGACAGAAATAAAAATGAACTCTTTTAATAATGCTTGCAGCACTGAGAATAGATTAATGTTTTCTTTAATGCACTTTACTTTAATGCATTTTAATTAAGCAATTATTTTCCAGTTGTTAATGAACATGAGCATCAGCACTTCGAGCATACATATAGTGCTTGGTAACCCAACAATGCTTAATGTTTGGTAGCCCAACAACACTATGTATTCAGGATGTGTCCAAGAAAGTGGGGTGGTTACTTGTGTTAGGCTAGTTAGGCAGTAAATGAATTAGATCTGAAATTACTTTCTCTTTCATTCTTGTTGTAGACGATCAAATTTATAAAACATAAAATGATAAAAATCATATACCTCAATTACACTTATATTATACCCTTGAGCTATACAAGTGTAGTTGGGAAGACAATGAATGTTCTCAATGCCCATTTCACTTCCTAGAGGAACTAGTGCATTAGAGAACTAAAGGTCAATGGTATTTGACTAGATCGTGCATAAATGCCTTAGTGATTCGTATGGTTGGGTGTAGGGGTACCTCGTCACTCATCATTGGCACCATTATTGGGGACCTTTTGGTTGTTTTGTATGCTATTTAGGATTTAGTGGAAATCATTCAAAATTATTGGAATGAACCTTAGAGTCATATCATATTTTACAATTATAACCAAAAAAGTTAAAAGCACACTACATTTTTAGCATCTAATCAAAAATGTCTTTTTCTCATAGGAGTGCTTTTCTGCCCAAGTCTGATAAAGCTTATCAGCCAATTCCTCGACAATATCGAATCGTATATGCTCATCCTAATGAGTCTATACCTAATTTCACCTTCATCCTACATTAGGATGGATAGCTGTAATGGCATGACATGGAGGGAAACATTGTGTTACTACCCAATCAATCCATTCTTGCAATGCTCCAACAAATGCTTATACGATGGGGTCTCTAGGAACATCATATTGAGTATGTTGTGCAAGATATTGATGCTAGGGATTGTCATCCCACTAAAGCACAACCTCTATAGGATTGATAACTAGAAAAACATTATGAATTTGTGAAGGTTAAAGGGCTTAATGATTCTCCATTCCTACTATATCAAAAAGATGGTGGGGAACGCTTCTCTAGAGGTTTTCCATTTAGTGAAGTTCCTCTCTTTGACTTCAAAGAAGGAGGTCAAAACTAGAACTTGCAGTCCACGATATACAATCCTAGTTTTGGTAAGAATGGATCCAATGACAAAGAAGGATCCATAGGGGTAAGTCAAGGTAGGGATGCAGACAAAAAACAAGATCGTGATTGTGGTTACGATCGCTGAAGAGGTGGTAGCAGGCACCATGATGATGCTAGTCCTCCTTCCTCTTCATCTTTGTCATCATATTCTTCTTCTTCTACCTCTAACTATGGCCGTAGGAGGTGAGACCATGATGGAGATGACCAAAATGATCAACAGGACCGAAATGATCAAAGTGACCATCATGAAATGCAAGATCAAGGACACAAACATTTAAGAAAGGAACATCCCCATGAACAAAGGGGTAGTAGAGGGCATCGTAGGCATCATGATAATGGCCTTAGTGAGCCTTTTCTGACAAACTGAAGTATGCTTAATATCGCAGAGGCAGTATGAATTCCAACAAGGCATGTGAAGGATAGTCGGATGAAAAGGCTAGACATGAACAATATTTCTCAGTTTGAAGGGGGATATAACTTTGATCCATAGAATCCTCTCCAAGATTTTTAAGATGCATGTGCCTTGCAAAACATAGAGAATAAGTGGCAAAAACTTAAGTTGTTCCCAATGATGCTCATCAAAGAAGCAGAGAACTAGTATTGCTACTTAAAGCTAGAATATTTTAGACGATGGAGTACCATGCTTGAATTGTTTAATGATAAATATCAAACATATTCCAGAGTGTCCAACTTGAGAAGGTAAATCCAAGGATGGAAGCAAGGAATAAATGAACCCTTGGATGCCACCATCGGCTGATACTATTCCTTAATGCACAATTGTCTTGGCCATGGTTATTGATGAGTGGCGAGGTATCCCTACACTCAACCATACGAATACAAGCGCTTCACACATGATCTGGTCGAACTCCGTAGATGGACTAGTTGTGGTATCTAGACAGTTACTCGTAGATCGCAGTTCATTATCTTCCCACCTAGACTAGTATTAGCTTTGTCATGTATGGTTTCGTCTAGAGTGAGGTGTATGATGTATTCCTACACTAATGCTACTCCTGGGTATGATGGGAAATAATATCAACTAAGCTAGAAGAAAGAGTGTGACAGAATCTAAACTAGCCTAAGTGTGATGAGCATCTGTTTCTTAGTCATTCGTACACATCTTGGACCTCATGCATGACTACCACTGGGATTACCAAGCGCATGGCCTAGGTATGCTACTAAGTGACCAAGTAGTCACACTTAAATGCTCATGATTAAGTCGTACTCATTCCGCGTTACTAGGAGATAAGGGTAGAGAGATATTAACCAAGAAAGTAATAAATAACAATAACAATTAAATAATTAAGCTAAGTGGATGCTACAATGATGAAGTAATCTCAATCTTTATTACCTTTCATGTGCATGTCCAAGTACATTACACTCGAATAAGGATGTCGTACAATTACAATCATCACACTGCAGGCATGCACTGGGAGAAAGGGTTGAGAGGAAAAACTAACAAAAAGTCCCTACCTTAATACTAAAAGTAAAAAAAAACTTAAAACTTCAAAAATTTTTAAAACTCTTTACCAAATCTACCTACCTCTTATTTATGGATGAGGAGACAGACTGCGATATCACATCTAGGCTGTGATATCGCGTACGTGATATCGCGTACATGATATCATGGTGCGATAGCACAGCCAACAATTCATGACTCATCATACCCCCATGACTGAATGAAAACTCATCCTCGAGTTAAAGTGAGAACAAGCTCCATTGATTACATAGTGGATAGGTATGGGATTATTAACTGACTAGAATGGACTCATGCCGCAGTATGGAATCAGAATAAAATTGAGACACAACATGAAGAACGCAAAAGAAAATCCTATAACTACAAGATTGGGTGGTACTCATGTAGTTCCTGGTGGCAGTGGCTCCTCCATGGGTTTCTTTCTCTTGTCTTGCACTCCAGGTCTTAGGATTTGATGGCATCAAAGTATGGCCTGGAGTTTCTCCTCTTGTAAGGCCTTGAGTGCCTTGGCATGTGTGTAAGTTTGTGCTTGTGCCATAGAGGCATCCTAGTCAGCCTTCTCTTTTTCTTTCGCCACCCTTTTATTCTTTGTCAACAGTTTATTAAGTTGCTTGGTTCTGAAAGTGTCCAGCTAGTTCTAAGCAACCTTTCGCCTTGTATTTAGAAGGTTTAATACTTCGGAAATGGCTTGAATAGAGAAATCAACAATCACACCACAAATGTTAACCATGGTGCCTTCTTCTTTGTTGTGCCAAAATTGGTACGTTTCCCCTAAGTACTAGGCACTACTTTCAAAGAGGGTAGGCTATAATGGGGACCCTTTGAGGTGGTCCCTAACGGCCTCTGGAGCAAATTCTGCAAAAGGTCCAAAGTTTAATTCCATGATCACTGTAGTAAATATGGACCTTTCATGGATGGCTTGAACACAATCCTAGGGAAACGTGAGATGTCGTCCATGTTCAGACACTACAGCAACTCCTCTTTCCTCCTACCTTGATTGTACAGTGGTAGGGTCTTCTTGGTGGATACTAAATGATTGTTTCTCTTGCTCTACATGTTGTTCAGTAGGAGCTTGTCCTTCACCTCTCCTAGGTCACTTGATCCCACCTTGAGCAGGACCTTCTTGTTGTCTATGTTTCGGGGCCATCTGCAATCACACAGGGCCAATCGTTAGTATGGTTGTTACCAAAGTTAGGTTATACCTTACTACTTTCCTTAATGAATTTGCTTTATCTCCATGTGACATTACTTATTAGGAGAAAATGTCCCCAAAAGATTATAACATTGAATCCTCTTTGCTTAGGTGGTTTCCAAATCTAGTTTCCTGTTATAACTAAGGAGATGAAATTGTTTTTGGCGCATTTATCCTTAATTTTATAACTAATTATCCTTAATAATGTCCTTTGGGCGATGAAGGAATTCAAAAAAATTTCAAAACATTTATGCGCTATTCAGTGTGTGCCCCTCCCCCATGACTAAGTTGAACACTCCAGGTTTAAGTAGGTTCAAACGGATATGAAAGTTAGGGATGCGCAATTGTGAGTTGTAGAGAGAAATTTGAAAAACTTCCCCCGCGTTAACAGTGGAAAATGATGTTGATTAGCGCAAGGGGTTGCGTGTATATATATATTTTTTGGACGCAATATCGCGTAGCCTATCAATGTTAGGGCACTTTATAGAATGTACCAAATTTTTAATATTTTTCTGAAATTAAACGATGTAAACCAAGGGCATCTGGATGAGTGTTAAAGGGTTCTAGGGTAATTCAACTAAATTTGAAGACACGAAAATTATGATGGTGTGGAATTTATCAATAAGGACCTCAGATGGTAAGGGGGAGAAAAAGGCTATGTGATGGTGTATAGGAATGTTTGAATCGAAGGGATAGTAATAAGGGAAAGAATATCATTGATAATACATTGAGGGTAATAGATGATGTGCGGAAGATGTGTTATGAGTGCAAATTAAAAAAAAATTATGCAAGTGGATCCTCCCCAAAGCAGGTTCCAACCTATAATGCCCTTGTGTAACCACACTTAAAAATGTCCATAGGCACTAGAAGGGTTAAATGTAATCCACATTGGTTCCACAAAACACACACATGTAAGTATCACCGGAATGAGGTAAGAATTCTGTGCTACATAAGACACGAGCTGCAATTGCATGAACAGCGAGATGAGACAGACTATAGAAGGGATTGTAGAGATTGGGACATGAGGTAACTGACCCAGGGAACAATGAATCCTACATGTAAAGCATGATTAATGTGTCATTAACCCATCTTTCCAAGATCAGGACCAAGTCCATTCCTCTTATCAATGACACCGCATTATTTCATCACATGATGAGCAACTATGAGAGTATCATAATAACAAGGCGTACAATCACTTGGCATTTTGTTCAAGGGAGGAGTGATTTTTACTTTGTGGCACTTTTCTCTCTCTCTTTTTTTTTTTGAATGCTGAATCCAAAGAAGTTACCAACCTTTAGGCATGGGTGCATGTCTTTCCAGTGGAACCCCCTAGAACAACATTGGATTTTTGAGTGCCTTGTGATTACTCTTACTCCCATTTTACATTAGATATACAAGGATCTTAGTACAACCATGTTGCGTGATAACTCTCACAGATGTCACCAAAGAGAATCCGCAAGTCCCCTTAATGTCACATCCTAATCATTCCCTCTTGATCCATCCCTCTTCATTATGGGTACAATGAACACAAAATACATTTTAAGTTTTAAGAATGTCAAGAATATCACTGTACCCTCGAACAAAACCTCTTATTTGTAGAATGGATGAGTGGGTGTAATGGGCTCATTGTCCAAATAATTGATCACTCAAGACTCGATAACATAGAACACACCTTAACCAACGAGCTACATGAGTGTTTTATTCATATATGAGATTACTTATAAAAAGATATAAAGACAAAAAGACAAAAAGGTAACAAAAAATAAATTGGAAAACTGTAAAAAAAATTGCAAAATTAAAGAAAATGAAAAATATTTATTAATCCTGCTTTTTATTAGAATGGGGGATATCCCCCATAACTAAATGGTTGAGCATGGAAAGGATTACTAAATGAAAGATGAGGATCCTTGCATGTTGGAAATATCGAAACTTGGTCATACTTACCCCATTGGGGTTCACACACTTGATTATAGTAAGCATAGTGGGGAAATTTATAAGATGTGGTTCTTGGGTAAAGAGTTGATTCACTATGACACTTGAGACCATAATATGGTATGCAAGGATTGGGATGTCGCCCTCCATGGCTATATTCATTAGGTCGTATGGTTGTTGGAGTGTTAATTAGTGGCCCTGATGAAGTGACACGAGGCGTTGGGTTCGAGGAGAAGGATGCACCATAGTGTTGGAATTGTGCTGAGTTGGAGAATGCAATGGCCTTGGAACTATGTTGTCCCTTCCTATGGTCATGTCTAAAGAAGGGATGCCTTTGATGTTGAGGAGGTCTCTCATTGCTGTTGGCAGTAACAACACAAGTAACATTCGTGGGTTGTTGCTGTGGTGCAGATACTTCAGGAACAGTTGGTGGCGATGTAGAAGAAGGGAAAGGATGAGAATGTTGAAATTTAGGAGAAGTGTAAGGTACATAAGGCGGTGATTGTGTTGAGGACATGGGCTGATAGTATTGAGGAGAATGATAATGCGGTGAGATAGAGTATGTTGACTGAGTTGGGGAAATAAGATGTTGGACTAGATAAGCATTTGGATTCAGATGATATGAAGGGTGTCTCCAATTTAGTGATGGCTTCCCCCACGACTGGGATTGTTTCCATTGTGATTGAACAAAGTATCTCCGTACAAATTCTGGGTGTAACGTGCTTCCCCAATGCTCATATAAATGTAACAAGATTAGGCATTCACCCTTGGGGTGATCGTACAAGAAAATGTTGCATTCATACGTGTGATTGGTAGTTGAGCTCTTATTTTCCTCATCCCTTATTTCCGATTGTCTAATGATATTTTGTCTTGCTTCTCGGGTTGTCAAAACTCTATCTCCAATAATATTGATATGTTCCCCACACTTTTTATGCATCCATTCTAGTATCTTATTGATCTTTGCCTCGATTTCATCTAATGATTGTTGTACTAGCAAATATGGTTCTTCCTCCTTGAGATAGGTTGATTTCTCCTTTTTGTGATTATGGGCCTTTGTTAAGTTGAGATTTTGGTCCCGTTGATGTTTTTCAATAGTCTTCCATCTAGCCATTTCTCCTTCTTCTTTTGCTACCCGCTTAATAAGCTCTTGGAATTGATGGGTTTGTAGTTTGTATAGTTGACCTTTGGCATACATCCATAGGGTCTCTCTTGTTTCATCACGAAGCCCATAAATGATATGGTACATTAGCCTTGCCTCAGAGAACTCATGGCCTGGACAGTTATTTAACAGTGCATACTATCTTTCTAAGGCCATGTCCAAGGGTTCATGTTGTGCTTTTTTCCACTCTTGGATTTGTTCCCTCAAGGCCGACACTCTTGTGTAAGTTTGATATCTTTTGTTAAAGAGTTCTACCATTGTTGGCCAACGTCAAATTGAATTTGGTTTTAACAATCTATACCATACTTTTTCTTGGCCAACGAGTGTCATAGGAAAGAGCTTGAGTTTTTGCCAACCATTATCAATGTTTTTCCATGCATAGGCATTGTAGAAGGCTTGTAAATGTTGTTGCAGATCTAAGTCATAGGCTCCTGAGAAATTGGGAAAGTTGTTTAAATCAAGCCTGGGTAGGCAGCTCTCTTTGTGATGCCTACAGGAGATTTGAATAGCCTCTTGTATTTGTGTTCGGCTTGTAGTGGCCAGTAGGGGTTTATCATCATTAAGTAAGTTATGCTTTCATGCGTTGGGATGATGCTGCCTTTGTTTATGTTTATAAGAAACCCCCACCTTAGATTGCATACTCCAATCTTCATTGTCATATAATTTGTTGGTTCTCCAATGAATTACCTCACTAGATGTGCCATTATCGTAGCCTTGTAGGAGAGGCATGGTGGATCGCGATATCGCATCTCATCAATAGGATTTGATGAAAAATGAGGAGAATCCTTGGTGTCTATGCACAAGGGTGACTATCAGAATTAAGTTCCAGTCAGATACAAAGACTAATTGAGCAAGTAGCTAAAGAGGAGGGTGAATTAAAGAGAGAGAGAGAGAAAGTGTAGAAGAGTACAACCATGATCCTTCCATTCACAAGAGGGAGGTTTGATTTTGTGAAAGTGAGGATGAATCTACATCTGATGAAGTGGTGAATAAGAAAACCTTCCACTTAAAAAATTTCAATTTGAAATTACGGCCAAGTTTGATCAGTTATGGGACTCCATGGATAGTAGATTTCAAGCTATCTTAAAAATTGATGAAGAGTCTAAAGAACAAGGTAGTGATCGTGAGCGCAGGCGGCACAAGGAAGTTGAATGTGCCCATTAAAAAGGTAAGGGCAAGATTGTTGTAGTAGAAGAAGTTGTAGAAAGTGAATCAAATGATGATGGTGGATGTGACATCTACCAATATGTACATCCTAATGGATGTTACTCCATAGTGTCACATGTATAGGAGTTTGGGATGTATGCTTTGAAGCCACGACTAACACATAGGCAAACATCTAGAAGATTACCTTATCCTCAAGGTAATTTTAGTCAATCCTACCAACAATAGCAATATTATCCTAGTAGAACTCCACCGCAACCATATGAGTAGTATCAATAATGGTAGCAACCACAATCATAGGCGATGGCACCACCAAGGCAACAATACCCTTACCGACAACCTGATCCATATGAGTACTACGTTTAGCAATCCCTATCTCTATGTGACTCCTTTAGTCATGTTTCTACTTTTCAATCTCACTACCATCCTTTTGATTATTATTGAACTCATTCTCCACATGAAAGAATGGATGCCATCTCTTACCCTTATCCTCCTCCTATCCCTGCACATCTTCCTCCTCCTATCGTTGCATAGCTACCACTTGCTCCACCTATGTAGGGTAAACTACTAGCTCAATTGCAACAACGCAATGCTACTAGGGCTATTAATCTACAACTGGATCATCAATCAAGTGGGTCGAATACTCGATCAAAGAAAAGACCCTTCTGTCGACCCCGTAGTCCACCTTAGCCCTCAAATACACCTGCGGTTGACAATCCTATCTCTTCATCTTTCTCTGTGTCAAATTTCTTCAAGTGCCCTTCAAAATCTACCTAAGATCCATACTATAATGCTTCCTCACACCATATCTAATTGGATTTGTGCTGGAAACCTTCATAGGAAGTTAGTAGATCTTGAAAGTCCTTTGATTTATTTGCAGATCATTGGGAATGAACTGTACAAAGCTCTTCTCGACTCAAGTTCTTATGTCAATTTAATTTCTCATGAGATGTATATTGCATGGAACTTGCCTCCTCTCAAGAAGAGTAATATCATATTAGAATTGGTAGACTAGTCCATCACTATTCCATTGGGACTAGTGGAAGACATTGTGACCACTATTTGTGGGTGGTATTATCCTATTGATTTCCTAATGATCAAGGTGGAGAACTACAAAGGAGATTTGCCAATTATTATGGGAAGGGCATGGCTTAACACTGTTGATGCAAGAATGGGCATCAGAGATCTTTCATTGGAAATATCCAAAGAAAATGCATTCAGAAAGATCAAGAAGAAGCGAGCTCCATGCATCACGTACAAAAATACAAGGTACAATTGTGTGCAGAAACTTTGGGTTGTAAAACAACCATCTATCTTTGCATGCAAGTAGTGTTCACTAGAAGCAAAAATTCAAATATGTCTATACATAGCAGCCATAAAATAGGAGGGCACCAAGTGGCTGACCACTGATTTTGAGAGTAGCACACTTTGCATGAAACTGACTAAGAGCCTGACATGCACATATGTCGCAAGCATGGATGAGCTAGAGCAAGTTCATCACTAAGACTTTGATGATGATGATACTTATTGGGAAGAGTTGGAAATTCTTAAAAGTTTCAGGCAAGAGCCCCTTGAACTAAAAACACTACTGGCTAGAATGGAATATGTGTTTTTAAAAAATGGAAAGTTGGTCATAATTAATGCAAATCTTGCTCCAGAGTAGACAAAGATGTTGTTGAATGTGGTTGAAAAATGGTCAGTAGCTATTACTTGGTTATATCCTAAACTCACAGGGATTGATTCTAGGATATGCTAGCATCACATCTACACTGATCCAACCATAAAGCCAAAAAGATAGTCATAGAGGTGATTGAATCCCAGACTAAAGTAGATCATTGAGGAGGAAATCAAACAACTCCTCAAGGCAGGTGATGAGTGGCGAGGTACCCCTACACTCAACCATATGAATACGAGCGTGTACGTGCGATCTAGTTGAACTCTGCAGACTAAATGCCTTAACGCCACAAGAAACACTTAGGGTTAATCGTTTGTTGTCTTCCCAAGCTTGCTTGTATGTGTCATGGTGTATGGTTAAGCAAGTCTGAGGTATATGATTTTTTTGGTATTTTTCGGTTTATCTCCTAAGCTATGAGGATGAAGGGTTGAGAAACTAACTAACTCTAACTACAGCACTAAGTCCTAGCGTCAGCATCCGTTCCCACTTACCGTACACACCCTGAACTGTGCAACTGTGGCTNNNTGAGAGAATCTACTCGCGATGAGTAGCCCATTCCTTGGCTAGCTGTACACATTTGTCAACGCTCGTAACCAAGTCGTACTCATGCCGC
>MNCI01007580.1:281954-309955 GCA_015680685.1 Gnetum montanum
CTAACCTATGTGTGACATGCAGCCAATTCCTTGACTAGCCGTACACATCCGTAGATGCTCGTAATCAAGTCGTACTTGTCCCATGCTCTAGGAGGAAAGGGTTGAGAGAATCTACTCGCGATGAGTAGCCGATTCCTTGGCTAGCTGTACAAGTTCGTCAACGCTCGTAACCAAGTCGTACTCATGCCGCATCACTAGGAAAGCAGTAAATAACATTAATTAAACCTATCCATGCACTGCAAGGTTTATCCGCAAAGATCCTGCTATATTCCAACACCTAGTCCTAAGCATTTTTCAGTAGTGGATTGAAAGTGGTGTGGAAGTCTTCATGGATGACTTCTCCACTTATGGAGCTACATTTGAGCAAGCCTTGGACTGCCTTGAGTAAGTGCTAAAATGATGTGTTAAAACCAACTTACAGCTCAATTGGAAAAAAAGTCACCTAATGGTCTAGAAAGGCATTGTATTAGGGAACAAAATATCACAAGCAGGAGTTTAAGGTAGACCCTAAGAAAATAAGGATCATCTAAGGAATAACTCACCAACTAGAAACTATCAAAGATGTTCGATCATTCCTTGTACATATTGGCTACTACCGGTGATTCATAGAGAATTTCTCTAAGATCACAAAATCATTGGTGGAGCTAACAAAGAAAGATGCTCCATTTGTCTTGACTGTGGAATGTGAAAAAGCATTCCAATAGCTGAAAGAAAAACTTGTAGAAACTTCAATCCTACAAGTACATAACTAGTCTAGACCATTTCATGTCATGATGGATGCATCAAATTATGCCTTGGGAGTGATGCTTATGTAGATGGATGATAAGAAACGTCCATACTACATCCACTACGCTAGTCAAAGCATTGTGGGTGCATAATGAAACTACACCACTACAGAAAAAGAATTGATGGTAGTAGTGTTTGCTCTAGAGAATTTTAGGCATTATGTGCTTAGATACAAGGTGTTTGTGCACACGGACCACAGTGCCATTTTCTTCCTGATGAATAAGCCAACAATGAGCACTCCTGTCATACGATGGTTGGTGATCTTGTAAGAATTCAATTTTACAATGGTAAATTGAAAAGGCATTGAGAATGTGATCATTGATCACTTATCTCAGTTGCGATGGGACAACAAAGAGGAAGAAAACCCACTATCTGATGTGTTTCCTGATGAACTCCTCTTTGTTGGGGCTATAACTAAACAATTGCCTAATCAGCCTAAATGGTATGATGGCATTCTCACCTATCTTCTCACCCAAGAGATGCCACAAGGGTTGGACCATCGAAAGAAACAACAATTTCTTCACTAGGTAAAACACTTCATGGAGATTAATGAACACTTCTATAAGGTGTGCGTCGATGACCTAGTTCATTGGTGTGTCCTTGATGCTGATCAATTGTGCATTCTCCAAGATTCTCATGAAGGTCCTTGTGGAGGACACTATGTTAGGAGATGCACAGCCATTAAAATCCTAATGGTAGGGTACTATTGGCCAATAATCTTCACGGATGCTCACCACTACATTTGTTGTTGTGAACAATGCTAATGAGATGGTTGAATGATTGCTCAAATGGAGGAACATCAATAATGGATTCAACCATTAGAACCCTTCGATATTTTGAGGATTGATTTCATGGATCCCATCATGCCCATGTCAAATGAAAAGGCATACATCATAGTTGTTGTTGACTATTGTACGAAATGGGTAGAAGCAGCAGCCATCATCGACTGTACATCTTTTACTATTGGTCGATTTGTACAACAAAATGTTATAAACAGGTTTGGTGTGCCACGTGCATTAATTTTTGATAATGGAACTCACTTTACAGGCACTAATTTTTGGAAGCTCATGTAATGCTTGGGGATTGAACATAAACTCACAACATCCTACCATCCTTAAACCAATAGTCAAGCTAAGGTTACCAATAGGGAAATCATAAGGATTCTAACAAGAAATATTAGTAAATATAGGAAAGACTGAAGCACAAAACTCAATGATGCCCTTTGGGCCTACATCTCAACATGGAAACTTTCTCTAGGCTATTCTCTCTATGAGCTTGTGTATGAAAAATTACCAATACTTCATATTCAATCTGAGCTTTGTACATTTTCAACAGCATGTGACCTTGACCTTGACTTAAGTCTAGCATAAAAAGAAAAAATAATGAATCTCAACCTTCTAGATGAAAAATGATTGGTAGCCCTATCATCTAACAAGTTGTACAAGGCCTACAACAAAAAGCACCATGACCTTAAAATCAGAAAAGTCAAATTTTAACTAGGAGATAAGGTTCTCTACTGGAACCCCACACATGTACCTCAACGAATTAAGTTTGAAATGTTGTGGGAAGGATCTTACATCATTTATAAAACTTTTTCTTCTAGGTTAATGATGATCTACAAACCTGAGAGCCTAAACAAGAAATAAATAGTCAACATCCAACAAATCAAACCTTTCCACGAGTATAAGCCAACTAATAAAACATATGCCTCATCGAATGGACAACCATACTCCATATTTTGGATCTCCTCCTTTCAACTTAGTCATGGGGGAGATGGCCACCCATGCTAACCATATAAGTGGCTCCTCAGTTTTTCAACTTTTTGTTTCACACATTTTTTGTTTTACAACTTTTTGTTTTACACATTCTTTATTTTACATCTTCTTGTTTTCATGTTATTAACCTTTTCTAATTTTTTTTACACCATCGTTAGTACATTTTCTATTTCTTGAATATTTTACACTTTCTTTTATATTTTATATTTTCCTTTATTTTATTTTGGTGTGATTTTCTAACTTTTTGTTAATAATTACTAGGTACAGTGGTAATGTGTTGATTAATGGTGGTATGTACTATTTTATTATTTGATTGTTAGTGTCTGGATTCTAGCTTTGAATTTCATTACGGATGATTAGAACATGGTTTTTTTTCATGCAACAAGTAATGAGTCCACAACATCCACCCATCCACAAACTCTATGGTTTTCCTTATTTTGGAAATGTGTAGTCCCTTTTTCTTTCCGAAATTGGAAAGGATTCAAGGGTTTGAATAGGGTGTGATTTCAAGGGGATTTGGTATTCTTTGTGCCTCTTTTTTTGCTTGGGTGCATGTGTGTTTTCATGGATTTCTTACCATTCTGTATTGACCAATACAAGGAAGTTGAATAAGACTTTACATGATGTGGTTCTCATAGAAAAAATAATGGGAATTCAAAGCACATCCCTTAGACAAAATAAACACATACATCTTTGCATGGTATGGTTCCCATTTAAAAAAATGATGGAAATTCAAAGCACATCCCTTAGATAGAATAAACGGGCTACAAGCACTGGTTATGGAACTAGAAAGATATGTTACCCATGCTTGAGGGTTCCCTCTAACTAAGGCCCTTCCTCACTTCCTACTTCTCTTTTCTTCTCTAATAAGGAATGGTGGTTGTTCTATGGGAGCACTCTTGTGTCTTAGGGGGATGGATTAGTCTTAGAATGATGATGCAAAGTCACTAAATGTGGTTGGTTTTGGTTTGGACTAAGGATAGATCTTATCAAGTCATTTAACTATAAAATCCACAAGGTACTTCATGTGACCTTAATCAGGAACTCCATTACACTCTCTCTCATCCATCTATGCTTACCATGTCTCACCTCACTATTGGTTGCATGCCCTTGTTCAATGTCTTGGTTTGATGTGTTGAGATTCTTAGGTAGTTTATTCCAAGTTTTTGTACTTAACCTTCTGTAACCATTAATCATCCATGGAGCCCAAGGACTCTATGGTTTGAAGTTATGCAAAGGTATAAAAGGCTTGTGATTACTTTGGGGAGGACCCAGTTACATATCTCTTGGTTGGGTTAGTTAAGTTCTTTACCCTTAGATACTCTTACAATCAAATCTTTTTGTTTACGCCATCAATGACATCCAATTGTGCACATCTTCACAACATTTTTTAGTAAACTTTTCCTTTTATTATTGTGAATTCTTAAACCATCTTCAAATATTTCCTTGTGTCAAACTTTTTCAAATGTAATGAACCACTTATCTATTTTATCCTATTTGTCAACTTTCTCACTAACACTATTAAAGGAATTAATCTACCACAATCATAACCTAGCCAAGTGTAACCACCGATGAGACAAGGCATTTGACAACTATGTATTACACACTGCATACTAATTCACGATTTTGTTATGATTGCAATGGGAAGCATGGATTGGAAGCGAGACTATCTTCACTAAGGATGATGCAGCTGCACCCTATGATGAGAATCATTCATGATCATTGGATCTTCTCTCTCACTCTTTAGCTACCAAGAGGTGTTGGATGTTAGTTTTATCCAAGGTGTTCACTTCTCTTATCATGAACACCCAAATTTGTAAAGATTGTAACTTCGTACACTTGGGGCACTCAGAGTCTATTTGTTCCATTTGAGTTAGTTTGTATGTTAGTCAATAATCCCATACCTTCCCAATATTTTGTAAGGAACTTGTTCCACCTCTTCTGTGCTCAAGGATGAGTTTTCATTCAGTCGTGGGTTTCATCTGCTCTAACATAAAGTATTTGATGTTAGAGCCAAGATGCGATGTCGGGTATCTGATGTTGCAGGGTATATGCTAGCCTATAAATATAGTACTTGGGCTTACGATTTCTAGTAAGTTTTATATTAGTTTTTAGTCAGAGTAGCAAAGCTCTTGTAGTTAGTTTTCTTTAGAGGTAGAGTATTTTTTAAGTGCCCGCAATAGGAGTTTGAGTGTGTACGGATCTTTGCTCGAACACTAATGTACCCAAGCATAGCAATGTGATAGGAATAAAAATGAACTCTTTTGATAATCCTTGTAGCACTAAGAATATATTAATGTTTTCTTTAATGCACTTTACTTTAATGCATTTCAATTAAGCATTTAATTTCTAGTTGTTAATGAATACAAGCTTGACCACTTCGAGCATACATATAGTGCTTGGTAACCCAGGAATGCTTAATGTTTGGTACTCCAACAACACTATATGTGTTCAAGATGTGTCCAAGAAAGTGGGGCAGTTACTTATGTTAGGTTAGCTAGGTAGTAAATGAATTAGATCTTAAATTACTTTATCTTTCATTCTTGTTGTAGGTGATCAAATTTATAAAACATAAAATGATAAAAATCATGTACCTCAATTACACTTAAACCATACCCTTTTTCACAAGTGTAGTTTGGAAGACAACAAACGTTCTCAATGCCCATTTCACTTCCTAGGGGAACTAGTGCACTGAAGAACTATAGGTCCATGAAATTCGACCGGATCACACATAAATGCCTTAGTGATTTATATGGTTGGGCATAGGGGTACCTCGTCACTCATTAGTTATTTTGGAATATCGTATCTACAATATTGTAGCGATGATGTCATAGATGTGATGTCTCAAGATGTGTGCAGCCTTATAAATACCAACACTTGGATGCACGATCAACAACTTTTTATTCCAAGTCTTAGGGAAACTCTTGCATTTTATTTGTTTACTTAGAATGATTTTCATGTTTTCCAAACTTAATCATTTACATTTTCAAAGCACTTTATCATAATTGCTCATTAGTAAAGCAGAATGAGTACAACTGGTTTCAAGCATTAAAGTGTAATCATTTGGTAACCTAGTAGTAGTTTCACTTGATTCACTCAATGGTGAATTCACTTGGTAATCCAAGTAATGATTACATGAGTTCAAGGCATGTCTGGTAAACTAGGAATGGATGCTCATCACTATAGGATAGCATAGATTTACTTGCTTGTCATTACTTAGATTTAGCATTTAACTTTGTTTCCATTATGTTTACGCTTATGAGTAAGATGAGCCTTACAACATCACATAACATACACCTCATTGTGACTTAAACCATACACTTAGACTTCACTAACTCAAGGTGAGAAGACAATGATCATGAGCTTAACATCAACTACTAGCATAATAACATTGTCCTTTCATAGATTACAATTTAGTCATGTGCTAGCACTTGTGACTTGTATGGTAGAGTGTTGGGATTACTCCATTGCTCATCAAATAGAGTCATTATGATGAGAACATCACCTTACCTTCTTCTTGTATTTCTTATTCTCAGTGTGTCATATGAATCTTAGGAGGGAGTATTCATGTTTTGGATTTTTTTTAGAGTCATTTGCATGTGTTCAAGATCCGGAAAAGCAACGAAAATTGTCATGAATTAGGGTGATATACCTTTGATATCAACCCAATTCTTATGATGTGTATAAAGTGATAAAAATTATAACAAAGATTTAGGACCATAAAAAGTAATTAAAATATGGAGAAACGATCCCTTAAGGAGGGAAAAATGTCAAAAAATAAAGAAGGTAATCTAACAAATGAGAGAACATGATAAAGGATGAAGAAGACAAGTCAAAGTAGGTCTCCACTAACAATGAGATGTTAACCTAGTGGTACGAGTCTTGGCCTAATAATCCTAGGTCACATGTTTGATCCTACTAGGTAACACTAAGTTATAAACTTCTCTAAAATCTTGGGATGTACCTACGTTCCACTTATTTTGGGTTCCAATAGCCTAAAGTAGGTCCCCATTGCCACATGAAATTCATCACTTACTTGGGACCCCTCAAGAGTATAAGTGTTCCCTCTCACATGTGTTGGGACCATTCCAAAGTCATGTGTCTTGTGGAGAAGCATTAGGACCACATAGATCACTTAACATTGACCTAACCTCCACTTATCCTCCTCATCAAAATGTAATTTGCAACCACATTAGTAACTAATCATAGTTTATCCATGGATTAAGTAACATAACCATGGTTCAACCAACCATCCTCCAAAAGCTATATAACAAGCTATGTGATCATTGTATCAAAATGATCAAGAATCCATCCCTAAAGAGAAGAAGATCAAGAAGATAAGAGAGAGCAAAGAGAGTCAAGAGATGAGAGAACTCACCTAAGAGGTGGAGTGTACTCTTAAGCACTTCCACCTCCTATCATGGCATCATATGAGAGATTACAAGGAACTCCTCCACCATTTTAGAGTAGAGTCAAGAGTGCTTAAAGCATCTCCTCATCATGTTAAGATAGTTTGAAAGTTGAGAGTGCTTACAAAGCACTTCATCATGAGGAAATTGTTGATGGATCATTTAGTTCAAGATAGAAATAGAATAAGTTTATATTTTTCCTTAGTTTCTATATTTATTGCTCTCTTAAGATTTATTGTTTTGATGCTTTCTCTTTCTAGTTAAATGTAGAATGAATAGATAATTGCATTATGTTTGTTAAGAAATATAATCAAAATAGTAGTTTCATAAATTTCAACATCTCATTTGTATCATCTACTTCATGTTGATTTCATTGTCTCAAGCATATCATCATTTGGGCCTTATTTCAATCCATTAAAATACCACCACATGAATAGCCTAAAAACCCAAGTTCCATAGAGACAAGACTTAGAATAGTCTCAAAATGAGTGAAATATAACCTTGCAAGTTATTGACCATTTCTAAGCACTTTATGTGCATTCTTGTTGATGAGCGGTGAGGTATCCTTATGCTCAACCATACGAATACGAGCGTCCATGCACGATTCGATTGAATTCCAAGGACTAAGTGCTTATGTGCCTTTGTGGAACAAGAATGAGTTTATCAATCATTGTCTTCCCAAGATTACTTGTATGGTTAAATAAACTTGAGGCATATGATTTTTATACTTTTTTGTGTTTTTATGCCCTGCTGCTAATAAGGGAGGAGAGAGATCACTAAGTAACTAATTTAATTTGACTACTTATTAACTAGGCTCTAACTGATCCTAACACCAGTATCCATTCTCACTTGCCGTACACATCCTGAACCAGTGCAACACTACTGGGATTACCAAACGCTAATCATTACTAGGTTACCATGTGTTACACACATGCTCAGAGTGATCATACTATGTGTGCTTACTTAGGAGAGTTGTAGGGTGAGAAAGAATCATTAATTAACTAAGGAAAGCATTAAGTAATAGTAATTAACATTAATTAATCTATTCTGAATGCTGCAAGGTTTATCACAAAGTTTGTCTTTATTGCCATACACAAGGTGTGCTTAGGTACACAATGCTCGAATAAAGATCCATTCACTTTATGACTCCTACTACGGGCATGCAGAAATAATTCTAACTATAAGAGGAAGAAAAGGCAAGAGTTTGGGTAAGGGACTAAGACTAACTATGCAAACCAAGTGCGCCCACCTCTTATTTATAGGCAATGAGGCAGGCCACGATATCACATACATGATATCAAATGGAAGGCCACGATATCGCATATGCGATATCACGGCTTATCATACCCCCACAATTGAATGAAAACTCATCCTTGAGTTCCTTACAAAATATTGGCAAGGTATGGGATTATTGACTGAATGAGAACTGACAGTGATAGGGAATAACAAACTTAAAGTGCCTGGTGAACGGATCAACAAACATATTACAACATTGGTGTTCATGCCCTTTATGGTGAACATTGTATATGGATGACATCTAGACCTTCACTTGATAGCTTGAAGAGAAAGAGGGAGAAAAGAAAATGAGGCATGTTATTGCCAATGCTGAGATTGTGCCCTCCATTGTTTATCCATAGCCATGTGACCAGACTTGTTCCCGACATAAACGTTCCAACTCCAGTCCATCCCAAGTGCTTCCTCCTATTCCAGTCCATAGTTCATGTAATTGCCATCTACACACACAACACAGTCACGAATGAGCAAGGATAAGTAAGTTATAATGCAATTGATAACTTGCCTCGATATAAAGCACATTGGCTAAGTTGTGGTTATGGCAGAAAGTAGGTTAGAGGTTTATTACTGATAACTACCCAAGGTATAGGGGTTAGGCAAGTAGTAGAATGGAGAAATTGAAAAAATTTTGCCAGGGCCCCCACGACTAAAAGTGAACCTCTGGTAGCAATAAGATGGAAAAATATAAGGAATAAGAAAGATGGGAAAAATAACAATGGTAACACCAATAAAGTGGATGTCAAACATGGGGATGAAACGAGAAATGATTGATTTCAGAGAATGTTTAAGGAAAAGAACTTAACAATTGCACCAAAAATGAATGCTAGTGGGTCCTCCCCAAAGCAGGCTCATGCCCTTTATGCCCTGACAAACCCACAAACCAAAGATTATGTAGGCTCTAGGAATGTCATTTGGAAGCAAGAGTTAAAAACTTACCAACAAGAATTTACCAAGGAAAAACAATGCATCAATCAAGATATGGACTAATCATAAAATCGGCAATGAGGTGAAAAAGGGAAAGAAAGATGGAGAGTAGAAATGGAATGGAATCCCAAGAGCAAAGTTGTGTAAAGTCCCTTGTGTATGTCATGGTTAATGTGACTAAGTAAAACTCATTCCAAATCCGAACTCAAACCAACCACACTTAGTGACCTCGCATCAATACACTTGGGCAATCCATCCTCTTGAAGCAACAAGAATGCCTCCACAAAGAGTCACCACCATCCCAAGGAGAGCAAGATGGAGAAGCAGGAAGCAAGAAAGGGCCTTAGTTAGATGGAACCTTCAGGCATGGGTAACGTCTTTCCAGTGCCATAATGAATGCTGGTAGCCCAAATTTCTTTATTACGTTTAAGGGGTGTGCTTTGAATTCTCACTTTTTTTTCATGAGAACCACACCATGCAAAGACTTATTTTTATTCACTCAACTTCTTGATATTTGATCAATGGCAGAATGTCAAAAAACCCAAGAAAAAGCATCCAAGGATCCAAGAGAATGATCAACACAAATGCATCGAATCCCCTTGAAGTCACACCCTTTTCAACCATTGAGTCCTTCCTTTAGTTTGAAAAATATCAAGCCACCAGTTTATTAAGAAGTTGATTAGAAAAAAAAGGGATTGTACAGTTCCAAGCCAAGGAAGACCATAAAGTTAAATGGATGAATGGACGATGTGGACTCATTGCTTGTTTTATCAAAAGAACCATATCATAATATCAGCATCATAATTCAAAGGTAAAAACCAAACATTAGTAATCAATAGTATATAATTCAATCCACCATTAGGAGCACTTATTGTATGACAAATGAAAGTAAATCAACCAAACAAAGAAATAGTAAAAATGTGAATGATGGTGTAAAACAAAAATAAGAAATATTGAAGAAATGTGTAAAAAAAATACAAAAAGGGCTGAGGGCCTAAGATGGTTGGTATAGGTGGCCATCTCCCCCATGACTGAGTTGGAAGGAGAAGATCCAAAATAGCGAGCAAGGTTGTCCACCAACAGAGGTAGTATGAGTACTGGCTATCTCTTAGGTTTGTATATCATCATGGTCCCTCAAGAAAAAGTTGCATGAATGATATAAGGTCCTTCACACAACGTTTGAAATTTGGTACATTGTGGCACATGTGTGGGATTCTAGTAGAGAACCTTATCTCCTAGTTGATATTTAACTTTCCTAATTCTTAGGTCATGACGTTGTTTATTAAAGGCCTTGTGCAATTCATTAGATGATAGGATGGCCAATTGGTTCTCACCTAGCAGGTTAAGAATCATCAACCGTTGTTTTTGTGCTAGATTGAGATCAAGGTTGAGGTCACATGCTGTGGATAGTGTACAGAGCTCAGTTTGAATGGGAAGCATTGGTAATTTACTGTACACTAACTCATAGGGAGAGTAGCCTCTAGGGAGTTTCCATGTGGAGCAGTATGCCCAAAGAGCATCGTTTAGTTTAGTGCTCTAGTCTTGCCTAAACTTACTAATGGTTCTTGTCAATATCTTCGTAATCTCCCTGCTGGTGACTTTGGCTTAACCGTTCGCTTGGGGGTGATATGGTGTAGTCAATTCGTGCTCAACCCCTAAGCATTGCATTAATTTTTGAAACGTTGCACTTGTGAAGTGTGTACCATTATCTGAAATAAGTGCATAAGGCACACCAAACCTGTTTACTATTTGTTATTGAACAAATCATGTAGCTGTAGATGATATACAATCCTTAACAGTAGCTGCTTCTACCCATTTTGTAAGGTAATCAATGGCAACAATAATATAAGCTTTTCCATTGAACATTGGTGTAATCGGCCCCATAAAATCAATTCCCCAAATTTCGAAGGGTTCTAAAGGTTAGATCCATTGTTGTGGATCCTCCATTCTAGCAGTCATTCCCCCATCACATTGACAGAACTCACAAGATTGGATGAAATGATGGTTGTCCCAGAACAATGTAGGCTAATAATATCCTGCAAGCAAGATCTTAATGGTTGTTCGTCTCTTGGCGTAATGACCCCCACAAGGACCCTTATGAGTGTCTTGGAGAACTCGCAGGTGATCTACATCAGGAACAGACCATCGAACCAAGCCATCAAGACATACTTCGTAAAGTTGCCCATTGATTTCCATAAAATACTTGGCTCAGTGAAGAAACTGTTGTTTCTTTTTTAGCGTCAAACCCTTGTGATGTTTGTTGTGTAAGGAGATAGGTGAGAATACTACTATATCAATTTGTCTCCGTGGTTAATTGATTATTCACTACACCTGCAAAGAGGAGTTCATCTGGGAAATAATCAAAAATTGGATACTCATCCTCTTTGTTGTCCCATCACAACCGAGATAAATGATCAGCAACTACGTTCTTGGTGCCTTTATGATCGATCATCGTAAGATCGAACTCTTGTAAGATTACAAGTCATCGTATGATGTGAGGGCTTACCATTGGTTTATTCATCAAGAACCTTATTGCATTATGATCCATGTGCATGAATACCTTATAGCCCAATACATAGTGCCTAAATTTTTCTAGTGCAAACACTACAACCATTAATTCTCTCTCTACTGTAGTGTAGTTAAGTTGTGCACCAGCGATACTTCTACTTGCATAGTGGATGTAATAAGGACGTTTTTGATCATCTAACTGTGTAAGTATGGCTCCTAAAGCATAGTTGGATGCATTAGTCATTATGTGGAATGATCTGGACCAGTCAGGAGCTTGTAGAATGGGTGTTTCTACGAGCTTCTATTTTAAAGTTTGGAAGGCTAGTTCGCATTCCCTGGTCCATTCAAAAGGTACGTCCTTTTTTGTTAGTTCAACCAATGGTTTTGCAACCTTAGAAAAGTTCTCAATAAAGTGTCTATAGTAGCCAGTGTGTCCAAGGAATGACTAAATATCTTTTACAGTTTTTGGTTGACGAGTAATTCCTTGGATAACTTTGATCTTTTTGGGGTCTACCTCTATCCCTATTCGTGAAATTTTACCCTAGCACGATGCCCTCTTGGACCATCAAATGGATTTTCTGCCAATTGAGCCTTAAATTGGTTTCTACACATCGTTTTAATACTTGCTCTAACCGGTCTAAGGCTTGATCAAAGTTTGCTCCGTAGGTGGAGAAGTCGTCCATGAAGACCTCCATATTGTTTCCTATCTATTACTAGAATATTCTTAGAACTAATTGTTGAAACATTGCAGGGGCATTGCACAAGCCAAACAACATTTGTTTTTGTGAAAATGTTCCCTAAGGACTAGTGAATGTAGTCTTGGCTTGGTCTTCTGGGGCTATTTGTATTTGGTTGTACCCACTGTACCCATCCAGAAAACTATAGTAGCAATGCCCTGCAATGGTGTCTAAGACTTGGTCAACAAATTGCAATGGAAAGTGGTCCTTGAATGTTACCATGTTTAGCATTTTGAAATCTATACACACCCTTCATTTGCCTCCCTTTTTGGGCACTATAACTAAGGGGCTAACGCATTCACTATCAGCAATGGGGTAAATGAACCCAGCTTTTAAAAGCTGTTCAATTTCTTCCTTAACTACTTGCTTCAGCTTTGGGTTCAATTGCCTCTACGGTTGTCTTTGAGGCTTCATGGAGGGGTCGGTGTAAATTCTATGTTGGCATATCCTAAGATCTATTCTAGTTAGTTCAGGATATGACCAAGCAAAGGATTTTGACCATTTATTTATCACTTTTAGCAATCTTTCTTTTTATTGAGGAGCAAGCTTCGCATTAATAATTATTGGTTTTCCATTTTTAAGAAACCTGTATTCTATGTCGGTGGGCAATGGTTTTAGCTCAAGGGGCTCTTGCTTAAACTTATCAGGGGTTTCCAACTTCCTACAGTTGATATTTTCAAGGTCAAGACTTGGAAGTTGGCGATAGACTTGCTCTAATGTATCTATGCTATCGATGTAAGTGCAAGTCAAACCCTCAGTTGGTTCCATGCATATAGTTGAACTGCTTTCTTGGTTAGCTGTCAAGCACTAGGTGCCTTCCTATCTTATGGCTACTACATACAGGCATCTTTGTACGTTTGTCACTTGTGCACACTGGTTGCATGTAGGCAATGTTAAACATTGTACAAACCATGACTTCTACATGAAATTACACCCCGTGTCACTATATGCGATGCATGGAACCTTCTTCTTCTCGATCCTTCCAAATGTATTTTCCTTTGATATTTCTAGGAAAAGATTGTGGATACCTAAGTGTGCATCAATTATGCTTAGCCATGCTCTTCCCATTATGATTGGGAAGTCCCCCTTATTGTTGTTCACTTGAATCACTAGGAAGTCGATTGGATACGACCACCCACAAACAGTGGTGACAATGTCCTCCACTAGTCCCAATGGGACAATGATGGACGAGTTGGCCAACTCTAAACAAATGTTACTCTTTTTTAGTGGAGGTAGGTTCCAAGCCTTGTACGTTTCTTGAGAAATTAAGTTGACACCAGAACCTGAATCCAAAAGAGCTTTGCACAGCTCATTTCCAGCAATTTGTAGATATATTAGAGGACTCCGAGGATTTGAGAATTTCCTAGGAAGATGGCCAGCTTTTATCTAATCGGTGACGGCATGAGTTAACATGACTGCATGCGTTAAGTGTGGTTTTTGGATTAAAGGGAGCTCTGAAGCTTCAAGTGATAGTGAGGCGGTTGAAGAATTAGCCGCTTGTGGTTGCAAGGGCTTAGTTGGATTGTTGGTTCTAAAAAAAGGTCTTTTCTTCATGCAGTTGTCAGAATCAACAGTAGGTTGAGGGTTAATAGCCCTTGTGGCATTACGTTGCTGCGTCTGGGTAGGGAGTTCACCTTGCATAGATAAAGTAGGTGGTAATGGAGTTAAGGGTGGAAGAGGTGCAGCCGGATGACAAGGATGGTATGTTTGTGAAACATTGACCCTAGAAGAAGGAGTCCTATAATACTCATGAGCTTGGTAATGAGGTTGAGGAGTAACATGACCAGTAGAGTCACGTGGAGAGATTGGCTGTTGCACGTAATATCCATACAGGTCAGGTTGCCAGTAAGGATACTGTTGCCTTGGTGGTGGCATTCCCCATGATTGTGGGTACTGCCATTGTTGATACTGCTTGATTGATTGTGGTGGGGTTCCACTTGGATAATACATTAAGGGTTGGTGGAACTATCTTGAGTTACCTTGAGGATAAGATAACCTTCAGGGTGTTTGCCTTTTGTTTAATCGTGGGTTGAGTGCATACACCCTAGACTCCTGCAGATGTGAGATTATAGGGCAACATCCCTTAGGATGGTCATATTGGCATATCTCGCATCCACTATCATTGTTTGTGTCTGAATCCACACCCTCTTTGATGATGGCAACTTTGTCCTTACCCTTGTTACGTGCATGTTTAGTTTCTCTATTTTTTCTTTTTCCGTGATCACTACCTTGCTCTCTAGACTCCCCTACTATTTTAAGAATGCTTTGAAATCTATCATCTAGAGAATCCCACATTTGGTCTACCTTTGCTGATACTTCCAATGTTAATTTTTGGATAGGAAAGGTTTTCCTATTTACCATCTCTTCGAGTGGTGACTCTTCTTCATCCTCACAAAATCTTACTCTCTTCTTTTGGAGGGAAGCATCTCTGTTATATTCCTCTACACTCTCTCTTTTTCGTAACTCACCTTCCTCTTTAGCAACTTGCTCCAATAATCTTTGAACTTGATGGGTCCTAAGCTCAAATAGCCTCCCTTGGGCATACGTCCCAAGGGTTCTTTGCATTTCATGCCTAAGCCCATCTACAAGATGGCANCTGATCCTTAGAACTGGAATCCATTCGTAGGTGGAGTACCANTACCAGCTCTCCGCTTCTTTGATTACTGTTTGTGGGAACAACTTAAGTTTTTGCCATTTGCTTTCTATTTTTTGTAAGGCACATGCATCATTAAATGCTTGTAGATGATTTTGAGGATCAGCGTTGTATCCTCCTTCAAATCATGAGATATTGTTCATGTCTAATATCTTGATCCGACTATACTTTTGGTGCCTTGTTGGGATCCTAACGACCTCAGTTATGTCTAACATACTTCGAGTAGCGAGTAGGGGTTCATCGTGATCGTCTCGTTTGTGACGTCTATGATGCCCATGTTGTTCCCTACTCTCCCTTCTTTCATGGTGTGTTTCTCTAGAGTGCCCTTGTCCCCTTTCTTGACTATTTTTTCTATGACTCCTGTTTCACTTACCCTTATCCTCATGGTCTTTTTCTTTGTGACTACGTCTAGATCCTGAAGGAGAGGGTGCAAGAGATGATGAAGGTGAAGAAGAAGGGGGGCCGTCACCATGCTGGTGCCTACTTCCTTCTCTTCGGTGGTCGCAACCTCGATTGTGGTTATGATTGGAATGTCCATTTTTGTCATGTGTTCGCGTTCCTTTTTTAGACCCTTTATGTCTATCGGTACCAGAATCTGGGTTATGGATAGTTGAGAAAAGATTTTGATACCCAACCCCTTGACCGAAGTCAACAGGAGGAACATCATTGTGTGGTCGATTGCCTAAGGTAGGTTCACCACCCTCATTTTCACTTAGGACATGTGGGATGTTCTACGATAACTTTCCCTTCATGGATTCATGACATCTCTCCTGTTGTAAATCCCTTTGACGTTGTGCCTCTGTGGGTCGATACTCTCTCGAGTCATGATCATGCACAACGTACTCTACCTGTAAGTGTTGCATACCAATTCGTGTGAGGTCATGAAGAAGCATGCCCAGGACAGAGCGATTAGGAGGTAACACTATGTTACCTTCTAAATTTCACCAACATAGCTGTTCATCCTAGTGGAGGATAAAGGTAAAGTTCAGTACATATTCATCAAGATGAACATATACCACATGAAATTGTTGAGGGACTGGCGGATTATCATGTGTACTACGCCTTCAATTGTTCCTTGTATCAGACCTAAGCGGTGAAACACTTTCATACGAAGAAGGAGACATGATTGTCTATTCAATGTGCAATGTATTATATATTATTATATATTTATCTTTCTTGTAACCAACCCTAAGGGTTTGTTCCAACAATGAGAAAGATTTCCTAAGTTCTAATTAGCGCACAAACAACGAAGTCCCCAGCAACGGTGCCAATGATGAGCAATGAGGTATCCCTATGCTCAACCATATGAATACGAGCGTCCACACATGATCCGGTCGAATGCCAAGGACTAAGTGCTTATGCGCCTTTGTGGAACAAGAATGGGTTGATCAATCATTGTCTTCCCAAGCTTACTTGTATGTCATGATTGTATGGTTAAGTAAACTTGAGGCATATGATTTTTATACTTTTTTGTGTTTTTATGTCCTGCTGCTAATAAGGGAGGAGAGAGATAACTAAGTAACTAATTTAATTTAACTACTTATTAACTAGGCTCCAACTGATCCTAACACCAGTATCCATTCTCACTTGTTGTACACATCTTGAACTAGTGCAACACTACTAGGATTACCAAACCCTAATCGTTATTTGGTTACCAAGTGTTACATGCATGCTTAGAGTGATCGTACTGTGTGTGCTTACTTAGGAGAGTTGTAAGGTGAGAGAGAATCATTAATTAACTAAGAAAATCATTAAGTAACAGTAATTAACGTTAATTAATCTATTCTGAATGCTACAAGGTTTATCACAAAGTTCATCTTTATTGTCGTGCACAAGGTGTGCTTAGGTACACAATGCTTGAATAAAGATCTGTTCACTTTATGACTCCTACTACGAGCACGCAGAAATAATTCTAACTCTGAGAGGGAGAAAAGGCAAGAGTTTGGGTAAGGGACTAAGACTAACTATGCAAACCAAGTGTGTCTGCCTCTTATTTATAGGCAACGAGGCCGGCCACGATATCGCGTACATGATATCGCATGGAAGGCCACGATATCGCGAACGTGATATCGTGTCTCATCACTTGTTATCAAAAATTTGTCCAAGTATGAAACCAAGCTACCTGTAACATCATTTGCCCTTATGAATCCATGCCACATGGTCAATGAACATGTTTGAAGTTTGATTTCAACCCATGCTACATTAGATTACATGTTAAAACATCATTCCCAAGCCAACTCTTTCATTACTTTTATTAAAATCCTCATAAATTTTAAGTTCTGGCTTGCAATCTCATTTTTTGGGGGAAAGCATGAGCCAACCACAACTTGTGATATACTTAGAATTAATGTGCCTATGTTTTTCAATGACAATGACTTCACCATGAGTCATGGAATTACAAAACAATGTCACCATGACCTGTGGTCCATTTTATTTCAATGCATAAGCTAGAAGTAGCAAAATGGCACCCCTTGTGAGTGACCACAACTTGACCATAACTTATGGTTTGGCCATCATGAATTCATCATGGCTTGTGATCTTCACAAATCAAAGGCAAAGGTAGAGGGTAGTAAATCTTTACCAATAAAAGGCACCATGACTTGTAATTAGGTAACCATGACCTATTGTGAGGCAACCATGAACTAGTAATGGCTTGTCGTCAATGTAGAATCATACTAGAAGCAAAGGGTACATGGTAGCAACTTTAGAAGCAATTATGACTCATGGTTAGGTCTTGACAACTCCACAATGATCCATGGTTAGGCTCCATGATCCCACCACAACTTGTGCTCAATAGACCACAATCTAGCCATAACTCATGGTTAGGGTTTTCAGCAGCCTAACATACCATGACTTGACCATGACCTATGGTCAATCACCATGAAATAACCTCAACTCTATGATAATTCGTAGTGTGCCAAACCACAAGTAAGCTACAACTTGTGGTCCCACTCATGGTCAACCTTTTAGGCAAATTCTCAAAAGAAGCCAGCTAATCTTAGAAGCTCAAAGAGACTTTACTTCTATTGCCTTGCTCCTAAAAACTATAGTTATTAATAAAAACTATTATTATCATCTTAGTGCCTTTATCCTACATGTGAAAGGATGTTAAAACCTAAAACATTTTTATTAACAGTATTTATACAATACTCATAGTCCAATAACAACCTTATAACTCAATATTACCTATTAAAATCGAACCTATAACTTAAAATTTCCAAATCAGCAATCCTATCATTGTTTCTATAAATAATAAATAATAGGTCAAAGTCATGCTTACTCATAAATACGCAAGCGCTCAACAATAGAGTCCCTGACGTGTGTAAGGTGGCGTCGTGGGTTTCATTCCTATTTTCCACGCTGCCAAAAATCGTTTAACAATTAAATAAAAATAAAAATAAAAACAAAAACAAAAACGTGGCTTACCGATGGTCGCAAACGCTCTTGGAAACCTGATTATTGATTATTACTATACCTCGGTTGTATAAAATCTTGATAATGGTAACCATTACAACGCGGCTATTTTAAACTTTATTTGATGGTATTTATTCCTGGCTCAAATTCTATAAATCGAGCCGTAATCGTCCTTGCAATCAGCTTTTCGTGTCAGAACCTCGTGTGAACGCGTTTGTGTTGTTAATCTCTCAACGGGTTGGCTAATTTGTGCCGCTGTTCGCAGGTGCTTGAATCTTAGTGCTTTTTTCTGGTTCGATCAATTTCTTTTTCTCTACTGTTTATTTGCCTTAGTGTTTCGTAGCATCGATCGTAGTATTCAGTTATTCGAATGCCATTAAGGTGTTTTTAGGTTCGTTTTTACTGTATGGATCGGTTTGGAATTCGGTTCACAAGTGTAAAGTTCATTTTGATTGGCTGGTTTGATTTTTTTCTTATAATTAAATTGTCATGCAAATGACACTATTGGTTTTAAAGTTGTCTTGGATTCAGATCGAATGAATTTGTAATTATTTGCGTTGAACATTTCCTGGGATGTTGTTTTGGTGTATTAAACGTGTGCGTTTAGGGCTTTGGAGCAATGGAGTTATTGAATTGAATGTGCTCCTAGGATAACAATTTTTAATCTTAAACAGTACTGCCTTCAATCTCATAAGATTTTATCTTTGATGTCATAAATAGCTGAAAGTATCTTCTTGTTAAATATATAGTGTACTTTGATGATATCATGCTTTCTGAGATGTAATATCAGAAGCCAGGTGTTTAATTCTGAGTGAGTTATTAACGAAACTGTCTACAGGTGTTTAAGTTTTTTTGATGTACCAAACAGGCCTGTAGCTAAATTAACGTCTTTATAATGAATACATGGTTCGGAAAGAAATGAAAAATGCAAAGGTCTTGTTGAATGTACAATTATGAATTTGGAGTAAGGAATGGCTGTACTTGTATTTTAGAAATCAATGCAATTTATAACATTCATGGAAAAGAAGATTTTATCGATTGATTTTCTAACAAAAGATATATATTTTGTTGCAGAATCACAACATTTGCCATTTGTCACCATGGTTGGACGGCCCACATTACTAGATCTTTGTGTTGCAACTGCAATAGATAACATTCAATATTTAGGTGATGTAGGAGAGACTGACATTAACCTTCTGAAGACTATATTGGCTCATTGTTCACCTGAACAGCTGTCATTCATAGAAGATTCAACTGAAGTAAGTTTTCTTTTGTATAAATAAATCATTAATTGTAATTCTAGTAACATGAAACTGATCTTTCTCGAGGATAATGTTTGTTTGTTTGTTAGACACAGATTGTAATAAGTCTACTAATAGCTGACTTTAAAGATGATTCAAGAATCAATTTGAGATTCTGATTTCCCTTTTTGCACAGGGAAGGGATTTGAGTGCTGCTACAGATGAAGTGTGGTGTAAACTTTACCTTAACAAATTCGGAGAAGAAAGTTATAGTCTCGTAAAAAAGAGGATGAAGGAAAAACGTGTTTCCTTCAAGTGGAGATTACTCTATGAGGTGGACTTTCCATATCATGTTTTGGCCCACTCTGAAAATTTGTATTGTCGAAAATGTCATGGAATTTGTATTTGTTGTAGGCAAAACTCAAAGAACTAGAGAAAAGAGAAAAAGAGTGTTTGGAAAGATCATTGAGTCGTTTGAGAGAACAGTACGCAAAAGCCGATTCCGGTATGTTCATTTAAAATTTAATGGGCTTTCTGTGGTTGAGTGTTCGATATATATTTTGCATACTTTTGTATTAGTTTAGATGCTTTTAAACACTTATTTATCATTTCAGTATAGCGTTAAATTAATCTCTTGGTTTTTGCTTCAGAGAGAGCAAACAAGAAAATCAAAATCACTAATGCTCTTCCACCAGACAGTAAAAGAAAATCATTTTATGGAGGTAATGATGCACTTGAGAAATGAAGTTATTGCAAATCGTCATCATCTTCATAACTGGAATTGGTACAGGTGCTGGATCCAGTTTTGCTAATGTCAAAAGTCAGTTAATGAAGAAGGCAAAAATAGAATTTGTTGCAAGGTACTGTATATGTATAGCTGCAGTAAACTCTGTTTTAACTACTATTTGACTTCACAATACCAGTTTTCAAAATATTTGCTCTGTTCATAGTTCGTATGTTGTTGATTCTTCCAGCCGTGAAGCCTTGAAGAATGCAACAATGTATAACAAATCTGTGCAACAAAGACAAACACAATTGTCACGGTGAGTGATTGCTGTTGTCCTGTTAATATCTAGTTGTTTATGCATTAATATAGGAGTGATGGTGAGGTGCTTGTTTCTCAAGTTTGGGTTTGAACGTGGCTGCAGCCATTTGAAAAAGGTTAGGCTTTTGCTCATCCACTGACCCTCCCAAGACTCTACCTTGGTGGAATGAGCATTGAGCCTTTAGGTGATGATCATTTTCTTTTTATGCATTAATGTAACAATGTGTGTTGTTTTCAGTGATGCATCTTCCAAGGGACTGTCTACTTCAACATGCATCCGAGGGAATGTTTCCTCCTCATTGTCAATTTCAAGAGGAGTGTCACTGTCATCCAAGGGGATGCCTTCCACTTCAGCTTCTTCAAAAGTTCATGGTGCTCACCATGTAAGGTCTGATGGGCCACCAGGAAAAGCTAATGGAGATTTGACATTTTCTAGAAAGCAATCAGAGTCATATCCATCAGCAACTTCAAAAAATGATCATTATGCACCAGAGGGCTGTTATTCAGGAAGTTCAAGTGCTAGTTTGAAGAATTTCTCAACTATGCCGATGGGCTTTCAGAATCGGAAGATTCTAGGTAATACAAAAGAATGTCAGTTGCCAAAAAGTTCAACTGCACGGTATGCAGTTGGCTCAGAAAAAAATTCTTTTGCAGCAGGGAGATTAAAAGCAGGCAGCAGCAGAAATGCTACAGGTGTTGTTGGCTCCAAACAGCGGTCCAGGAGTTTAAAGTAATGAGTTTTCTCCTATTTTACATTATGGATAAGTCCATAGGAGTTCCACGAAGAATGTATATCAGAATCTTGAAACTTCCTGCAACCTTAATATTTGTACGTTCTTCGATGCTTCTTTTATGTAATCAACTATTGTATGAAATGCATATCAAGATTTTTTCTGTTTACTTGAATTCTTTTGATTCGATGACGTTCGAATCTTCCAAGCACTTGAGGTTTTGTTCCTAAAATATCAACTTGTAAATTTCAATTTTTCTTAAACACCTATTGCTTTTTGCTGTAAAATGTTTATTAACCTCTTAAATATTCTATGCCATTTAAAAGCTTCAAAGTAAAGATATTATGTAAAATTTTTAAACAGAAACAGAGGTACAAGGTTTACTCTATTGCCACCTGGGTACGTGCATCTTTCTTTCTTTTCTTATTCTCCCGTTTTTTCTTTTTGGAATTCTTTCCCATATCATTTTAATTTTTCACTTTTAACATTCTTGATTACTTGGATTATCTAGTTATACAGTTTTTTGCTACATCAACAATTTATTTGTAGGGTTTGCTGTGAGGTGCTTGTTTGCAATTTGATAAGTTGCTTCTTGTTTTGTCATTGCACAACTTGGAACTTTCCTCGTCTTGCAACACCATTTTCCGGCAAAGCTTGAGGTTGTTTATAAATCAATGGGAACGCTGTATGTATTTAAATTCCAAATCATATCCAAACACTTAACATTAGTGGAATGCTTCAAGTGTTGGTTGAAAAGCTCTAAATCATACCCAGTGGAATGCTTCAAGTATCACTTGAAAAGTTGGTCTTGATTGACCAGCAATCCAGTATGCTGACAATATCATACTTTTTTCTTTTCAGCTGTGTGATTACCTGATAAATTGGTAAGTAAAGTTGGTCTTGATTGACCAGCAATCCAGTATGCTGACAATATCATACTTTTTTCTTTTCAGCTGTGTGATTACCTGATAAATTGGTAAGTAATTTTGGGTGCAGCCACTTGAAAAGGGGTTAGGCTTTTGTTCATCCATTAATTGTTGTAGGAATCCACTTGATGAGTGGGATGAGCATTGAGGCTCCAAGTAATGATCCTTTTATGAAGTTGATGTTCATATGATTCTTCTTATATTGGAGGGTAAATTTGTCAAAACTTTCAAACCTCTACCTTTGAAGGACACCCTTGTCCCCTTGAACCGGTCCATAAACAGTGGGTAGCTATTGTTACTCATGAAGTTGTTGAGCTTCCTATATTTCATTTATAATTGAAGTTTGTTTTTCATCATCATCGCAAATAAGATACTGATATGCGTTAACTCTTGCATTCAAGGAGGGCTTGCGTTTGAACTTTATTCCTGGACTGGCACTATCGATTCACAGGATGGCCGCTTCTCTTGGAATAATTATAAGTTGATGCTCTATCTTTATGGGGGAAGCTCTCTTGAGATCTGCAAATTGTAAGACATGATTTCAGAGAGTTCAGTGTAATTTGGTGAGAAGCCAACGACCGCAGGTGACTGACTGAAGAGGGCTTTTCTGGGTTACGGTAAATATATAATTAATCTAGTTGATAGCTTAAATGATAAAACATTATGAAACCTCGACGTATAGGTTTATGATAAAACGTTATAAAACCTAGACGGATAGGTTTCTTCATTTCTATTGTTTTTGATGATCTGTGGTGTTGATTGTCTCTCTGCCTTTTTAATACTCTAAATTCCATCAAAAACAAAATGGTCATTGTGCTGTTTGAGAAATCCAGCGGGCAATACATTCAAGAATTGTGTAATCCTCAAAATTGCATCCAAGTCACTGTAATGAAAACTGTTGGAAGCATATTTTTTTTTCGGAATGAAACCAAGATTTTACCTTTTGTTTTGATGCATCAGACTATGATGCTTGCCATATCTTAACAAGCCTAAAGGATGTCCTGAGAGATACACATTCTACGATGCTTGCAATATCTTAACAAGCCTAAAGGATGTCCTGACAGATACACATTCTATTCTAATTTGGAAAGATTTTCATCATGTCCTTTCTATCGATGTTTTCTGAAAGTATGTTAAAACACTTGGTTTACAACTTTTGGAAGCTTTTCCGTTACCTTGAACATTAACTAGAAAATAAAATACAATTTCTTAAATGGGGGCAAAAGCAAGCACCTTTATTCCTATTCAAATGGTCAAAATCAAATTCTGTCACATTAAAGAAAAGTGCATCCGCCTAATATTACATCATATGCTAAACTAAGGCCAACTATATATATAACTAATTTATGCTCTTTATCAAAGGTATATTAATTAGAACAAAAAGTCATCAAACTATAAAAGGTATCAAAATTGTAGAAAAGTGCATCAAAATCATAGAAAAATGCATAAATGGTGTGTTGAATGTACATGAAAGACTACCATGTGAACCTCTTTTATCTTAGAAATGATTGAGGATACAACTATACACCAATAAACATGTTTCTTTGTTATCTAATAATAGTTATTTAATTATCATAGTTATACATTTCTTAACGTTAAGTGCATATGTTGAGGTTCCTAATTAACATGCACTCTCAAACTCAATGTGGTAAAAACATTTAAATAAGAATAATATGGCTTCTCTCAATTGTTTAAACCTTCTATAGTTTTCAACTTTTATTATATTATGTATCAAATTAACTTCTAGAATATATTTTCGTTTGACATTTTCTCTCTTATTAAATATTTATACTTGAAAAATATGATATATGTCAAAATAATTGTAGAGGATAACAAATGTTATGTAAGGATTTTATATTCAACTTCCATTTCTATGTTATAGGCTAATGGTAAGCAATGAACTTTAACACTCATCTGTTCAAGTAGCAAAGTTTTTTAGTAAAGTCATAATTATTTGAAACAGTTTACATATATTCAGTTTATTATTATTCAGTTTAATTATATCTTCATGATTATATATATGATGATGACTGAGCAAAAAATCTTGATTTTGAGCATTCATGAGTAAGCTTTACTTTCCTTCCACATAATCTTTCTTGAGCATGTCTTATGTTCTACTTGGTCATATATATTCATACTTTCTCATTAGAAGTCACCACATGATGAGTCATGAATTTGCTTACGGTTGCGTTAACGCACCCACGATAGCGCACCCACAATATCTCATGGGTTGCAATATCGCATGGGCCGCGTATACGCGGCCGCGTCAACGAGGCCCCATTTACGCAACCGCCTATCCCAGCCTATAGATAAGAGGACCCTCCACCTCATTTAAGAATCCTTTTGTTATTTGTAGCTAGACTCTTGCAGTTTGTTTCTGTAAGAGTTAGATTATTTTCCTAGTGCATGTCCGCAGTGTGATACTTGTAATTGTACGGAACCTTTATTCGAGTGTGACGTACTTGGACACACACATGATCGGCAATAAAGATCGAGATTACTTCATCATTGCAGCATTCACTTAGTTTAATTGTTTAATTTAATTGTTAATTGTTTTTTTATTTATTACTTTCTTAGTTAATATTTATTACTTTCTTAATTAATATTTATTTATCATCATATACTATTTTTGTTGTTAAATGCGAAATGAGTATGACTCAATCACGAGCATTTAAGTGTGACTACTTGGCAACCCAGTAGCGTACCTAGGATCTGTCCTTGGTAATCCCAGTAGTAGTCGTGCACGAGGTCCAAGATGTGTACGGATGATTAAGGAACGGATACTCATCGCACTTAGGCTAGCTTAGACTCATTTCCTATTACTCATTAGTTTAATCAATATTATTCTCCATTGTCTCTAGGAGTAGCATTAGTTTAGGATCACATCATACGCCTCACTCTAGACTAAACCATACGTGACAAAGCAAATACTAGTCCAGGTGGGAAGACAACGAACTGCGATCAACGTGTAATGATCTAGATACCACAACTAGCCTGTCCGCGGAGTTCGACCAGATCGTGCGTGAACGCTCGTATTCATATGGTTGGGCATAGGGATACCTAGCCACTCATCATTGGTGCCGTTGCCAGGGACGGTGCTAGTTATCTAGATTAGTTACATCATACAAGGTCACTATATAGAAATTAACGATACATCTTTTAGCAAGAAGTAATTATAAAAGTCACATATAAATTCACACACAACCTTACAACCATGTCTCTCTTGCAAGACTATAATAATGCCACATCTAGTGAGGCAATTCATTGGAGAACCAACGAATATTATGACAATGAAGATTGGAGTACGCAACCCGAGGTGGGGGTTTCTTATAAACACAAACAAAGACAACATCGTCCCAACGCACGAAAGCATAACATACCTAGTGACGATGAACCCCTACTAGCCACTACAAGCTTAAAAGAAATACAGGAGGTTGTTCGAATAGCCCACAGGCATCGTAAGGAAAGTTGTCTACATGTGCTTGATTTAAAAAACTTTTCCAAGTTTTCAGGAGGTTATGATTCAGATCCGCAACAACATTTACAAGCCTTCTACAATGCATGTACATGGAACAATATTGATAATGGGTGGCAAAAACTTAAGCTCTTTCCTTTGACACTCGTTGGCCAAGCAAAAGTATGGTATAGATCGTTAAAACCAAATTCAATACGACGTTGGTCAACAATGGTAGAAGTCTTTAACGAAAAATATCAAACCTACGCAAGAGTGTCAACCTTGAGGAAACAAATCCAAGGATGGAAACAAGCACAACATGAACCCTTGGACATGGCCTTAGAAGGATATTACGCATTGTTAAATAACTGTACAGGCCATGGGTTTTCCGAGGAAAGGCTAATGTACCATATCATAGATGGGCTCCGTAATGAAACAAGGGAGACCCTAGGGATGTATGCCCAAGGTCAACTATATGAGCTACGAACCCATCAACTCCAAGAGCTTATTAAGCGGATAGCAACAGAAGAAGGAGAAACAACCAAATGGGAGAATGTTGAAGGTTCTCACTTAACAAGGGTCCATGATCATGAAGAGGAGAAATCAACTCACTTCGAGGAGGTGGAATCATCTTTGCCAATCCTACAATCACTAGATGAAATTGAGGCAAAGATCAATAAGATGATGAACTGGGTACATGAAAGATGTGGAGAATATGCCAACATTATTAGAGGAAAAACTATGCCAAATTGAGAAATAGGACAAGACACCATGCGACAATTGAAACGAAGGGTAGAAGAGAATAAGGATAAGAACTCAACTGCCAATCATACGTATCAATGTAATATTTGCTTGTACGATCACCCCAAAGGTCAATGCCCAATCTTGTCACATTTACATGAGCATTGGGAAGGAATGTTACATCCATAGTTTATACAAAAATACTGTGTCCAACCACAGTGGAAAAAACCTCAGTCGTGGGGGAGGCCACTACCAACTGGACCATACCCTTCGTATGTCGCAACACCAAATGCTTATTATGTTCAACACCCTATTTTTCCAACAGGATCAACATCCTCTACCTCACCTCATTGTTATCATTCTCGCGAGTACTATCCACCCATGTCCTCTCCAACAAGATCACCACCTCAAGTGCCTTACACTTCTCCTCAACCTCAAAATTCTTGTACTTCACCCCCTTCTACATCACCGCCAGCTATGCTAGAAGATTTTGCACCACAACACCAACCTGCAAATGTTACTTGTGCTGCTACTGTCAACAGCAATGGAGGTCCTTCACAACGTTGAAGGCGTCCCTTCTTTAGACATGACCGTCAAAAGGGACACCACAATTCAGAAACCACTACATCCACCAACTCAGCACAAATCCAACATTGTGGTGCATCTTCCTCTTCGAACCCAACGCCTCATGTTACTTCATCAAGGCCACCAACTCACACTCCAACAATCATACGACCCAATGAACACAAACATGAAGAACGACAACCTGATGCTTGCATACCATCTAATGGTCTCAAACACCATAGTGGATCAACTCCTTATAAATTAACCACATCTTATAACTTGCCTCACTATGTCAACTCTAATCAAGTGTGTGAACCCCAATGGGGTAAGTATGACCAGTTCCCAATATTTCCAACATGCAAGGATCCCCACCTTCCATTTATTAATTCTAGCCATGCTCAACCGTTTAGATATGGGGGGTATCCTTCATTCTAACAACACAGAATTAATAAATGTTTTTCTGTTTCTTTAATTTTTCAACTTTTTGTTTTCCAGTTTTTTACCCTTTTAATTTATTGTTTTATCTTTTTGTCTTTTTATCTTTTTATGAGTAATCTCATTCATGAATAAAATACTCATGTGGCTTGTTGGTTGAGGTGTGTTCTATGTTATTAAGTCTCGGTGATCAATTATTTGGATAGTGAGCCCATTACACCCACTCATCCATTCTACAAATAAGAGGTTCTGTTCGGGGGTACAGTGATATTCTTGACATTCTTGAAACTTGAAAATTAATTTTGTGTTCATTGTACCCAGAATGAAGAAGGCTGGACCAAGAGGGAATGATTAGGGTGTGACAT
>MNCI01007580.1:310674-325038 GCA_015680685.1 Gnetum montanum
TTATAGATGGCCCTTCAAAGAAGACAACAAGGAGGACCTTCTCAAGGTGCAACCGAACGACTTGGGGGAGGCAAAGGCCAAGGACCTCATGCAAAACATGCAGAACAGAAGGCAATCATTCAGCATCCATCATGAAACTCCTGTTACTGCATAATCTATCCAAGCAAAGGGATGAGAGGTCAGGGTCCAAGCCTATGAACAGGAACAACGACTAATTGCGACATGGCATGTCAAGGCCAATCAAGTGTCCCCATAGCTGCTGTGTCCATGAAAAGTGTCAACTCCATCAAACATTGGAACATCAGCGTGGACAGCTCATAATCCTCAAAAAGAAGAGGAGAAACGTCAGGTGCTTCTTCAATGGTATCAATCTCAGAAGCCTGGCGCGCAGGACAAAGGAAAGGCACCCATGGAGGAGCCACCACTACTAGAAACTACATGAGTTCCACTAATTTTGTAATCATAGGATTTTCTGTGTGTTGTGTCTATATTTTGTTTTCTTCCCACACTGTGGTATCATCCCATTTTTCCATCTAATAATCGCATACCTATCCACTGTGTAATCACTGTAACTCGAGGACGAGTTTTTATTTAGTCGTGGGGGTATGATGAGTCATGAATTTGCTGATGGTTGCGTTAACGCACCCACGATAATGCACCGGCGATATCTCATGGGTTGCGATATCGCATGGGCCGCGTATATGGGACCCCATATACGCAGTCGCATTAACGAGGCCCCGTTTACGTAGCCGCCTATCCCAGCCTATAAATAAGAGGGCCCTCCACCTCATTTAGGAATCCTTTTGTCATTTGTAGCTAGACTCTTTCAGTTTGTTTCTGTAGGAGTTAGATTATTTTCCCAGTGCATGCCCGCAGTGTGATGCTTGTAATTGTACGGAACCTTTATTTGAGTGTGACGTACTTGGACACGCACATGATTGGCAATAAAGATCGAGATTACTTCATCATTGCAGCATTCACTTAGTTTAATTGTTTAATTTAATTGTTAATTGTTTTTGTTATTTATTGCTTTCTTAGTTAATATTTATTGCTTTCTTAATTAATATTTATTTATCATCATTTACTATTCCTGTTGTTAAATGCGGAATGAGTACAACTTAATCACGAGCATTTAAGTGTGACTACTTGGCAACCCAGTAGCGTACCTAGGATCTGCGCTTGGTAATCCCAGTAGTAGTCGTGCACGAGGTCCAAGATGTGTACGGATGATTAAGGAACGGATACTTATCGCACTTAGGCTAGCTTAGACTCATTTCCTATTACTCATTAGTTTAATCAATATTATTCTCCATTGTCTCTAGGAGTAGCATTAGTTTAGGATCACATCATACGCCTCACTTTGGACTAAACCATATGTGACAAAGCAAATACTAGTCCAGGTGGGAAGACAGTGAACTGCGATCAACGTGTAATGATCTAGATACCACAACTAGCCTATCCGCGGAATTCGACTAGATCGTGCGTGAATGCTCGTATTCGTATGGTTGGGGGTAGGGATACCTAGCCGCTCATCACCAGACTTTGAAAAAAATAAAAAAATAAAAAATAACCATTGAAATGTGCAGGTTAATTAGTAAGGTATTTCAATTTCAAACACAGTTCATTATTATCCCTCAATGCTTTACAATGAAAAATAGATTTGGAATATGATCTTAGAGACATTAATATTCTTCATCTTCATATCATTTCACTAAAAAAGCTTTTTCCAAAACATCTCTGCTAGAAACACTTGAGATTGGCAAAGCTTTAAACACAGGAAAAGCAAAAGGAAAATTACTATGTAAAAGAGGTTAGGTTATATGTTGTCTTCATATGCTATGTTTGCATGTACTTGAGATGGCTTGCAAAAAGGCTTCTAAAGCTTAATTCTAATATGATCAAAGTTTAAAGGTCAAAGTCATAATTAGAAAGCTTTGAGCTTAAAATTATAGGTTCAAAGCTTGATAGTAGAATCCTTTCACATAACCAATTTTGAGGTTCCAACCAAACTTTAATTGCAACTACCTTTCAAAAATAAAATCAAACACCAATATGGGGTCGTAGCAAAACTTTAATTTCAACCACCCACTAAAAAATTTAATGGAAGAATAGTAGCAGCTACACTCAAAAATAATCAAAGACCATTATTTATATGTTTACTAATTGAAAAAATAGAGTACTACTATTTAAGTGATCTTTTCTCTACACAGCTGCTACTAAAACCTGTACTAAAAAAATACAAGCCACCACATGAATGACAATTATGATGATGCTCAAGAAAATACACGACACATGGCACAATAGAAAAAGGGCTCAAATGCATTTTAAATTCCCCTCCTCATGATTCGAAATGCAAGCTATGACCATAAATGAAAATTTAAATATTTACAAAATATATATCTCAGGCTTTCCAGAAAGGAGATAAAATGCTCTTTTACAAAAATAAAAGAAAAAGTAGGCATGCAAGTGCAGTTAAATACAATGAATTAGTCCGTATTCCTTGAAATTAAAGAAAGTTTCACATAGGGTGCATTTTTATAGATTTACGTGGGTGAAGTGTTGGCATCACTAAGAGTCTTGCCCTGGATTCTAGTGCAAAACATGGAATTATGAATTAAAATTATATTATTATATGAATTAGTTATAGGATTCTTTTTATGGAATTTTTTTAATAATTTATAATTTATCTGCTCACTTGAATTGAACTTGTTATTTGGCGTGACTAGGTTAAGAGCCTTATCACTAGGCTAACACTTCACCAGTTCTCAAGTTGGAGTGATAATAAGGTTTTTGTTTCTTAAGTTGTAAGACCTATGCTAGAGCTTGGGCGTAATTACTTGAAAGAGGTTAGGCATTGGCTCATCCACCAACCTTTCCAAGACCTTGACTTGGCAGAATGAACATTGATGTGATTATCCTTTATATGAAAGTTATTGATGTGCTGAAATCATTTTGGTAGTAATGGGAGAGGGTTTATCGTAAAACAAAAGTATCTACAATGTTGCTTTAATGTGATAATAGCATGGCATATATCATTGTCCATCATGAATGTTTTGTAAAATATTCTAAAGACTTGAACCTTCAACCACTCACATGCTATTGTAATTGTAAGTGTATGCCACTATGCTAATTGGAAGTGTATGCCACTATGCTACTTGAGATTGAAATCTTTTTTCATTTTATTTAAATGTGTTCTTTGGTCCTACCTTATGCTACCTTATGCTACTTAAGGGTCAAAGAATGACATGAAATGACATTTTGTGATAGAAGTTATAGTGTTGTCGAATACCATGTGATGCATCAAAATGAAGACTAATGTTACACAGTGGACTTTCACTCAAGATCTAAAATAAGGTTGCCCTAGTCAAGGTTGCTATCATCATGAGTTCATGATGCTAATGTAATTAATGCAAGTTAAGGCACATTGAAGATAATTAAGCACGAGGAATAGCAACTAAGTGATGAGACCAGAACAAGTGTTTTGCTGGATTGAATAAGTGTTCCACAAGGATTTGGAGGACAGATCGCTATGAGCCCATCATCATCATAATAATCATTAAAAGAATGTAATTTAATTAATGAAAGTTCTTCTAGATCATTAGAAGAATGTAATTGTATTAATGAAAGTTAAGGCACAACGTAGAAAATTGGCGTGAAAACTTCGAAATCATCCATAACATGGCATGACAACAGATCCAACCTAATTATTTATTTATTTATTGGCGTAGTTGAAACGGAAACTTCGTTCTTGGTCTTGGACTGCTACACAACTGCACTAGCCTGGAAGCCGCCTAATTCACGTGTCTTTGTTTCTTGAAGTTTAGTCAAGAAAAAATTTTCCAAGTCCGCGTGAGTGAACGTGTGTTTCTTTCTTTGTTTCTCGTGCGAAATTTCGTTTGTTCATTGATTCTTCCTTGAATCTGCCTGTTATGGTTCTTCTTTCTAGAATCTCCTCCTCGGAGGCCAATCCTGACCCCAGACAGTTTTGCTATAAATTTGGGGCCAAGGAAGATGCTGAAGGCAGAAGAATTTGTCACAGATTTCAAGTGTGTTGCGGCAGAATTATTATTAGCAGCAGCAGAGGCCTTTCAGATCTTATCTTTTTTTCAGGTCTGAGACAGTCAGGCAGCAGGAAATCATCATGAATGCCACAAGAGAAATCCAACAATATCATCAGGACAAGATGATGGGGAAGAACAGAGACACTGATTTGGATTTGATCAAGATGAAGATGACAAAAAGAAGAAGTCCTGTATTGGATGTAATTGATCAGGGAATTGCTTGCTTCCTCATGTTCTTGGCTCTGTTTCTCACCTACATTCTTCACTGATTAGAATTGGCCATGGCTGGCTTCAGATGTTGCTTATTTCCTAATGTTTTTCATCCCATCCTCTCTATTCATTGATTTATCGATCTGTCCTTTTGTACAGTTCTCAGAGTTTAGATGGTTTCTGAATAAAGAGAATGTCTTCCCTTTCTGAACAAAGAGGGTTTTTTTTTGTCCATTTTTGACATTTTATTTAGACCAGGCATAAGATGGAACTAGTCTGCAGTGTTTGTTCAAGAAGAAATGCTGGAGTTCCATTAATGAAGCACGAATTCTGTAAATTGAAACTCTGCGATTACTAACATAGACGACTCAAAGGAGAGTACTGCGATTGCGATGCTTTCTGGTTCAACGCTTAACAGAATAGAAGCCCTATTTTGTTTTTTGGTTTCAAATGGAAAAACATCAATAAAGCCCTTGAATGTAATGGCATTCAGTTTGTTCCTTTTTTCATGGAGAAAATCCGGGAGAAAACCATTTGTTTTTTTGTTTTTCGGTGAACCTAGAAAATCAAAATTTCTGTTTCAGAGGACATTCTCTGCATTAGCCAATTTCGTAGCTGCTCCCATTACCAAGGAGAAACTGAGAAGATAAAATTTTATTTCAGGAGACCTTTTGAATCCATTGAACAGCGTAAGCATTGTTAGGAAAATTATCCTGGGTAAGATTTGGAACAATTTAACTCAATTGGTAACTTGAAAACTGATAAGTAACATCCCATTAGTATAATTAGTAATCTTCAATGTTTCTTTGATTACAAAAGTTAGCATATTAAGAGTGAGTGCAAGCAGCAACACAGCTTCTTATTATGTATGGAAATGCACCTCACAGAGGGTAACCAACTCCAAGGGAAAATGATGCACTTACAAGGGAAGGTGCCTCACCCCCAAATCACTCACAATCTAATATAAGGTGTGGCCTGGCACCGCACCAAAACTATCCAGTCTTGGCTGCCTAAATATCTATGACTATAGAATTAGGGCCATGTAGTTCTCCATGATGAGCATAGAATGAAGAGGACTTAAGAGAGAGTTACAACAGGAGGGTGTCCTGCTACTAGCTTGGTACCGCCAAGCCAGGATGGGTTTTCTAACACTTGAGAGTCACCTGAGTGCGTCTCAAAGTGTTCCATGGCCCCCAAACCATGGGGAGAGCCCAAGAGAACCATCATCGATTTTGAAGGCTCACTAGGGCCACTACCCATGGTGATGGACTTGGGAACATCAAACCGAGAGGGAGAACATGCTCCAAAAGAGCCATGTCTCCGCAAGCAACTCACACTTGCCAAAACTCCATTTTCTGCTACTTGCATCCAGACCCATGGGGTCTCACCAGTGCAACCATCTGAGCACCGATTCCACGTGCATCTGTACCATGTACATTTTCCCCATCATGTCTGCTCAAGCTAGTATGAAGGGAGTTGAGTGTGCTCTCCCTTCTAAACAAGGTACAAGGGCAGATCTTTTGAACTTGACCTTGCCATCTGCAGACACACTAGCTTCGCATTTCTCAATTCACCATCCCACAGTATTTCATTGCCACAACAAGAGAGAAGATCCTAAATTTGTTTGGAAAACTTCTTCAAGAGGCTATCATGACAAACAAGCCCCAATTATCATCAACACATTTTGCGATTGTCCAACATCGAGAATGCCTACTCAAATGTTGGAACAAGTGGAGGGTATGTTGGGTAGCCAACCCCAAGACAATCCTCCATACATAAGTCTTATGTCAACCACAAATATCATCAATTTCAATCATAATGCCTCATTCATGGGAAAGGATCAACCACACTTGCAACTTACAAGCTATCCTTCCCCACTCTGAGATATGGGACAAGCACCATTTTCTAGAACACTTGGTCCAGGAAAGAATATAGAGTCACTTCTGAAGGCAACCACAATCATGAATTCTCCAAGGAACATCGAGGTTCCCAAAATTTGAATTTTTCCACCATATCAATAACAACTGCAAGTCTCGATCAACCCTTTCATTAGATTTTTGCACTTGAAGGAAGGATCCTCTTTGGGAGGTTTCTTCCATAGGTAAGTATAGCAGCCCAGCTACACCTTACCCATAATACACGCCCAAGTAGTCAATATAGCTAATAGAACCATATCGTCGAACTGTCACCAGCTAAGGGAAGACATGGATTCACATGTCTTGCCCATATTCGATTCCACCTTGAGAACAACTTAAGAAGCAAAAGAGTTCATCCCTTAAAATTTTATCATGAGGGATTTCAACTTCATCCAAGGAGATCTAGGTTTTGTTTCATACATCCCAGTCAAGTCTATTTACAACAATTGTTGTGCACAAGGCTGCACCACTACCTATTACCATTCAACCCAAACAATAGACACAAGTCAACAAGAACATTTTGCCCATAGGAGGACTAGGTCCTCTCGATAGTTTTACAAAGAATGGGCTTCACCAACATTAGTTACAAACTCAAAACAATACACGATTCATCCCTGAAGGGTTTACAATAAGATCATGCCTTGCTTACAAGAAGAAAGATACATATATTTAGGCTACATCAACAACACGGCCTCACAAAGGAGGTTCCATGAATTTCACCAAGGTAACAACATTCTGTATCTGAAAACAACCACAAGAGTTCACGAACATGGGGAAACTGCTAGGAACAAGTCCCAAACATCAACTGCTTCTAGGTCCCAACTAGGAAACAATTGTCTCAATACCACCCACCTTATTATTTTAGGAACTGAAGAGGGCATCCATCGGAATTGAGAATGACCCCCCATAGGATTAGAGAATCACCAAGTAATATCATGCTCAACTTTGCTATCCCACTAGGGAGGTGAGAACACCAACATGGATTAACATTACACCTGAGTCATGGGACAATACATTAGGAAGGGATGGTGATGAGCCGCGATATCAGGGCCACGATATCGCATCTATGATATCACGTACGCGATATCGGAGCCTTCCGAGCGATATCGAACATCCAATATCAGGGCCTATCTTGTTGCCTATAAATAAGAGGCGGGCGCACTTGGTTTGGAAATAGTTGGTTAATTAGTCTTAGTCCCTTACCCAAACTCTTGCCTTTTCCTTCTCAGAGTTAGAATTATTTCTGAGTGCCTGCAGTAGGAGTCATAAAGCAAATGGATCTTTATTCTAGCGTTGTGTACCTGAGCCCACCTTGTGGCCAGAAATAAAAACGAACTTTGTCATAAACCTTGCAGTATTCAGAATTGCTTATTTAATGTTATTTACAGTTATTTAATGCTTTCCTTAGTTAATTAATTCTCTCTCTCTCTCCTTGTTAACTCTCCCAAGTAAGCACACTCAGTACGGCCACTTCAAGCATGCGTGGAACACTTGGTAACCCAATAACGATTAGCATTTGGTAATTCCAATAGTGTTGCACTGGTTCAAGATGTGGACGGAAAGTGGGAACAAATGCTGGTGTTAGGACTAGTTAGAGCATAGTTGATTAGTTAAATTAAATTGGTTACTTAATTAGTTCACTTCTCCCTTTTTAGCACCAGGACATAAAACATAAAAATATATAAAAATCATATACCTCAAGTTTACTTAACTATACAATCGCGCTATATAAGTAAGCTTGGGAAGACAATGATTGACTAACCCGTTTAAGTTCTGTAAAGGTGCATAAGCACTTAGTCCTTGGAATTTGACCGGATCATGCATGTATGCTCGTATTCGTATGGTTGAGCATAGGGATAACTCGTCACTCATCATTGGCACCGTTGCCAGGGACTTTGTTGGTTGTGCACTAGCTAGAACTTAGGAAATCTTCATATCGTTGGAACGAATCCTTAGGGTTGGTTATCTTACAATTAGTGAAACAAAAAGTATTACACACTGAATAGACAATTATGTCTCCTTTTTCTTACAAGAGTGTTTCACCACCTAGGTCCGATATAGGGAACAATCGGAGGTGTAGTACACATGATAATCTGCCAGTCCCTCAACAGTTTCACGTGGTATACATTCATCCTGATGAGTATATACCAAACTTTACCTTTATCCTTCACCAAGATGAACAACTACAATGGCATGATTTAGAACGTAACATAGTGTTACCTCCTGATCGCTCAGTCCCAGGCATGCTTCTTCGTGATCTCACATGAATTAGTATGTAGCACTTGCAGGCAGAGTACGTTGTGCATGATCATGACTCAAGAGAGTATCGACCTACAGAGGCACAATGTCAAAGGGATCTACAATAGGAGAGACATCATGAATCCATGAAGGGGAAGTTGTCTCAAAATGTCATGTATGTCATAAGTGAAAATAAGGGTGGTGAACGTACCTCAGGAGGTCTCCCACATAATGATGTTCCTCCCATTGACTTTGGTCAAGGGGTTGTATGTTAGAATCTTTACTCAACTATCCATAACCTAGATTCTGGTACCAACAGACACAAAGGGCCTGAAAAAGGAACACGAACACATGACAAAGATGGACATTCCGATCGTAACCGCGATCAAGGCCGTGACACCGAAGAGAAGGAAGCAGGCACCATCATGATGATGGTCCTTTTTCTTCTTCACCTTCATCATCTCCTTCACACTCTCCTTCAGGATCTGGACGTAGTCGCAAGGAAAAAGACCCTGAGCATAATGGTAAGCGAAACGGGAATCATAGACAAAGCAGCTAAGAAAGGGAACGAGGGCATTATAGAGAAACTCATCATGAGAGCAGGGAGAGTAGGGAACAACATAGGCATCATAGATGCCATAGATAGTACGATCACGATGAGCCCCTACTCGCTACTTGAAGTATGCTAGATATAACTGAGGCTGTTAGAATCCCAACAAGGCACCAAAAAGATAGTAGGATCAAAAGATTGGACATGACCAATAGCCTACGATTTGAAGGGGGATACAACACTGATCCTCAAAATCATTTGCAAGCATTTCATAATGCATGTTCCTTGCAAAACATAGAAAACGAGTGGCAAAACCTCAAGTTGTTTCCACAGACACTGATTAAGGAAGTGGAAAGCTGGTACTAATCCTTAGAACCAGAATCCATTCACAGATGGAGTACCATGTTAGAACTGTTCAATGATAAGTACTAAACGTACTCCTGAGTGTCCAACCTATGAAAGCAAATCCAAGGATGGAAACAAGGAGGACATGAACCCTTGGATGCTACCATGGGACAATATTATGCACTATTACATCATTGCCCAGGCCATGATTACTCGCAAAGGGAACAACTATGCCATCTCGTAGATGGGCTTAGGCACAAAACGTGAAGAACCCTTGAGACTTATGCCTAAGGAAGGCTATCTGAGCTTAGGGCCCATCAAGTACAAAGATTTTTGGAGCAAGTTGCTAAAGAGAAAGGTGAGTTAAGGAAAAGAGAGAGTATGAAAGAATATAATAGAGATCATTCCCTCTGAAAGAAGGGAGTTAGATTTTGTGAGGATGAAGAAGAGTCGCCACTTGAAGAGATGGTGAATAGGAACACCTTGCCCATTCAAAAACTTGCATTATAAGTATTGACAAAGGTGGACCAAATGTGGAACTCCCTAGATAATAGATTTCAAATAGTTCTCAAAATAGTAGGGGAGTCTAGAGAGGAAGGTAGTGATCGAGAAAGGAGAAAAAAGAGAGAAGTTGAATATGCACGTAACATAGGTAAGGGAAAAGTTGTCATCATCGAAGAGGTTGTGGATTTGGATACAGACAATGACGGTGGATGTGAGATATGCCAATATGACCATCCTAAGGGATGTTGCCCTGTAATCTCACATCTACAGGAGTGTGGGATGTATGCACTCAATCCATGATTAAATAGAAGGCAAACACCCCGAAGGTTACCTTATCCCCAGGGTAACCCAAGGTAGTTCCACCAACCCTTGATGTATTATCCAAGTGGAACTCCATCACAACCAAATGAGCAGTATCAACAGTGGCAGCACCCACAATCATGGGGAATGCCACCACCACATCAACAGTACCCTTACTGTCAACCTGACCCATATGGATACTACATGTAGTAGCCAATCTCTCCACGTGACTCTCCTAGTCACATTACTCCCCAACCTTACTACCAAACCCATGAGTATTACAGAACTCCCTTCTCCTATGTGTGATGTTCCACAAACATACTATCCTTCTCATTTGGCTACATCTCTTCCATCCTTAACTCCATTATCACCTGCTCTAGCCATGCAGGGTGAGCTCCCTGCCTAGCTGCAGCAACGTAATGATACAAGGGCTGTTAATCCTCACCCTACTGTTGGTTTAGATAATCACACAAAGAAAAGATCTTTCTTTAGGACCAACAGTCCAACTAAGTCCTTGCAGTCACAAGAGGCTAACTCTCCAAAGGCCTCACCATCATACGAAACTTCGAAACTCCCTTCAAACCAAAGACCACATTCAACACACACAGTCATGTTGATGCATGCCATTACCGATTGGATTAAGGTTGGCCATCTTTCTAGGAAATTCTTTGATCCTGGAAGTCCTCTTATATATTTACAAATTGTTGGGAATGAGCCATGCAAAACTCTTTTGGATTCAGGTTCCGGTGNTTTCTTTGTGTGATTATCTAAACCAACAGTAGGGTGAGGATTAACAGCCCTTGTATCATTACGTTGCTGCAGCTAGGCNCACTAGTGGAGGACATTATTACCATTGTTTGTGGATGGTCATATTTAGCCGACTTCCTAGTGATTCAAGTTAACAAATGTAAGGGGGACTTCCCAATCATAATGGGAAGAGCATGGCTAAGCACAATTGACGCACGCCTAAGAATATGTGATCTTTCCCTAGAGATATCAAAGGAAAATACGTTTCGAAAGATCGAGAAGAAGAAAGTTTCATGCATCACATACAGTGACACAAGGTGTAGTTGCGTGCAAAAGTCCTAGTTCATACAACATTTAACATTACCTGCATGCAACCAGTGTGCACAAGTAACTAACATACAAAGATGCCTATATGTGGTAGCCACAAGACAGGAAGGCACCCAGTGGCTGACGGTTGACCAAGAGAGTAACTCAACTATATGCATGGAACCAACTTAGGGTTTGACTTGCACTTACATCGATAGCATAGACACATTAAAGCAAGTCCATCACCAACTTCCAAGTCTCAACATTGAAAATATCAACTGGGGGAAGTTGAAAATCCCTAACTTTAAGAAAGAGCCCCTAGAGTTAAAACCATTTCCCACCAGTATGGAGTACACATTTCTCAAAAATGAAAAATTGGTAATTATTAATGCTAGGCTCGCTCCTTAACAAAAAGAGAGACTATTGAAAATGGTGAACAAATGGTTGAAAGCCTTCACTTGGTCATATCCCGAATTAACCAGAATAGATCCTAGGATATACCAACATAGGATTTACACTAACCCCTCCATGAAGCCTCGACGACAACCACAGAGGCGATCGAACCCAAAGCTAAAGCAAGTGGTTAAAGAAGAAATTAAATAACTTCTAAAAGCTAGGTTCATCTACCCCATTGTTGATAGAAAATGGGTTAGTTCATTAGTTATTATGCCCAAAAAGGGAGGTAAATGGAGGGTGTATATAGACTTTAGGCTACTAAAGATGGCAACATTCAAAGACCACTTTCCGTTGCCATTCATCGACCAAGTCGTAGACACCATTGCAGGGCATCGCTATTATAGTTTTCTAGATTGATACAGTGGGTACAACCAAATCCAAATAGCACTAAAAGACCAAGCCAATACCATGTTCACAAGTCCTTGGGGGACATTTGCATACAAATAGATGTCGTTTGGCTTGTGAAATGTTCCTACAATGTTTCAACGTATGGTTCTAAGTATCTTCCAGCAGCAAATAGGAAATGGTGTGGAGGTCTTCATGGATAATTTCTCCACCTACAGAGAGAATTTTGATCAAGAATTAGACTACAAGTACTAAAACAATGCGTTGAAACCAATTTAAGGCTATCAAAAAAGCCATTTAATGGTCCAAGAAGGCGTAGTATTAGGGCATAAGGTTTCACAAACAGGGATAGAGGTAGACCCCAAAAAGATTAAAGTCATCCAAGGAATCATGCACCAACCTGAAACTGTAAAAGACATTTGATCATTCCTTGGACACACTGGCTATTATAGGAGATTCATAGAGAACTTTTCAATGGTTGCAAAACCATTGGTTGAACTAATGAAAAAGGACGTACCTTTTGAATGGACCAGAGAATGTGAGTTAGCTTTTCAAACTTTGAAACAGAAGCTTGTAGAAACACCTATTCTACAAGCTCCTGACTAATCTAGACCCTTCCATATAATGACTGACACATCCAACTTTGCTTTATGAGCCATACTTACATAGTTAGATGAACAAAAACAACCCTATTACATTAATTGTGCAAGTCGAAGTATTGCTAGTGCACAACTCAATTACACTTTGCACTAGATAAGTTCAAGCACTATGTATTGGGCTATAAGGTATTTGTACACATAGACCATAGTGCAATTTCATTTCTGCTGAATAAACCAATGGTGTGCCCTCACATCATACAATGGCTCGTAATCTTGCAAGAGTTCGATCTTATAATGATTGATCCTAAAGGCACTGAGAACATTGTTGCTGATCATTTATCTCAGTTAATATGGGATAATAAAGAGGATGAATATCCTCTTTCTAATCACTTTCATGATGAATTCCTCTTTGCAGGTTTAGTAAATAATCAGTTAACCATGGAAATAAATTGGTATAGTAGCATTCTTACCTATCTCCTTACACAAGTAACACCACAAGAGTTAGATGCTAAAAAGAAATAGTAGTTTCTTCACCAAGCCAAATATTTCATGGAAATCAATGAACACCTTTATAAGGTATGATGTAGATCAATTAAGAGTTCTCCAAGACATACATGAAGGCCCTTGTGGAGGTCATTACGCTAGGAAATGAACAACCATTAAAATCTTACTTGTAGGATATTATTGACCTACATTGTTTCAAGATGCTCATCATTTCGTCCAATCTTGTGAGTGCTGCCAACATGATGGGGGAATGACTGCTAGGATAGAGGGTCCACAACAATGGATTCAACCTTTAAAATCCTTCAACATATGGGGAATTGATTTTATGGGGCCTATTAGACCAATGTCCAATGGAAAAGCCTACATTGTTGTTGCCATTGAATATTTCATAGAATGGGCAGAAGCAACCACTGTTACGGATTGTACATCATTGCATGATTTGTTCAACAACAAATCGTTAATAGGTTTGGCGTGCCTCGTGCACTTATTTCTAACAATGGCACACATTTTAAGGTGCAACTTTTTGAAAGTTGATGCAACACTTAGGAGTTGAACACAAATTGACTACACCATACCATCTTGAAGCGAATAGTCAAGTTAGAGTAACCAATAGGGAGATTACAAAAATATTGACAAGAACCATTAGCAAGTATAGGCGAGACTAGAGCACCAAATTGAACGATGCTCATTGGGCATACCGCTCCACATGGAAACTCCCTATAGGCTACTCTCCCTATGAGTTAGTGTACTGAAAACTCCCAATGCTTCCTATTCAAGTAGAACTCCGTACACTATCTATGATGTGTGATCTCAGCCTTGACCTTAATCTAGCACAAAAAGAATGGTTAATGAACCTTAACCTACTAGATGATAACTGATTAGTCACCCTGTCATCTAATGAATTGCACAAGGCCTTTAATAAATGATGTCATGACCTAAAAATTAGAAAAGTTAAGTACCAACCAGGAGATAAGGTTCTTTATTGAAACCCCACACATGTGCCACAACGCACTAAATTTCAAACGCTATGGGAAAGACCTTATATTATTCATGCAAATTTTTCTTCAGGAGCCATGATGATTTACAAAACTGAGAGCCTGGATAAGAAATTGTTGGTCAACATCCAACAAACCAAACCTTTTCATGAGCCTAAAACAGCTAGTACCAATACTACCTCTATCGGTGGACAACCCTGCTCATTATTTTAGATATCCTCCTTCCAACTCAATCATGGGGGAGATGGCCACCAATGCTAACCATTCTAAGCCCTCAACTCTTTTTGT
>MNCI01007580.1:329845-342754 GCA_015680685.1 Gnetum montanum
TAAGTTGCCAATAGAACTCTTCTCTACAATATCGAATACAATCATAATTGGTCCAACCACAAGTAAGCAAGTGGAGGACAATACCACAACGCAATCGTATACAACCTCAAAGAGAACAACACACATCAGTTGCTCATAATGTAACACCAGTCCCCTCATGAAGATAGTAAAAATATCACCATAGGGCAACTCTTCAAAGAATACATAAGGATATGATCCTAGATCACCTAGGTATCAATCTAAAGGGCCGTTAATCAAACAACCTCAATGGAGTAACACAACCAAAGAGCACATGTATATCACAACACAATTTTAAAATGCTCTCATACCATCTGTAACAACGTTGCCCCAATGTTGCTCGGCACCCCAAGGAATTCACTAAGATCCAATGGATCTAGGGCAAAAGACTTGGGGAATACGCCTCAAGCAAGCGAGCAACTCAAGAGTGAGTGCAAGCAGCAACATAGCTTCTTATTATGTATGGAAACGCACCTCACAGAGGGTAACCAACTCCAAAACGAGGACCATGCAACCAAGCACTCAAACAACCCTATAGACAACATCGGTAGAAGGGGAAATGATGCACCTACAAGGGAAGGTGCCTCACCCCCAGACCACTCATGATCTGGTACAAGGTGTGGCCTAGCATCGCACCAAAACTATCCAGTCTTGGCTACCTACATATCTACGACCACCATAAAATCAAGGCCATGTAGTTCTCCATGGTGAGGGTAGAATGAAGAGGACTTGAGAGAGAGTTACAACAAGAGGGTGTCCTGCTGCTAGCTTGGTACCACCAAGCCGGGATGGGTTTTCTAACACTTGAGAGTCACCCGAGGGAGCCTCAAAGTGTTCCATGGCCCTCAAACCATGGGGAGAGCCTAGGAGAACCACCACCCTGGGACATCTCTCACAATATTGATGAGAAATTTTAAGTCATTCCCTGATTCTATCCCATGTTATTAGATTTGTATTTGAATTAAAGTCTCCGTAATATTATTCCAAGAAAAATGTAGCCTTCTAGTGCTTCTTATGTCATTATTTTGTGAACATGGTTTTTGTTAGGATAATAAATCCAATCTTGTTGGAACAAGGCTAGGATGATGATGATTAGGATCACAAAAAAGAGCATGTTTTTGAATATTCAATTTATTTGTTTACAAAAACCATACTTTATCATGTGTTGCAAATCTCAACTTTTTACTAAAACTAAAATTTTATTATAGACCTAAAGGATCTATTAGACAAATTATCTTGTATCAAAATCATGAGTACAATAGATGTATCCAATTGACTAGAGATTACTCATTTTCTTCTTAAGAAACATATTGCATAACATTCAAATGATGCATGATGCATGTTGTTCATGTTCCACTATTTATAGTGAATAAAATCAATATATTTTATCTTCTTGGTGTTTCAAGTTGAGAGTGGTGTGATCTTATTGTTACAATGCCTATTGGTGCTACCATGGATAGTGGAATTGCTACATGTAGATATTTTACTTCAATCATGTCTACTACCTCTAATATTTTATGAGTAAAATTAAAGCTTTATTTTAAAAATATATGTACGTCATTTTGTCATCTTTTTAAAGTATTTATCCAGTAAAAATTTAGAGAGACTATGAATGAGCATGAACATAGGCTATAAATTGACAAATAACTTTAATTTCAAAAAACAACACAATACTATGTTACGTCTATCTTTTCACTTTGAAATTTTCTAGCTTAAACATTTATGAATTTCTTCTATTTATTTTCAATATTTATTTGCAAGAGTAAATGTAGCACTGGAGTATCTTCCAACCAAAATGAAAAGTATCTTAGCATTGTGTTCTATCCGTGATTCTCATCCATTCAACTAAAACGTAACTTTGAACTCCCAAACACGTTTGACTGATATCATGTCTGAACGAAGCAACCAAATCAAATGGGAATTTGACACAAACATAAACAAAGCAAAGTCTCTGGAAGCTTGAATTGGAACATTGAATGAATGATAATCTAGAAACAAAATTGACACGTTGTACGTTACCAAACTTCCATGTGGGCTGGACATGTGGAGGCACTAACAAACAAATTCACGGTACATACAGACATGTGATATTTCTCGCTACTGTGCTGGCGGCAGCGCTAGGTAGACCAGTTTTGACTTAACCAAAAACAAACAACAAAGAAAATGCATCCGCAAGAAAATGCACTTTCTTTGCTCACATGTAAAGGAAAGCAACTCGAAATGAAGCAGCAATAGATACATTTTAATAACATTTATTACCATAATAAACATGCTTTATTTGGGCAAGTGTCTCCGGCAAACTAAACCTTCTCATTGCACCTGTAGGCTTGGAATTTGACTTATAATTTATGGGGTTTTTTTAAAATGTAAAACATGCGACGTAAAATTTGAAAAGAATTCAAACAAACCAAATGTACCTAGGAAAAGCACGCTATTTGTGGATGAGAGTAATTTAATATAGATACATGTAATAAGTGAGTGTTTGTAGCGTATTTGTGGATGAGAGTAATTTAATATAGATACATGAGTGTTCGTAGTGTTTGTAAAGTGTCATGGTCAAGATACTTATCTTGAGGTGGGAAGTTGTGGGTTTGATTCGTATATTAATTTTAAGATTTACATTTATCAAAACTTGAATCTAGCTTTTCATAAAGATGAATGGTTAGAGAGAACACAAAGATGAATGGTTAGAGAGAATTCATGTAGTTGATGCCATTTTGTTGCAACGGAGTTAAAAAAATGATGAAATTTATCAAAGCTTGTAAAATTGCAATTTGTAATTACTAATTTACATTTACAATACAGTAAGAATAATTTTACTGTATTTGGTGATAGCTACATTTCTATTGAAACTTGTAAAATTGCAACAGCTTGTAAGTAACAATTTACTATATACACATATTTGCAATCGGTGGAAAAGTGTACTTACCTGCATGTTTAACATTTTTACATCTAATATTTAAAAATTTGAAGTTTACAACTTAAACTAAAGAACGATTAAGATAACTTGCACAGAAAATATCCTCCTAACCTGCTAAAAAACAACACTAATGGACTGACGACACTGGTGCTCGTCAGATTCACACCTTTACACGTCATTCATTTGTGGTTGCAGTTGCAGCCGCCGGCGGCTTGGGCTCTGGTTCCTTTCTCTGCATTTGGTCAGATAAGTACTACTCCCATTCAATTCTCCTCCGTCGGAAATATTTGACCCTCTCGATATTCAAGTTTTCCTGGAATCTTCTCTGCTGTACCTCATATCAGAAGCTATATAAATTTAGGGCAAAGTAGAGCATGAATCATATCAGGCATCAGTCGAAGTTTAGAAAGATTTGTTGTTAAGGTCAGGCAAGAAGTAAAAGAGAGAAACAGAAGAAGAATGCAGAAGGGAAGGAGAGAATTTGAAAGGCAGATCAGTAGACCGGGCAGCATGAAGGACACTGATATTATTATGGAACCCAGATCGCTTAAAGATGCAGCAGGAAAACTCAAGCGGCAGCCGCAGCAGCGTGGATCTACCATTGATCAGGGAATTGCTTACTTTCTCATGTTTTTGGCCCTCTTTCTCACCTATGTTCTCCATTGATGAGATTAGATGATGGAATATCTGCTGTTTTGAAGGAGTGAAAGCTGAAGATTTATCATTTGATTTTGTCCCCACATTCATTCATTCTTTGGATTTTGATCATAGGATGTTTTTGATTTAAAACAGGTAAAAAATTCTATAAAAAGGAAGTCTGGAATTGGTCTCATAGATTCAAGGGTTTCTTGGTCTCAATGGACATAAATAAGAAATTTCAGTTTCAAAATGGAATGCATACATCGTCTGCAGATTTGACAGCTCTGCCCTGCTGGGCATGACTTTCAAGCAGTGTAAACATTTTGTCAACATAACAGCAGTATAATAAATAGTTCTTTTTTTAAAAAAAAAAGATTTTACCATTTATCTGTTGCTAACAAATGATGTTCAGGGTTGATCTATCCCTGCCTTCACTATGCTGTATAATAATAACTTGAACATCTGTTGCTGTTTTTTTTATTTCATTTCTGTTTCCAATAAGCAACCGATACCCACTGTGTTTGTTGTGTCCCATATGTCCAAGCTAGAATAACAACAATCTTGTGATGCAAGAAAAATTGAAGCTGGCAGATAAAAACATTCAAATATTTTGACTCTAAATTCTTATCAGATTCTCTGGTGGGATAAAAATAACACCAGGTTTCAATCGTTACCTCTAGAGATCTAACTCGTGGTGCCTATTCTATCTCTGTTATTTGTAGTGTGATTCTTTATCAAGGCTACCCATTTTAATGTTTTGAATATTAACAATTTTGACTTGTCCTCGATCGCATCTGGATTTCAAAGCAATGCTTCAGCATACTTACCTGTGCTAAATTCGTTATCATCTATTTCCCCTCACAATTTGTGTGTCTAATTTGTTATCATCTATTTCCTTTCACAATTTGTGTCTTTTTATCTTATCTTATCTTGGTTAAATTTTAAAGCACTCTTTTTAAAGGCCTCCTGGGTGCTGAGTCATTTGATTGTAGAACTGGATGAATGCAAAACATTGTCAGACCAACTATGAATTCTTGTTAGCAAACCTTGCCTTTCGGACAGAAAACAGAAAAATACAAAGAATAAACCAAACTAGAACAAACCAAGGAATGATTAAGATGACTGCCCACCATCCAAAAATCTGCATGTTACACCAAACTAAGGAATGATTAAAAGTAAACAAACACGTTACAATCGAGAACCATCAAATGAAACCATCAACCAAAAAATAAGTAAAAATAAAAATAAAAATTTTAAAAAGTAAATAATAAACAAAAATGGAAAAGCAAAATCAGCTTATGAGTGGAAAACAGAATCAGATTATGAGTGGAAGTCCAAATCCGACAAAAAATAGTTTTCCACTGGTGATCCTCAAGATGTAAACTCCAACGTCTATTTAGAGTGGAAAATTGAAAAGCTTGCGCATGAAACCAAGATTTGGCTTTAGAGATGCGTAAAGAGCAAAGAGGGGAACCGTCAGGCCAAAACCAATCTTCATACCAAGGAATATTATTATGCAACTTATGCACAACAAAGTTAGAAAGAACTTGCTCTATGTGTTGGTAAATGATAATATCTTGTCTTTGAAACCCCCATTTTACTTTTGCCTGTGTCCAAGAGAGGGTAGGAGAATCATTTCTAACAGTATAAAGTTGGTCAATATGGTGGAGATTGTGGTCGGCAAAACGATTGGCTCTATGAGAGAATTCATCATAGAGACAACCTCCATTCTTTTTGAAAATAGGAGACCACCAGATCGAGTGTGTCGACAGAGAGTGCAAGCTTATATGGGAAGGTTTCCATTGCAACAAGCCTCTAAGTTGGCTCCAACACCGCCAAATTTGCTTAAACCAGAAAGAACCTTTGATCTTCTGAGAGCCTTCACTAAAAATCCAGTTACTCCAATGAGTATTTTGCCATCTGTGATGAATACCAAGACAAGAGATGTGATGCCTAAAAAGGATCTTCCAAGCTTCATCTCCTTCAATACACCGAGTCACCCATTTGGAGGCCAAGAGAATACTCTGGTGCTCAATAGAGGCAAGGCCTAAGCCCCCGTGTTCTTTACTTAAAGTGCAAGTATCCCAAGCTACTCGATGAAAAGCTTTGTGATCATCCTTATCCCCCCAAAGGAAATTTCTAAGTATGTTGTTGATGCATTGAAAAGAGGATTTGGAAGGAGCCATAAAGGAAGAGTAGTAGACATGCGTGGAGCTCAAAATATGGTTAACGACAATAAATCTACCTGCAAGAGATAAGGGTTTAGAAGCCCATTTCAAAGCTTTATGTTTCACCTTTTCCACCACATTGTTCCATATGGTAGTGGGAGTAGCAAATAGAGCAATAGGGATGCCTAGGAGGGTGAAATTATCAGTAGGAGATAGCCACTTGATATCAAAATGATAAGTCCAAGGAGGCCTAGGAGAGAAGCTAGATCGGATGGCTTGTGTTTTGTTCCAATTGATCTTAGCTCCTGAGGCTCTACAGTAAATATCTATGCAATGCAAGGCAGTGTTAAAATTATTATGGTCCTCAATCAAAGTAATAAAAGTATCATCTGCAAACTGGCTGTAAACAAGATCCTTTGCTTGTTGTGGGAGAGAGATACCTCTTAGCTGCATAGAATTGTTATGAGATCTAAGAACAGCTCCAAGAGCATCAGCAGCCAGAATGAAAAGATAAGGGGCTAAAGGGCACCCCTGTCGAACTGATTTTTGAAGCTCAATGACCTTAGAGAAGGATCCGTTAATGCAAATGACTGACGAGGCCTCTGACAAAACAAGATCGATATGTCTTTCAAAAACATTACCTAAGTTGTGGTGTTTGACTATACTTTTTAAAAAGGACCAATCAAGCATGTCGTAGGCTTTGGCAAAATCCAACTTAAGAAGAATGGCATTTTGATTAGTGGAAGAAGCCCAATGCAAGCCCTCAATAGCAGTAACAACATTATCTAAAATATACCTTCCTTGAACAAAACCGGTTTGCTCCTTGCTTATAAGATGAGGAAGAAAAGGTTTAAGTTTATTAGCGATAGCTTTGGCTACTATTTTATAGATAACATTCAAGAGAGTGATAGGGCGCCAATTACTTATGCTCATGCGATCTCCTGACTTGGGGAGAAGCTTAATAATACCAGCATTAATCTGCTTACCAAAGGAACCTACCCTGAGAGCTTCCTTATACACACTATAGACAATGTCTTGAAGAGAAGGCCAGAATTTCTTAAAAAATTCTGTGGGAAGGCCATCCATACCAGGGGCTTTACCATCGTGGAGTTGTTGAAGAGCATTACCAAGATCCTGTTTGGAAAGAAGAGAAGCATTACCAAAGATGGAGCGATTAAACGGAGTAATGGCTCCTAAGCAAGTATTAACTGCTATGGGGTCAATCGCCTCTTTTCGAAAAGTTCGAGAGTAGAACTCAAAGAAGGCCTGTAAAATGTCATCCTTGGAGGTGAAGATATTGTCTTCGACTTGAATAGCTGGAATTTTATGGGACGGGTTCCCCCCTTTGAGTAGACGAAAAAAGCCAGTAGTAGCCTGGTCACCCATGCGAAGCCAAGAGAGACGAGCACGGAGATGAGCACCTCTAGCTTCATAGTGATCCATGATACGTAGGTTCTCTTTGGCACGTTTCAAACGACTAAAGTGAGCCCCAGTAGCCTCTGCTGTATTGATAGTATTTTGAAGAAGGGAGATTTCCTCATGAAGGTTGGACTTGTGAGAACTTAGCCGTGAAGCCACCAGTTTACCCGCATGTTTGGAAAACCGTTGGAGGCGGATACAAGCATTATTCCACCAATCAATCCAACCATCTTCACCAAGGGGTTTAGGATGCACATTCCAAATTTGCATCAATAGAGAGCAAAGGGAGGAACTCTGAAGAAAGGCAGTGTTAAAGATATAAAGATCGTTAGAAGAGTAGGAGTTCCCAGAGTGGGAAAGAGACCAATGAATAGGATAATGATCAGACAAAACCTGGGTATAATCTGCTTGGACAGGGGCACCGTTGGTAGAAGTAAAATGAATAAGGGGATTAGTAGATAGATAAACCCGATCCAACCGAGAAGAGATATAGGAAGCACCATGTCTAGCATTACTCCAAGTGAACCAGTTAGAGGTACTAGACGGGGAATAGTTTTCATTAGCTTCGTGCAACTTTAATTGACGTTTCAACGAGAGCCACTCAGAAAGCTCCCTGTTATCTAAACCACCCCTTTGCCCTCCAACTTTATCCTTTGGATGCTCAATCATGTTAAAGTCCCCTGCAATAATCCAGTTAGCTTTGGGTAAGTTGTGACTGAGCCAATTCCACAAGAGCTTTCGATCAGTTGAGTGACAAGGAGCATAAATGGAGACAATCCCTAAGATCTCATTAGCGTACCGTAATCGAAGCCAACTACAATGCCCTAAAGTGTCGCAACCGTGATCAAGAACAGACTCCTGCCACTTATTGTGGAGAAAAATTATCGCCCCCCCTTTACCATGTTCATGATGAGTAGGAACATAAGAACTATTGGGAAAAATGCTCTGGCAACAAATTTGAAGATTAAATCCTTGGATTTTAACTTCTTGAAGACAAACAACGTCAAAGGAATGTCTCCGAATATAATCTCGAACTATATATCGTCGACGAGGGTCTGAAAGGCCCCTAACATTCCATGAACAACACTTCATTGGGTTTGTGTAGAAGAAGGAGGATCCTCCTCAACCACCAAGGCCTTAAAAGAATTCCTAGATTCAAAGTTGTTAACTAGAGGACGTCGAGCACTTGGTCTTTTGTTAAAGGACTGGCTAGCACTAGTCGATGATCGGTGCCCTTTAGGGAAGGCACTGAAGATAGGGTTATCACGTGTGACTGAGGCATAAGATTTCCGGGTAACACGCTCCCAGCCACTAGTAGCATCTTTTGGGGCCCCTTCCTGATTAAGAGGAGTCTTAGTAACATTAGTATCATCAGTTCTCATATCATCCACATCGGACACCTTAGAATCCGAAGAAGGAGGTTTAGTTGATTGATCCTCGACATTATCCTTGCCTATGTCCTGAGATATGTTGTGAGATTTTAGTTCTTCACTAACTTGTTCTGCTAAAATTCGCTCAGCTTCAAGCTTGGCCAGTAACTTCGGGCATTGAGCTTTACGGTGGTTCGGATCGAGGCAGTAATAACAACTGTTGGGAAGTGTAAGATATGAGATTTTATGAACAAAGGTCTTTCCTTTTACATTAACTTCTAGTGAATCAGGACGTGGCTTTTGCATATCGATTTTGATGCACACTCGTCGAGTGGGTCGTGGACAGAAGCCTGAAAAGCTCTCCATTCCGATGACTTCCCCAACTTGTGCAGCAAGGATATCAACATGGGGAGAAAAATGAGGAGGGAGTCCTGGAAATTCGATCCAAACAGGCAAAATACTTTTGCTAGCTTTTGCAGGATCGAAATCCTCCTTCCAAGGCTGAAGGACTAAAAAAGAGCCATAAACATCCCAAATAGACTGTTGTTTCACGAACTCTGCCATAGCCTTAGTTTCAAAAGCAAACAGAAAAAAGCCTTTTGTGAGATTGGAAGCTAAGGTTATTCTAATATTACGGGGTTCCCAAAATTTTTTAACCCAATCTTGGAACACCGAGGCAGGAGGAATCCTACCAGTGAAGAAGCCAATTGTGTATAGGTGAGTAAATGTTTGTACGGTTTGGTCAAAGATGTCTTCCGGAAAATCAAAACGTAAAACAGAATCATTTGCATCCATATTGGTTGAGTTGTCAATAGGCTATGAGTCAATGTTAATATTGGAAGATTCCATTATTTTACGTTTTTTTCCTCCCACATCAACATCAGAGCAAGAAGACAAAGCAGATTGGGTCATGCAGACCCATTGAGCCTAAACCTAGCCAATTCAGAAAAGCAAAAAGAAAATATGAAAAAACCAAACAGAACACAATGGAACAAACTCACCGGGTTTGTTAACGGATGATAATTTTAGGCAACCCACGCGTGATGATCGCAACCAACTTTGGAGTCCTTCAACGTGCCCCGCCGGAACAATGCATGTCGTTTTCAGAAACTCTAATCCGGAATGATCGAATTCTCCCCTGATCTGATCTGCAATGCCACATGTCGAAGCAGAGACTCGTTACTAGGAATGCGATCCGCAGAGAGAAACATCCGCAGAGATAAACATCGGTGATCACGAACAGGAATCCTCCAGGTCCGCCACAATTCGGCACGTCTATGTCCGCTGTGCCGTCGGTTTTGGTTGGTTCATAATAGAAAGTACTGTTGGCTTGATCGTAATCGCCTGCGTACACCCTAAAAACTACCAGCTACATAAACAGAAACAATCGTGCAGAGCAGAGCAAATACGGTTGTCGTCGTGAATGCCAGGAATGCGATGGTCCTTTCAGAATTGTAAACAGAGAGAGTTTGCTTTACACGTTTGTAATATATATATTACAATCACATGAGAACAAGAGTTTTCTTAAATCAATCCACACATCTGCTATATGTGCAATGTATTTTTCCATGCACACATCTTCATGCATTACACTCTCACTCCATGAATTTTATCTCTTCAATACCATTGTAAAGGATGTCTTAGGGTAGAGGTTCTCTTGGGTCATCCCCATGGTTTGGGGACTATGGAACACTTTGAGGCACCCTTGGGTGGCACTCGAGTGTTAGAAAATCCATCCCAGCTTGGTGGTACCAAGCCAACAATAGGACTCCCTCCTATTGCATTATTTTCTAAGTCCTCTTCATACTATCCTCACATGGAGAACTACATGGCCTTGATTCTGCGACGGTCGTAGATATGTAGAAAACCAAGGTTGGATAGTTTTGGTGCAGTGCCATACTAAACCTTGTACTAGATCGTGAGGGGTCTAGGGGTGAGGTGCCCCCTTGTAGATGCATTGTTTCCTCTTCCACTGATGTTGTCTACAGGGTTGCTTGTATACTTGTTTGCAAGGTCCTCGTTCAGAGTTTAGTTGTTCTCGTTGAGGTGCATTCTCTTATATTAAGAAGCTATGTTGTCACTTGCTCCCTTCCATGGGTTGCTTACTTGTTAGAGGTGTATTCCCCAGGTCTTCTTCCCTAGATCCATTGAATCTCAGTGAATTCCTTTGGATGCCAAACAACATCAGGGCAACATTGTTACAGATGGTATCAAAGCGTTATTGTAATCATGTTGCAATAAGTGTGTGCTCTTTGGTTGTGTTAGACCATCAACATTTTTCTATTTATGGTCCCTTCAGTTAGATATTTGGGTGATATAGGATCATATCCTTATGTGGTCTTTGAATAGTTGCCTTATGGTTAGACTCTCAAGCTCTTTAGTATGAAGCCAATGTTACATTGTGAGCAATTGATGTATGTTGTTCTCCTAGAGGATGTATACAATTGTGTTGTGGTATTGTCCTCCACTGGTTTGCTTGTGGTTGGACTAGTTGCGATTTTACTTTGATATGGCAAAGAAGAGTTCTATTGGCAACTTATAAATTGTTGTTGCTCAAGGAGCTCTCATCTTTGGTCTGCTCACGATGAGCCTTGTTCTGGGTGGATCAAGATCGGTGCTGGTAGGCTTTGTATGCTCATGTTTGCAATTGTATGTTTGTCTAATTATGTAGATGTGTCTTCCATGGCTGCATTTTCAAATTCTGCATGCATGTCTCTTTCGTTATGTCTATCGTTCGTAATGCAAGGCTTTGTGCTCTACGCGATGTGATGGCCTGGTGTTGGGATTGTTGAGGATGCATTTTAAGGCCATGTGTGCCATCCCAAGACCAAATTGTTGTGGTCCTTGTTTTGATAACCTCTTTTGCTTCAGGCATGGTTGCCCTTGTTGTGCACCTTTCGTGTGTTGTGTTTCCTCATTTGAGCTGGTTGTGTTGCCCTTGGTTTCATGACATCACTTCTTTGGTTGGTGTTTTTTTTGGGCATTTTGATTTAGAGACCTTATGGAGCAGGTCATCCTATTATTGGTTCTTGTTGAAACCTCACCTCTCTTGATGAGAGTCTTCCTTGTGGATGCATCCTCTCTAATCTTGCTCTTTGTAGTGAGAACTGGAGCTTTGTTGAGACTCATTGTTGGCTAGACCTTGGTCTCCCTTCTTATGTTTCAAGTTGAGATAACGAATCTCTATTGCCCATACCTCTTATGAATTTGTTGAGATTTTGATCCTAGTGGGAACCAGTGTTAGTGGCTAGAAACGTTTGTTGTATGTGCATCTTGGAATTTTGAGAGTGTTCTAGTTCTCTTGCTCTTTTGGTGTGCCTCATGATAAATTCTTTTAGCCTATCTCCTCATCTATAAATAAGAGGTAGACAAATCCGATAACCAGTTTTTTAGTTCTTAGTTTAAGTGTTAAGTTTTAAGTAGTTCTTCTCTCAACCCTTCTCTCCCAGTGTATGCCTGCAATGTGGTGATTGTAATTGTACGAAATCCTTATTCGAGTGTGACATACTTGGACATGCACATGACTGAAAATAAAGATCGAGATTACTTCATCATTGCAACATTCACAGAGTTTAATTATTTACTTAATTATTATTTATTGCTTTCTTAGCTAATATCTCTTCACCCTAAACTCCTGTTAAACGCAGAATGAGTGCAACTTGATCACGAGCATTTAAGTGTGACTACTTGGTAACCCAATAGCGTACCTAGGATCTGTGCTTGGTAATCCCAGTGGTAGTCGTGCACGAAGTCCAAGATGTGTACGGATGATTAAGGAACAAATACTTATCGCACTTAGGCTAGCTTAGATTCTCTCTCACCCTTTCTCTCTTAGCTTAGTTAATATTACCTTCCATTACACCCAGGAGTAGCATTAGCATAGGAACACATCATACACCTCACTCTGAACTAAACCATACATGACAAGTTAACACTAGTCCAGATGGGAAGACAACGAACTACAACCGAAGGATGACTATCTAGATACCACAACTAGTCCTTCTGCGGAGTTCGACCAGATCGTGCGTGAAATGCTCGTATTCGTATGGTTGAGTGTAGGGGTACCTCGCCACTCATCATTGGTGCCATTGCCGAGGACAGTGCTAGTTATCTAGGTTAGTTATATCATACAAGGTTGTTGTATAAGAATTAACGATATATCTTTTAGGAAGAAATAATTACAAAAATTCGCACACAATTTTACAATCATGCCTCTCCTACAAGACTAAAATAATGTCACATCTAGTGAGGAAGTTCATTGGAGAACCAACGAACTATATGACAATGAAGATCAGAGTACACAACCCAAGGTGGGGGTTTCTTATAAACATAAATGAAAGCAACGTCATCCCAACGCACGAAAGCATAACTTACC
>MNCI01007580.1:349515-400462 GCA_015680685.1 Gnetum montanum
AGTTAATATTACCTTCCATTACACCTAGGAGTAGCATTAGCATAGGAACACATCATACACCTCACTCTGGACTAAACCATACGTGACAAGTTAACACTAGTCCAGATGGGAAGACAGCGAACTGCGACCTAAGGATAACTATCTAGATACCACAACTAGTCCGTCTGCGGAGTTCGACCGAATCGTGCGTGAAATGCTCATATTTGTATGGTTGAGTATAGGGGTACCTCGCCACTCATCACATTCATATCGTGGTTCATTTTCATTTAATGGTAGTCATGTAGTGGGTTTAGTGCAAAAGTTGTTTATGTACATGCAAAGACAGTCGTGCAGTGGATTCAGTGCAATAGCTGTTCCTATACATGCAGTGATAGAGATAGGTTTTTCTCATAATAGCATGGTGCAGCTTTGGTGTGCTCCTGGTGTCCTAAACCCTTTAGCTTAGGATGGGCTTGGGTAGTTTGTCCAATAGCCTTCTAGGCCTAGGTAGCATTTCCAAATGTCATGTATTATGCCCACTAAATGTATTCCTATCCTCAGGTGTGTAAGATTATAATGTAATGTTGTGATGTATACAGTTTTGACAGTTATCCACATAAAAGTGCTAGATGTGGTTTCCCTATGTGAATCAGTTGTCCTCTTATTGTAGGCTTGTGCCACACCTTATGACAAGGCCAAACTTGATGCATGGTGTTTTCCTTATGCTCATCCTTGAAGCACCTCCTCATGATGTTTGTAAGCGACCTTTGTGCATTGATATGAAATTCTGCTGAAAGCCCTATGAAAAATCCTATTGTTGATAAACAGTGTTGTAATGACAAGGCCAGGGCATGTCCTTGCCCGAGGTGCTCCTAAATTGATGCTTTGTGTTCTTGGTGATATTGGCGTGCCATGATGGTGTGTCCTTCGGTGAACATTCTTGAGACAGGATAAGTTTTGGGAACTCTTCCTCTTGGGTTCCTTGACTGGTAGAAATCTTATTCATGGGTGATTGATGGTGGAATGTAGCTTGAAATTCAAACAAATTGGTTCGGTGATCTTGATAGTGGGTGGTTTGTGATGGCCATGTGAATTGCAATGGAAAACTAAAATTTCAAATCAAAGGCGATGCTATTATGTCTAGTTGCAGGGTAGAGTTGAGTTCTGGGTATTAGTGCCTAGACTCCCTCTTCCATGGCTGGATGTGGTCTTTGGAGAAATTTTTAAAAAGTGTTGGGATGGTGATCCATCCTTGAATAAATGATGTTACAGTTACACAAATTATGACTTCTCTTGGTGGCCTTGTATGGTAGACCTGTATGTGCTCAAAAACACTTGAGCTTATGCTCTCATGATTGGGGGCTTGTGGTGCTTTTGAGTGCTGTGGTGCACTCTCATGACTTAGAATTTACTAGTGCTTTTGAGGGCTATGGTGCGCTCTTATGACTCGGGACTTATTGATGCTTTGTAGGCTATGGTGTATCATCCCATCTCCCTCGTGTACTCTAGTGTATTGTCCCATCTCTCTCTAGTGTACTCTAGTGTATCACCCCATCTTTTTGATGTATTGCCCCATTTCTCTATTGTATTGTTGAAGTATGTCAATGTCCTAACCTCTCTAGTGGGATAGCATGATCAAGCACTCTATTACTTAGTGATTCTCTAGTTCTATAAGGGCTCATTCTCCATTCTGATGGATACCTTCTTCAATTTTTGAAATAATAATGTAGCTTGTATTAAGACAGTTGTTCCCAAGATGGGATTTAGAAGCAGTCGATGTTTGGGACTTGTTCCAAGTAGTGGTTCCATGTTCCTGAACTCTTGGGGCTTGTTTTCAAAGACAGGATATTTTAACCATGGTTGAATTCATGGAATCTCTCTAGTGAGGCCATGTTGTTGATGTAGCTTAAATGTATATGTATATATCTTTTCTCTTGTAAGCAAGGCGTGATCTTATGTGCTCTCTCTTAGCTTTTGGGGTTCTGGAGGTACTTCCTTTTTGGGGTTCTTTGGTAGATCTTTCTTATTGTAAACCCTTTAAGGATAAATTATGTATTTTTTTGAGTTGGTAGTTGATGTTGGTGAAGCCCATTCATTGTAAAATTGTCTAGAGGACTCTCACATTTATCGTTCGGGTCTGATGGTAATAGGCAGTGGTGTGGCCTTGTGCATAAACTAGTGTTGTAAATGGGATGGATTGGTATTTATGCAATGAAAACGCAAACCTCCTACAATGAAATAGAACTCCCTTTTTGTGAAATTTTAAGGGATGAACTCTTCTACTTCTTGAGTTGTTCTTAAGGTGGAATCTTATGAATCTATGTCTTCCCTTAGCTGGCAGCGGTTTGACAATACGATTGTGTTGGCTAGGTGGACTACTTGGGGATGTATCATGGGTATGGTGCAGTTGGGTTGCTATACTTACCTACGAAAGAAACCTTCCAAAGAGGATCTTTCCTTTAGGTTTAAAAATCCAATGAAAGGTGTTGATCATGAGTTGCGGTTATTCCTAGCATGGTAGGAAAATTCAAATTCGGGGAACCTAGATGTTCCTTAGAAAATTCATGACTATGGTTGTTCTCAAAGGTGATTCTATATGCTTTCTTGGATTAAGTATTTAGAATATGGTGCTTGTTCCATCTCTCAGACTGGGAAGGATAGCTTCTAAGATGCAAATGTGATTGATCCTTTTCCATAAACGGGACATTGTAGTTGTAATGGACCATGTGGTTGTGGGTGGTGTGAGACATGTGTATGGAGGATTATCTTGGGGTTGACTACCCAACATATCCTCCACTTATCCAAGGGTTCTAGCATGTGTTCTTGATGTTGGACTTATTCTAATGATGTTAATGATAGACTAGGTTTGTATGCTATGATAGCCTCTTGGAGAAGTTTTCCAAATAAATTTTGGATCTTCTCTTTTGCTGTGGAAATGAAATAGTGTTGGATGATGAAATGTGAATTGTGATGCTAGAGTGTCTACGAATGGCAAGGTCAGATACTAAAGATCTACCTCTATACCTTATTTCGAAGGGAGTTCATGCTCGACCCCCTTCCTATGGGCCTAAACAGATGTGGTGCGGGAAAAAAAAAATATGTAAACACTATAGATATGGTGATCTAGTACATAGATGGCTAGATCAATAAGACCCCATGGGTCTAGATAGTTTTGGTGTGATGCCATGTTGAACCTTGTACTAGATCATGAGGGGTCTAGGGGTGAGGTTCCCCCTTGTAGATGCATTGTTTCCTCTTCCACCAATGTTGTCTACAAGGTTGCTTATGTACTTTTTTGCAAGGTCCTTGTTCAGAGTTTAGTCATTCTCCTTGAGGTGCATTCTCTTATATTAAGAAGCTGTGTTGCTGCTTGCTCCCTTCCATGGATTGCTTACTTGTTAGAGGCGCATTCCCCAAGTCTTCCACCCTAGATCCATTGGATCTCAATGAATTCCTTGGGGTGTCGGACAACATTGGGGCAATGTTGTTACAACCATGATTTCTTTTTTGAAGTTTATGCTCTTTTTTCACTTTTTTTATATAGAAATCTTCTTCAATATAGTGATCTACACCCAAAAATTGGGGTAAGGAACCCCTAATATGAACATACCCAGAAAATCAAGCATAAAGTCATGGGGTCCCTCCCACGAACTCCATCTCCATCAAAGAAACCCCCCAAACTAGGACCAACAATTGAGGTTGCACCCCCAGAACAAAATAGGAAAAAAACCACGTGTCCAACCATTTGAACAGGGCCAAAAAAAGAAAAACTACACCACTCAAATATGTTGCGGCAATCGTGCACACTTGTAGGTGGGTCACAGTTGCAAGTGGATGAGGTCAAGCATTTTTCAATGCTCCTCAGTATCAATGAATGCTTTGGCGTATTGAAAATTCTTGAATGCCTTTGCCTTTCATGCCTTTGGTGTAGGACTCCCCTTGCCATCAAGGTGCAATTTCATGGATGTCAATTGGATGAACCTCCTTAGCGCTTGCTAAGAAGAGTGCCGATTAATGTTCATCATAACATAGAGGCATTTCCCTTCTGGCAGCCAAGTGGTAGCGTTATGTTCATGTGCATGATCTAGTTGTTGTTGTAGTTGTTCATTCTCCAAGTGCTTGTTCTCTCGCTGCAGCTCATCCTCCTGCTCCTGTGCCTGTCTAAGGAACTTCTTCTATTGGGTTTCCACTTTCAATTGCCTACAGAGCTCTTCCTCAAAAGTGGTCCTGGTTGCTGCATCCTCCATCTCCTTTCACGGCTAGAGCTCCTTAATCATTTCTTGATCATGAAACTCCATTTGCTACAGCTGCTTTTGGAAAGCCTTCTCCCTTGCCTGCCACTTAGCTTCCTAGATCCTTTGCTCCTCCATGCATGCCCTAAGGAAGCCTCCTACATAGCAATCTCGACAATCCTTTGTTTGATCTCCTGTTCCTGCCACTCCTTAGAGCATCCCCTCAAAGCAACCTCATGCATGTCCCTGTCAGTAATCTACTGTTGGTGTTCCTAGTTCAATCTATTAGATGAAGTATCCTGCCCAGAAGCAGGAACCTCCCCTTGCAACCCAACCTGCCATAGCTCCTACCTTGACCAAAATGAATATGAATTATCAAGACCTTTAGATGCCTCCTCCATGGAGCGCCATCAAACGTAGACCGAGTTACAAGGCCTAATGGGTGCTTGCAGTGTAGGTGTTGGCATAGTTGCTTGCCATAGGGAAAAAATGAGTCCCAACTGCCTCCTCAACCTCCTATGCAAGGATGCTAGAAAAAACTTAGGGATGCTGACTATCCATCCCAAACCTAGACATTTAAGAAACGAGAATTGCACCCCTTGCAACTTCCACATGTTCCTTAACTACATAAAAAATTGCTCTATCATGGATGGTCTGCCAAGATTCTCTATATCCACTGAAACCCAGAACCCACCCTCATTCTCCACATTTGCCTGGGATATCTCTCCCATACTAGGTTTGGTTGAGCCACACACCACCAACACCTAGTCCCTGAGTGGGGGTAGCTCTTTCTCATTTTTGAGAGAATCCGAAGGTGTGAAAAACCCCTCCTCGAGAGGTTTTGCAAGGCTCACTGTTGGGGGCACCATAGGAACCACGACCACATGCACATCATCAACCTTATCAACTTTGGATCCACCCAAGGGCTCAATGGTCCTCGGTTGCTGACTTGGCTTTAGCTCAAGGTCCAAGTGGCTCTTGGCTGCCTTATAGCCCTGCTACTTCACCTTCACCCTCCCATCCTCATCTATAGGTCTATTAGTATGGGTCTTGGCTCTAACCCTGCAGGGTGCCACGAGATGGTTTGGCTTCCCATAGATCATGAAATGGGGCTAGCCTACGACCAGAGCCCCCGAGGTTGTACTTGCCAGTAAGTTTTCATAATCAACCAGAATATGCTCTTCCCCAAATGGGAGGTGCAAAACGACCTGCTTGACGAGGTCTTTTGGGGAAAAAGACCTTCAAACACAAAATCTGGCGAAGCCCATACGCTCCATTAATGTGGTAAACTTATCAAGCGCAATAAACTCTCCAAAAAGTGTAGCCAGAGATTTTAAAAATGTTGGTGTGTGAAATTTTGAGGGAATCCTTGAGACCCTAATCCATATAGGTGTGTGGGAAAAGAGGTCTGGATCCCCATGCACACTCGAGTGCCATGGTGTAAGGGCCAAGCCTCTAGCACCAAAAAACCATAGAACCCCTAAGAGCACCTGATCCTGATCCTCAACACTCTTGAAGACAAAGAGGATGAGTTCTGATGAGTTTCTCCATTAGGCACCTCACCTCAACATTCTCCAATTTCCAAGTTGTCATGACCCACTTTCAAATGAGTTCCATCCTAGGTCACACTCCATTAGATACGAAACAGCCAATAAGACTCCACTCAACAAAACGCATGCCCTCTAATGGCAGACTAGGCACTTGCAAACATAGGGAGCCCTCAACCCAGGACAAAGCACCAAAGACACTTGAGGCATCATCCCTGCATGCCCCAACACCTCGCCCTAACTCTATGCCTCCTACTGCACTTGTTCCTACTCCCGCTCCCGCACCCACACCCACTCCCATTTCACAAATCCACTCTAGTCCTCACTGCTCCCATTTGAAAAATCCACTCCAGTCCTCAACTTTATTAATGTTGCCTTTTTTTCACTTTTTAATACTATATTGTCTTTAATTTAGTAGTTTATGTGACTCTTCATAACTATTTTTTTTTTTAACTAACCATTGTAAATTTTCTCTTCATTATTACCTTTTTTTATTTGAATCTTTACACCTTTATCTATATTATATATGAATAATTCTTGATCTTCCATTCTTCATATCAAATGCTAATTTTTCCATTTTCTTCAATGGATTGATATTTGTTTTGTCTGTTAGAAGAAATGATACTTAATTTTTCTAGAAGGATGAATTAGTATTCCAATGCTCCTCAATTCATGCTTATGGAAAGATCCAACCAAATAAGAAGTGGAATTAGCTTGTGTGCATTGGGGACACATGCCAGTAAAAGTTTCTATGTTAAGGATGTTCTTAGAAATGGGAATGGGATGTCTGATCTAATTTCACCCCAAAATTACATTGCTTAAAACTATAGTAAGGTTAGAAATGATGACAAATGCAGAGTATATAAAACCTAAGAATTCTACTTAAATTTATTTGATGTTTTAACATAGTTTATCCAAATATTTAAAATATTATGAAAATGCATTATTTTATTATGTCTCCCTTACATCCCGAACCATGTTTCCAAAATTCATCGTACATCTGAAACTCTTCCCATAACACATTTCTACATCCCAAAGTCCCAAGATCCTAGAAACACTATGATGCATAGAAATCGGTGAACATGGAATTAGGATCGTCTTCCATTATATGCACGCTCATGTCCTCCTAATGGTTTTCCATAATTATTTACTCTCCTTACTAGTTGGAGGATTTCCTTGGGAACTCTTGAAATCATAGGAAATCATCTCTTAGCAATGGGTTGGTGTAGATATAGTTCATAGTAATGTACTTATTCTTACACATTTGTCAGAGGAAATGCATGTCAACCTCAATGTGTTTATTCCATTCATGATAAATGGGATTTTGTGTAATCTTCATAGTTGCATTACATCATGATTGGTTTTAGCAATTGTATCCCAAATTATTCAAATAATTGATCAAACCACATTAGGTTTTTTAATGTTTTCTACATGGCTCAAGATTTAGCTTCCATTAAGTAAATCAATACTCTCTTGTGCTTGACACAGCTTCAATTTAGTATTGATGATCCTAATATTATCACAAATCCCATCCTTTGTTGGATTATTTGATCTTCTACTCATCTTGATTTGAGTAAGCTATTACCCAGAGTTACTTATTATTAGTATAATAAACCAATATTCATAGTACCTTTCACATTTTTAGGATATTCATTCTTGTCACACCTCACAAATTAACAATCAACTTAACATAAGTAAAACAAGAATAAGGATGAAAAATAAAAAACCTTAAGAAGAATCCTTGATCATGATTGTATATTTGCTAAACATGTACTATTACTCATTATTTATTTTTCTCTAACAAGCTCCTTGATGTGAAGTGAAATGAATAATTTTCATGGTTCACATTCTATTGAAAAATTGCAAAACAAAAGTGCAATTGGAGGCTAGTGCAATTGGAGGCTAGTGCTAAGATCTAGAATCTAAAATCTATTATTCATAAAAATTTGCATTAACCACAAGTTGTGGTTAGCTTGTGGTGCTCGTGGTGACAATGATGGCACTTGACGACAAGTTGTAGTCTACCTTTGAGGCAGAAAAACAATGACCACATGTTGAAAATAACTTCTTCACAAAAATGAAAAAGTAAATTCATTTTTGTTATGGTAAATTTGATTATATTCAATATAATTATTTCATTGAGAATAATTTTAATAGTGAAAAGAATGAAAAAAAAGATCAAGTTTGGTATATAACACCTTCCCATCCCTCAGTGTAGAATATGATGCTGAAGAGTTTTGATTGCATTCTAAATTTCTATCTACGTATTTGCAGTGGATTTAATTCTAGGTTTTTTTTTTTTCTTTTTGGGTATCACAACTCATAATCATCACAATCTCCCACTAAAAGTAGAGATCAAGGTGCAAATACTATGTTCAAGTGAAGAACATCATTGTTCGTCGAGGTGGTCTCATGGTAAATTAACACAAGTCATAGCTAAGCCATAACCATGTCATTGTTCATCTATTTTCTCTTGATGAAAATATCTCGAAGATTATATAAGTCACAAAGGAATCATGGATGAGTCATAGTGGGCCAAAGATATGTTTTCATAAATCAAGGCACCAAAAAATCAAGTAGACAGAACTAAACTTTATACGTTTCAACCCAAGAATTACTTCTGAGCCAACGGTGAGACCAATTCATTCGAACAGACTATAGGGCACATCTAGAAACCCTATTTATGCAAGTACCCCAGTGAAAAGTATTATGGGAATTATTGTCATTGCATTTCAATTGGTCCCTCACAGATAGCTTGATGTCCCAAGAAAATCAATTTTGCTTTCTTTCTGCTATTATCTATATATATATAGCTTCTGCACTAATATCCAAATGAAAAAAAAACTTTCTTAAAGCAATAACTATATAACATGTGCTCTGAAATACCATACTAATCAGACTTGAACAACCTTATCGCAAAGACTTCCAATACTATGTTATATTGCAACCCCTCGAGAGACCTACCATGTCACCTTGAAAAACAAACCCAGCTTTCCATCCTTTGCCCACCTGCAAAGGGTTTGTAATAGTAGACCCCAACACATTTAACAAAAGCATAAACCACAAGTGCAGCTCAAATTCGTAATTGTTTGACAAGTAAAGGAGTTTAAACCATTGGGCTACAACTCCTCCTCTTTGTAACTGGAAAATTAACCTGCTAATTCTGTTATCCAAGAGAATTCAATGCAGAACAACACGGCAAAGGGAGACATGGCTGTGAAACAATTCATGACATTCAAGAGACAAGAACCAATACCAACTGCTCAAATGACGCGAGAATGAAGTTCAGAATGTGATTGTCACATACCCTGTTATTTTCAATATAGGCAAAGTTTCATCGAATAAAAGACCAAAACTTTCATTACAACTAATATAATTTTATGCAATGAAGAAATAATTTATTAGACCATCACTGTGAATACTTTCAGCTGGATCCTGCCTACCATGCTTGAGGGTGGCTTCATACGATATGCAAGGCTATACACCAATGGCAAGAATACAAACTAAAACATTCAACTATTGACCATGTTATCCCACACGTCCTTGGAGGTTGCCTCTAGAAGCATTATAATGAAATAGAATTCAATGTCAAAGCCACCTCCATGCATGGCATACAGTAAATTACATGCTATTCTATACAACCAGAAGAAGGGAATAATTAACTTTGTGTACACTCGAACGGATGCACAGTTCCTTCAGCATCATGCATTCTGAAACGCTGAAGAATTTCAAAAGGCCTGCAAATACAAAATTACAAAATCAATAAAAACTAAAGCAAGCAGTCAAACTGGAATAACTTAGCAGCTACAACAGTCATATGATAACGTGCCTGTTAATATGATGAAATGTAGATTAAAAAGCTGCTGCTGGTAAAATAGAATGCCTAAAGATTCAGTAAATTATGAACAATAAACCCAAATTTATAGCAACTAACAGAAAACAAAAATCAGCTTGTAAATTGAACTTTCAGTCCGGTCTCAAAAATATCAAGAAATATACATACAAATCGGCAGTACCTATTGACATGTAATTATTGTTATGAATGTGAAGCTAAATCCTGCATCTTTATTATTTAATTAATAAATATAACCCTTTTGTAAAGAAAGAGCTATTGTTAGTTAATGGGTTCTTTCAAGATGGCTTTATAAGGTCCATTTTAATTTAGAAATGATTCTCTGCAATATTCTACATTACTGGGATCCTTCTAGAAGGATAATCTTTATAATGATCAAGGGTGGATCCTTGATCATTATAAGCGAACTCCTCATTTGGATCAATTAAGCAATAAGAGCTGAGCTTCTCCTGTAGATGTTTCCCTCTGTTCTTGAGTGTTTCACCTCATAAATTTTGTATTCATCATTTGTCATTTTTGTATTAGTTATTGTTCTGGTTTAAGATCTGGTTTTGAATTCACTTCATAACATTAAGGATTTTTCTGCAATGTCACCTTTGTGTTTTCACTCCCATATTTTTCTTTCTATTTGCTCCCGTGTGTTGTTTTTTGCCAACATTATGGTATCAGAGCAAGGCTGAGGGCTTGTTAGTTTTCTTTGTCGTTCTTTTGTGCAAGTTGGAGCAATGTTCAATAGCCCACAGGTGCAATTTTGCAGAGAATAATCATCATTATCATCATCATCTTAGCCTTGGGCAAATAAAATGGGGTCAGTTACATGAGTTCTTTTTTGCCATTCACCTCTTTGAAGAGCTAGACCTTTGGTTATTTGTAATTTCTTCGAATAATCTTCAATTGTTGTTTCCTGTCTTTTTTGGTCTTCTTTTCAGTGGCTTTCCTAGAACAGTAATATAGCAACCTTTTCTTTAATAGGCTCATTATCTAATGTTCTATGCACATGCCCAAACAATCTAGGATGCTGTTCTTATAACTTATTTGAAATAGAAGCCACTCCAAATCTTCCTCTAATATCTATATTGTGCAATTTATCTAAGCATTCACATTTCTGCCACACTAAATTGTTGTCTATGCCTCTTTTGTACTACCCAACATTAGCACCATATAAGATAACAGTCTAATTGTTGTCTTGAAAAACTTTCCCTTTAGTTTTATTTGGATTCTTTTATCACATACACTACCACTAGTTTGTTTTCATTTTGACATCCTGCCTCAATCCTATTTCTTATATCTTTATCAATTTCACCATCTGATTGAAGCATTGATCCTATGTAGTTGAACTTTTTGCAATGAGGGAATGTTTCTTTCACTACCGTTTATGTTGTTATTTAAACTGCATTATATATTCTGACTTCTACTAATTTTTAAGCCTCTGATTCTAGAGCAGGTCTCCACTTCTCCATTTTAGGAGCAGTGTTTTCTAGAGCTGTATCCACCAACACAATATCATCTGCAAATAAAACTAAAATGACTAAGTTAAAGAATGCCCAAAATGAGTTGAAAAATGTGATGCTGGCCTCCTAAGGAATGTGCTACTGAGCTCTGAAAAAATGTGTTGTTGATTGCTAATGCGTTAATGCACTGCACTGCACTCCCAAAGAATGCACTGTGCTGCTCTCCCAAAGAATGTGATACGCTCAATGTGTTATTGTTAGCAGAAACTGGTGATGGCATATTTCTAGAATGTTCGATGTTAATTCTTTGAACTTTTATAGTTGTATCAGGTTCAAAATTTTAATTTTTGAATGGTCTTTAATGTTTAAAAATTATTTAATGATGTTAATTTTTTAACAGCATCTTTAAAGGTTTTAGTTTTTTAAAAGTTTCCTATCATTTTTGAAAACTACTTATTCCAAGACTCCAGAATCATCCAGAATCACAATTTTTGATTTGAGAATGCAATTCTGAACTAGTTCATGATCTAAAACTGATCCAGATTGCAATTGTTTGGATTGTGATCTATAATCGTCTTGATCACGATCTTAATCCGATTTTCATTAGTATGTTTAAAAGTAATTCTCTGAAATATTCTACATTATTGAGATCCTTCTAGAAGGATAACTTTAAGATATTTCTAAATTAGAGTCTGTCGCTGGGGTTGTGAACACACATTTGCACTAGCATGCGACAAATATGCTTTCATTCAAGTTTTAATGAACATAGGCAAGATTTTGGTATGAATTTAACCAAATTTTTCTTATTCATTGTAATGCATGCATAAATTAGAATTCATTATCTTTGATATTTTGCTTAGATCAATAGTTAGATCAGCAGTCTGTATGAGAAGGGACCTGTATGTCTTAAAATAAGCACTAGCAGTGACAACAGAAGTTTGATGGTTAAATATAATGTTTGAACTCGAAATTTATTTCATGTGGATCACTGTGTTTATAAAATTTGGCGTATGAAGAAAAGTTTAGAGCCCGCTGTACGTTGATAATAGCTTAATTGATGGAAGTGATATTGTTGAAATCGGTAAGCTTAAAATAACTTTGAAAGCCAGTTTGTAAAGAGGACAAAAATACATGCATACCACAGAAAAGAATTCAAACTAAAAGATATGGGAAGCAAAAATATGAATGTTCCCAAAAACATCCAACATTGAAACTCAGTTTGGGGACAAGTTCCCATCATTCCAGTCGTTGCTGGAATAGAGATACTTTGTTATGCAACATTATGGATTTCACCCAAAATGAAAGAAAGAAATAAGACTTACAAACTTATTTCACGTTGGCGACGCATTTGGCGTTGATTCTCAGCCATAATATTGAATAGACCTGGATTATCAGGACCCACAATTCCTCCAGAAGTTACAGATGGAACCTCTGCTTTTGGTGTCCATACCTGTATTCTAAGCTATTATTAGTATCATGCACACAGAAAATATTCAGTAAAAGACGTCTCTACAGCCAGCAAATAACATATACACAAAGCATACTTTGATTGTGTTGTCAATTCCACTTGTTACTACCGCGCAATCGAATGGATGACACTGGACACAATTAACGACTGAATGCACCCAAAGAAAATTTGAAGTCAGAAAAAAAATATTAACGTTTCAATATATATGATAAGAAAACCAGTTTGTGAAAGCTTGAGTACCATTTTCATCGCCAGACAGAACCTTCATTAACCGCCCAGTTCTTTTTTCCCATATAAACCAACGCCCATCATCACTTCCACTTGCCACATAATCACCTGAAAACAGATAATCAGAAGTCCCATCAACTAACGACAACACAGAAAATGCAAATTGGATAGCCTACAATGCATTTTCCCTAGTGACAACAGTCAACCCTTGAGCATAAAAAGAGATTAAACTATAAATGACTATAATGTAGATTATTTAAAAAATATTGCCTTCTTGAGCATGGATCATTATCCAGTTGGTTAACTCACATTGCCTTGCACCCGAAAGTACTGGGTTCAAAGCCTGTTACCAGCACCCTATGCATGCCAGAGGTGCTGTTCCAACCATCTCACCTTATCAGCAATAAAAAAATGTAACCTTCTTGCATTCCCCAGTAAGTCAATTAACATCAATCAAGAAGGTACATTAATGAGAGACATCCGCACAAACAGACTCCATATGAGCATAATCCTTTGATACCAAACTCATGAAAACAGTGCAGAAAAACTTATTTCTGATAAGACTTAAGTTTTGATAAAGGAACAGGATGCAGGTGCATGGCATAACACCAGCGCCCAATTAAGGCACGGTGCTCCAGTGGTTCTGGCAGGCGCTTTTGTGTGGGGAGAGGTACTGAGGTGCTGATAGCTCCTAGTCAAAGGGTTTGGGAGTAGAGCTGCAAGGGAGTCTGGACATAGTTAAGCAAGGAATTACAAGGAGGCCATGGTTGGGGCTGTGGCCACGGTTGGGGTTGTGGCCACGGTTGGGGCTGTGGCCACGGTTGGGGCTGTGGCCACGGTAACCACCAATTTGCAGTTGTGCTTCAAAAGATTTTGTATTTAAAATACCCAAGGAACTTTGTAAGTTCGCTAACAAAAGCTAGGGTTTAGCCTGGTAGAGATGTTCATTAAGCCAAGCCTAAACCACAGCTTGGCAAAGTATGATTGGATAGTTTCCCGTTGGAAGGATGTTAGTGAAGTGCAGGTTCTAGCTATGCCTAACATAATGCTTCGAATTCAAAATAGATAAGGACTGAAATGTTGTTCTATCAAAAGGCATTTGGTCTTCTAGTTCTCAGGGCTTTGCATTGGCCAAATGGTGGCTGGAAGCCTAAAACGATTCCTACTCTTTGAGGTGTCAATTTCGATTCAAATCCCCAATTTCCCTTTTGATTTTCAGATCACGGTTTCCTGGAATACATCACCAACCACTTCAGCACAATAAGCCGCTGGGCCGTAATGATTGTCTAGCAGAATTCTTTCAAATACTTTTTCCGCATCATAGGTGCTACCCTTACTGATGCAGTAGTGCTGATGATGGAAGGGGGAGATATTAAAAATGAATTTAATTGTACTAAAATTATCCGATCAGAAGAAAAACAGGACACATCAAACTAAGGGACGTCAAAGCAATTGGAATATGCAAAGTTATTCTTTGGATCTTTATGAAGGTTATCTTTTGCAAGGTTGCCCCAATTTTGCACATTGTGGTCTCTGCAAACCAGCCCTATTTCATCAGAGACAGGTACATCTAGCACCAAATATTGCTCAATCATTAATTAATCCACTCTTCCAAGAAAAACATAAGCTCCTTGTCATGCTCAAACCAGACACAGGACAAGCCTACAACACACTTATTTGAAAAGCACTGGAACAAATCATGTTACAAAAAGGATTTCTTTCTAAATTTATCAAAACGTGTATAAAGATACAAAAGAACGCAGCATTTTCAGTTAACTTCAATGGAAAAATGCAGGGACTTTTTAACCCAAAGAAAGGGAGATCGCTTCTCCATATCTTTTCGTAATTGCAATCGAAATGAAGCAACATTTTCTCATGGAGCAAGGGACCAGAGGAATTAGTGTCATTAGGATAGGTGTGTTGCCTTATAAGCCATCATGCGAACGATACCATGGTCAATATGCTGAAGCTTGCCTATCAAAGTGAAAGCAATTAAGAAGGGAGATTAAAACATGGCGGAACAAGTCGGCTTTGGCATTAATTACACAAATCAATTATCCATTCGTGAACACACCCAAACTCAAGAAATCCATCTTGGAACGCTGCTCTACAAAATATTCAAAACTAATGTAATAACTACACAAACATTTATGTGTCTAGAAATGCTTGATGGATACTGTTCTCATTTGTTGTTAGCTTTAGGACAACTGTTTTATGATATGTTTTCTTTGAGTTCTGTTATGGGGTATTCTATACATTATGGTCTTCTTATGGTTGATATATTACTGTTAAAACGTAGTATCATTGTTTTGTCAAATAATGTTAATGTCACGGGTTACATGTTAAGATTAGTAATATTTTGTGTAATGGTCGATGTGAATTTAATTGTTAATGTTACCTTTCTACGTTTCAACAGTTAATATTATGTTGATAAGTTTAGTCCTTAAAATTTTGTCCAACGTATTTAATTGTTATATGTTACGAAGGGGAAAACTAGTAAATATATAAATTTATTTTATTTTAAATTAAAACGTTAGGTTCCAAAGAGATGTGTCACCCTAACCCTACTCAATTGCCTATATCTAATCTTTTTTTCTTTTTCCTCTGTTAGTTGTGGCATTAACATCTGCGGGTTGATAGCAGGCAGCTGCATTTGACCGACGCTTTTGCAACAAGGATTTAAGGGAAGCCCCCGTTTCTGTAATGAGAAACCGTTCTTCCTTCCTTTTCCTGCCAAACTATGTTGTTGCTTTGCTATTGTTATCCCTATCATTTTACAAAAATCCCTTTGTGAAGGCCGCTTCTTTTTCCTTTTATTTTGTCATTATATCATAGTTGTTCAATCTTTTTTGTGGTTGTGTTGTTACAATATTTGTGAGAATTAGTTTCATATGGCAATATCTACTCCTCTTACATCATTCCTGTGGTAAAGGGCATTGTCGGGAGGTTTGGCTGTTATTTCTCTATTGTTTTCCAGAAAGTCACTAGGCAGATGGTCATAAGGTATAGCAATTTAAGTTGTTGAAGTTACATGAACTCAGATTTGCTGAAGAAGCAAGTCAGCTAATCAGAACCATCCTTATGAAGATCGGATCAGATCATAAATAATTTTTTCATTCCAAAGATTTCGGATCACAAATCACGATTCAGAATCACATGGAATTGAAATATTAAAAAAGATATAAAAATACCAAATTTTTAATCATTTTTAAAGGCATACATAATTAAGAAGATAAAAAAATTATAAAAAAAAAACAATATATTCAACTTCAAAATAGAAATTTCTAAACATATTAATATAACAACATTGCATAAAGCATAAACATCAACATAAATTCATTGTTTATATTCCCATGTACATTACAAAAAATTTCAAATGTTATCTATAACATAATATATCAAATTATAAGTGCTAGTATTGTAATATTTAAAACATTAACAAATATTTAAATTGTTCATTTTCTTTTTCCCATTTTCCCACCCTTATTTCAAAGCTTAGCTCTTTGCCTAGCTTCTTCCTCCTCCTCAGTAATAATCTTAACTATAACATCAATAGTATTGCCATCAATGTTATGAGTATTACCATTGTAACAAACCACTTGTCCTTGAATTTTTGCATTAATGATTGTAATAGTCTTTTTTGTGTGTTTGTGTGCATGTTTTGTTGACAAGTTGTGTGTGTGCTTTGATGGAAAAGGCTAATTGAAATAGTAATAAATTTGTTGACCATATTTTGATATGTATTATGATTAAATGTTTAAATACTTTATGCATAAGAAATATGATTTAAAATACATGCTAGGAATGTTTCAAAATAATAATATATGGGAAAACAAAATATTTTCTGTTCTATTTCAACAGAGATGCTGAGAAACAAAAGAAAAATAGAGGACAATACTCTTAAGCTGTGCCTCAGGAGCTAAAGCAGGTATGTCGAGACGCAAAAGAATGCTCATATCGAGGAACTTGACCTATGAATCAAGTTGGAGGAACCAGACCCATGAATTAGGGATATTGTGTACAAATACTGTAGCGTTATATTTTATTTTATCTAAATGTGATGCATTGCTCTTTTTAGTTTAAAATAGTAGAGTATAAGTACCATCTCCATTGTTGTAGAAAGGTCACGTGATGACCTTTCAAGGATCGTAAGACGATGGGAAAATTCACATAGCTAATGACCTGAAAAAGAAGGTGCCTTATTTGATTATGTATCTTGAATTGCCCTTGTCATGAATCTATTTGAAAACTCTTTCCTTGCATCTTATGACAATTCTGAATGATAAAGAGATAGATATTATGTTGGAATGATCAAGAGGAATTGAACCTGAAATCTAGCAAAATCTGAATTCTAAAATATCAAAAATTGTTGATTTAGGAATTGAACCTGCAACCTGTGAATATACATACTTTATTGATTTTATTGATTTTATTATAGTGATCATGAAGAGAATTGAACTCATGATCCGTTGCTGAAAAGTGAGAGAGAGAAAGAGAGAGAACTTTAAAAAGAAAGAAAAAAATATGAACAGTCCCCAACTAGTCAGTTACAAGAAACCAAAGAAAAGAATACAAACAGTCCCCAACAAGTTAGTTACAAGAAACCAAAGAAAAAAATACAAACAGTCCCCAACAAGTCAGTTACAAGAAACCATTCATTATCCCTTATTCCACCTAAAAATAGGAAGAGGAGGAGAGGGGGAAAAAAGGGACACACACGGGGCAAAAGTAGCTTTGCAGAACACAAAAAAAAAAAGAGAGAAGGATACATCAACAAGGGGTGTGGCTGCGAAGAAAAAGAAGACTGTTGCTACAAGAGATATCCAAGAGAAAGAAAACAAGCACTGCATAGCAATCCAATATTTGGATAATTCCTCCTAGTAAGTAAGATATCTAAGCAAGGAAAATGATCCATTTTTGTTATGTTTGATAATGGCTAGCAAGGGCTGATTTTCTCAAACTTTTCTCTTCTTGCTTGTCTAACCACCTTCACAATGCTTGTATGAAAATATCAAGATTGTTGTTGTAAGCTTAGACTTATTGTTTGGATCTCTCCGCCCGTCATCTGCACTCTCATACCTAAATGATTTGGATGAGAGTTTTTTCTGTAATGATTCAGAAACACCCATAATGATTTGGGGCATTTTTTGCAAAGGATTGCCGACACGGGCCATGGATCCCTGCTATGAGGATTGGTACCGCCGACAGAAAGTGAGAGTATCCTTGGGCCCACAATAATTGTGAATTGTTGAATTCTTGGATTCTAGTTGGAATTCGGTTGATAAACCCTTCGCTTTTGAATGCATAAATCTTGGATCTGAATCTTGAATTATACTTCTTTTTCCTATACCTTCTCAAGTCTGATTTTAATATCTTCCTATAAGTTGATGGAGTGGGGGAAAAACCTAGAATGTTAATTTATGGTTGTGATCTATCTATTCTCTGCTATTGAACATATGAATTTTCTAATTAAATGATTACTAGTAAAATGGTTGCAAGAGTTAAATTCAGAACTTGTTTTTGTGTGTAGCTGAAAATTATAATATATTATTATGTGATTGAACAAATATGAGATTATTAACTTATCTACTTTTGTGGTCATTTCTTTGGTTTTCAAATGTGCAAGTGATCCTGATTAAATATTTCTGTTTAAGTTGAAAATAAAAAATTTGATTTTTTTTTAATCTACTGAATCTTGTACAGATATTTTACTATGTCTATTTCTTTTTAAAGCTATCTCTTAATTCTGAAACTAATATTGATTGACCTGTTTCAGAGCTAGATCTAGGCATTATTGATCTCATTTTAATTTTAAAGGTTAATGCTAGTTCAATTGTTGTAGAAAGAAAGCTACTTGTGCATTTTCTTCTTTCAACTAGCTTTCTTTCTAGGGGGCTTTGGGTGTTACAACCATGCTCCCTAACATCAATGGACCTTGTAAGAATGATGTGTCCAAAACAACAAACCCACAAGCGAAACTTGTCTTGCAAAAATAGCAATGAATCCTGTAAAAATAACCTATCTTGCAAAACAATAGTAAACTTACAAAAAGAAACCATCGATCTCACTAATCCAACCACAGATTCTTTTGATCTGCAATCAAGAGTAACTACTCTTAACATAGCTTTGAGCCACACTTTGCTATGAAGCCATTAGAAATAGCTGAAGCCATCAGTGTTGGTTGCTACCCTCAATACAAAAGTATGTCCTTCTCCTTCACAATCTATGGTACTATTACTACCTACAACTATGGCCACACTACAACATATGCATTGCCACTGAATTTATCATCATGTTCCAATCCTGCTATGTCTCTTGCTGCTCCATCATCATCAACAACCAAGTCACCATAAATTACACCACAATGACAACCTTGTTCATTGCTAACCACAACACAATTTCACATGCCAAAACCCTTAAAATTGTGTTGCCCTTATTGTTAAACTGTGAATCGTGTTGAAACCTTTATTTACTAGATCCAAAAATACTGCATGTCATTAATATTGTCACAATGGCTTGTGTGCCCATCACAATTGTATCTCACCTCACCACTACACATGAGTGTTTTTCTATTGGTGTGAAACTCATCTGGAGCAAGCCCTTGCAAACCACCAAAAAAGCTATCCTTCATATGTGCACACCCTACACCAAATTGAATATGATGAATTGATTGTCAAATCTGCAACTAGCATTCCCTCTACTTTGTAGCAACATAGATATCCTCATCACCAATGCTGAATCACACAATCTTTGACACCACTATTAAGATGCATCTTAGTTTCCATTCAATCCTACAAGCTCTAATACCATAATTAGGCTTCATCAATAATTATAGACTTTGTAATCAGAAACAAAAATTAGCACAATGGATTGGTGCAATAGAAACAAAACCAACCACACATCTAAAGTCATCATGAAAGCTGAGAAACTGAAAGTAAGTCCTAAGCCCCTACCAAACTGGAGTAAATGCTTAGACAATCAATTCCATTACCCTTCATCTCATTTTATACGTGGTTATTTTCAACCTCACCCAAGGTTCATTGAACATAAACATATTCTTCAATCATCTAGAGACTTATAGAAAAGTCTAGCGGCTAATATTATTGGCATTGCTATCAATTCCAAAAACCACATACCAAAAAATACTTTGCATCAAAGTATGTATTACTTCACCCACTGCAAAGAGAAACTGAAACTGTTTTTAATTATGACCAAGGCCCTATGGATCTATTGGACCAGTTCAGTTTCAACAATATTTTTGGATAATGGTTGTATATCTCAGCAACAACCTATTGGGATTAAAACTGTGATTTGTAGAATGCAAACATGTTTTAACCAACAAGTCAAATGACTTGTAGAATATGAGAATCTGAATACAATGGACAAAATGTAACAAACTCTCAATTAAGCAATACTTTAGAATTTGCAATATAAAAATCAAGTTCGAAGGTATCATATTTGGGTTATTTTAATACGAAGATTGGTAAACAAGAAATTTCAAATTTCTTCACAATACAGAAAAGTATGCCCTCAGTTTCAGAAATGGAATTTCGATTGCCTGAATAAACAGGCTGAAATTCTTAAGTTTATCTAGTGGAAGACTTTAAGTAGTTAAATTATATTATGGCTTTCATTGCTCTCTATGACCGGAATTTTAGGTTAAATTTATGTTGTCAGTACCTGCCATGGTTCATAGCTTGATATATCAAGCAATCTTTCAAGTTTGGTATGTCCATTATATCCTATGTACTGATTTATATTTATAATGTCACCTGACCACGTCAGATTTTTGTCCACAAATAAATAAACATTCTTTTACAAAGAGACAGACAAAGACAAAAACAAAAAACAAAGTTATCTGTCACCTGGTAGTACCACATTTGCCAAAATCATAATTAAGTCCTTACAAATTATAAACGCACTTAATACTGTTACATTTTTATTGAAGTAAAAACCGGAACTTCATATGAGATTGTTGATTCATGAAATATCATGCATTAGGAAATTATGATAACAGTCAATTAGTGTATTATTCAATCGACACATATGGACAATTCTTTAAAACATACTGTGCAAAGTGTAAGGCTATCAAGTTATATAATGATCACCTTTAGAACCAAGAAAACTTGCTTGTTTAATGTCTGTCCCGACATTGCAGTGTCCTACATATCGTTGCCTCATATCCACTGCTATTTCTACCTATAGTTCAAAATTATCAACGCTGTTAGTAAGACATACAACAAAATTTCCCAGAACAAAATTATGTATGTATATTTTTTGGACTAAATTTCATTCATGTGCCTTCCATGGTTACTATGAATCGATTATAAAGAGAATGGAAACAATGCAGTAAAGAGCTAGTAACTATACTAGGAACGAGCAAATAAAATATGCTTTACCACCAAATAATTTATCTTGATTCAATTAAATTATTCGCCTGCACTTAACGATAACCTTTCAGCAATAACACATCACAGTTGAAAACTGATAAAGACCAGGGGAAGCACCTGTGTGTAGGGATCCACACTCTGCAATCCAGAAGGTGGAGATCCAGAAATATTATTTCTATGGATGCCTCCTCTGCAAGGATCACCTCTTCGACGAACTTTGAGATTTAAACTTCCTGGTCGAAGCCCTCTTTCTGGGTCTCTATCATCATCACCAGATACAGACATTTCAAATTCCATTTCTACATCCATATCCTCATCAAAATCTGAATCTCCAATTTGAGCTCTGCGGTTGTCTTGAGATGAATCACTTTGATCTGCCTCTGATCTGAAAAGTATATCACTCAGTGATCGAACTCTCTGAGGCCGCCTATCTGATTTATCTTCTCCATGATTCCTTTTATTATTCCTTGCCTCTTCAGCTACCAAATAATAATAAAGAAACAAAAAAAAAAGATTTAAAAAGGAAAATAAAGTAGTGTTCTTGTTTCATATGTAAAGATTTAAAAGCCACTTAAATTAAGAATAACCAAGAAAAAAAATTGGAGTACTAGTTAAAAATAAATAATAACATACTACTCTGCTTGATCCAAAAACAAGAACAAAGTTTGCAATTTATAATAATAAGTTATTTTTGTAATTTCTTTAATATTATAAGTTTTGTATTTTTTTCATAAAAGTGTTAGGATCAATGTTATCTTTTCTTTTCTTTTTCTGGTTTACATTTTCTTTTGTTTGTTTTGTTTTAAAATAATTTATCTTAGACTTTCTTTGTTACTATAGGACTTTAATTAATACGTTATTTGGCAGAATCTAAAGTTTTTTAATGTTATACTATATGTGATGTTATGGAAATTTAGTTTAATTTTGTATATAAATTTTATAATGTTAATTTTAAGACTTTGATTTTTTTTTCTTTTTTTCTTTTTTTTTGGAATAGTAAGCCACGATGGGCAAAAAGGCTTCACCTGTGTTAAACCTGATTAACCCCTACCCTAACCCTAGCTTATCTATATAAAAAAAAATGTCTAGCCATAATTGTTACTGCATTGCACCATTTGCTGAAGGATTCTTAGTCTAGCCTCTATCAATGGATTGTAGCTTTTGTTGATTCAGCATTATTAATGTGTTTCTGAGGGCTTCATTCACACTCTTAGCCTACATTTAAAGTTTTTCATTGTATGTGTTGCATTTGAATCTCTTTCACTGGTATCATCAGTCCAACGGGTTAGCTTAGATTCTCATCCTACATTTGAAATTTCTGCTACCTGTCTTATTTACCAAAGGATTTATTCTCTACACTACCCAGAGCTACTCCACCATGATCTTCTGGTTGTTTTTTCTCATTTGTTAGTCTTTGTTGATTCTTCATTTCCATAATGCAGTTGTCCAATTTCTTTGTCAATCCACCGTTGCAGATTTCTTTTCCATTTTTTATTTTCTTCTTATTATTGTTAATTACAAACCATGGTATTTCTCAATTTTTTCACATTGTTATTTTGTCTATCCATGTGAAACCCTATTAAAAATTGTTTGATCAAAATTGTTTGTTCATGTTGTAAATGTCAATGGATTTTCAAAACTGTGTTCAGTCTACTCAACCTTGCAAAGTGTTGCATGAGGCAACAAAGCAGGTAAATAGACCAATGCCAATTGAGGAAGAGGAAGTCGGTCTCTCACCACATGAGGCGAGGAAGGAAGGACTAATCCACCATACATTGTGTAAGGTAGTGGAGGCTCTTGGACACATGCAAGGTACACTTAGGGGATACTGGAGTCTTCCTTGGCGGACCTAGCTGGCCACTAGGCACCAGTAAGAGATGACTATTAGAGGATTTAGCTCATCACTAGGCACCAGTAAGAGATAAGCACTGTGGCCCAGTGGTTGTTAAATGAATGAAACTCTTTGTTGCAATACATGTCCTATTTTTTTTTTTAAAATAGTTGTGGAACTATTGAAATCCCCTTAGGCGTAGGACATGCAGATGCAAGAGTACCTTCCTATTCTGGAAAAGATTCAACCTTGATTCATGATTCCTTTCATTATTCTCTAGTTTTTAAACCGATTGCTATTGATATTACCCAAATTTGGATGGTGGATGCTTGTTTGTTAATTAGAAAAGTAAAAACACTGAGTTCTAAAGGATGCTATGAATGAGCTTAACTCTTGTAAATAGTTTTACCTTTCGATGTCTTAGGATGTAATGATATTTTGGAACAATTAAATGTAATCACTGTTTCTGGTTGGAGAGATTCTCATATAAATCGCAACTGAAAGATTGTTTATCTTTTTGTTATCCAGTTTGGAAGTTTGTTCAATGTTGGTCATAAATAAAGATTCATATGCAATTTTTATATATACACATATCGATTCTTTATGAGTATAATACCTCTGGGTGACACATATATATATATATTCTTCATGCGCTACCTTTTTTTATTTTCTGATTGACAAATGCCGTAACCTTATGTCTAAATTTGAGACGTTTTGCACAGCATGATTTAGGGCTAACTGCTTCCATTCCCTTGTTTCAGTGTATGTGGTATCAAAGTGCTTAAAGCTTTGATCATCAATAATCATCTGATTTGACATTAGTTCTATAATTTTCATTCCTTGTTCAAGTTCCAATTTAGGGACTGACAATATAGTATCAGAGCATGTTAGACCATGAGGTTATGAATTAATGGAAGTTTGTACTGTAAGTATGGTAGCTGAAAACTTTCAAGTTAGAGACCTGAACATGAGAGAATTTGTAGGTTGGTTTTGGAGATCAAATGAGTTTTTAAAGTTTGCTTGTTTGGGTTGTGATAATAGGTATTAGCTGTAAAACATTTGAAATGCATTTTTACAGTGTTATTTGTTCTTTCCTCCTATCATACTCACAAAGTTTGCTGTAGGATTCATCGCTTACATCTATGATTGTTATACATTTCTGAAATCATACTTGTAGAGTTTTCAGAGATGTTACATCCTTGTGAACTTTCCTTGATCTCTCAGCTCAAGGATTAGTAACTTCAATCCACATTCTCTCCCAATAAAAGTAACTGCCAAATAGAAACAAGACAAAATGCAAGCACTCTAATCTAATAATTGGTATCACCATGAATACTTGGTTACATAGAATTCTTGGTGATCAATAATATTAGAAAATATTACCAAGTATCTTCAATCTCCCTGTTGAACCCAAAAATTCTCTCTTTATAATGATAACAAGAAAATGTATAAAGATACTAATAAAGAAAAAATTCACACGTATCTGAAATAAAAGCCACTACAAGCCTTCTAATATTTGTATTACTGGTTGCTACATCACTGTTTCAGGAAGACCAAAAAAATATGGAAGAAAACAATGGAAAATGATCTGAAGATTGCAGATAGATAAGGATCTATCTCTTTATAGAGGCAAATGGCAAAAGACAACTTATGTAGTTAACCCCATTTTGTTGGGACAAGGCTAAGATGATTATGATGATGCATAAAGATACTAATAACAAGACTATAATTTCTCTTTATAGAATTGTTTAATCAATCACAATACTACTGATGCTCCTGCCGTGCTACCAAAAATCCTCAACTATATCAATACGGCATGTATAACATAAGCTGGCATGACAAACATTCATTTAATGTGGTCTATATAATGCACATTTCATTTAAGATTTAAACTTTTGCTTCTAAATCAATGTCAAAAGAGCCTAAAGTTACTTCTAACTTTTAACTTCAATAATTACGTTACTGCAAATAACATTGTAACATCCACCAGCTCAATGATTCTGAGCCTCCCAATTGCAGAACCCTTTTTCGTCCATTAATAGTGTTTCTTACACTGATATAAAAACTCCAAATAAACAATGACTAGTTATCCAAGTTATAAGACTTGTGACAAGGAAACCCCAGATCACAAGTTCAATATCAATGTACAACGCTGAGTTAGGAAAATTTTGTAATGGAATTTTAGGAACTGGTGTTTTACAACACATCCACATCCTCTCAATAGACATAATTAAGTTTGTTCCCTCCACGTTATCCGGTGTTACAATGAAGCGTGCTCCCCCACAAATATTTGCACTCCCTGCACCCTGAAAATCGAATCACTCCCAATAATTGGAAGCACATCATACACACCCTAACAAAAATACTGAAACCAGCAATTTGTAACAACTATATGTGGGGCATGTTAATCACCTTAAACTGCTATGCGGTTAAATATATTGGTACTCATGTTTCAACCAAGTCATGACTTTTAGTTTGATAACTAACTGGGCCATAACAGTTTGGTATCGGAGCTAAGGTTGCAAGTTTGAATCTCTCCATAGGATTTGTCAATTTGTGTGTGCACCTACCATTCGGTGAAATATATCGGTACCCATATTTTAACTTGTGTTACACATGGACACGCTCTGCAGAAAATTTCCACATTCAAGGCGTCCTAGGGACGGGAATGTGCCCCCAATCGTATCGGGACAGGTGGGACGTGGCTGACTTTGGCTATGTCCCAAAGACACCTATAACATCTCTGGATATCTCATAGTTCCGTTGTTCAACAAATACAACATTTTTTGGGCCTTAAAATCAACAGAAATCTTCCTAAATATGTTTGGTTTCAAACAAATCAACCGAGTAAAGACTATTTGCCACTAGAATGATCCAGAAAAAAAAAAAGAAAACATTCTAACCAACTTTTTTAGGGAAATCAAATATAACTAGGAGCTAACACATCCCGAATGCGTCCCAAGAGCGTCCCTAAAAAACCCTCATGTTCCCAAACGTGTTTGGGGACACATCCCTATATCCCCAAGTTTAACCAAGTCGCAACTTTTGGTTCAATGCTTAAATGGGCTGCAACATTATAAAACCTTGCCAATCCCTTAAGGAATAGAACTAAACCCACTTGTTCATTGCAACTATAATATCCTGGGAATGCAATCCAGCCCCGTATGATTTCTTTTTGCAAATCTGCAAAAATACTGAACTGCAAACATACTTTGCAGAAAACATTTTCTGTAATCCATTTTCCCATGCCAAAAACTGCCTCAAACCAACACTATTCCCATTTTTCAGCCCACTATCACTATTAAATTTAGTATCTTATATGGCTCACATTCCCATACTCCCAAACCATGTGAAACATAGATATAATACTTTATTGCCAATATGAAGTAACGTAACAACAAATACATATTGTCCTTTGTAACCGGTATGGAGTAAACACACTTAACTAACCACAATAGTCTAAAACAAAGTGATGTCACAACTCAAAAGAAAATATAGTATCGCCCACCTACCTGTAAGTGGTTACATATTTAAAATAAGTCAATGACATGATAAAATAGATTTGGCTATACCAATATCTAACAGACATTTAAAAAACTGATAATTGGGCTGGAACCAGATGGTTAAATCAAAGAAGATTTTAACTAATATGGATTCATACACTATTCATTGTTACTGAAGATGCTTAGCTTAATTTAAGAGTGAAATCAATTCCTAAAAAATGAAATTTTTAAGATAATGACACATCCAATCCTGGATAAATCAAATACAACAAAATATATTGGGTGTTGAAAGAAATCTGTTAAAAGAGCCATCGGCATTTTTCAAAGACAGGAGATGACACAGATTTATCATCTACTAGATTTCCTATATGTTGTAATGAAAATGTTATCATGCCTATTTATAGAGACCCAACATCATCCATAAAAAGAGCTTCATAAAAATCCAACTATGTATTTCTAAAAGCTTTAACGTACTTTGCTCCGTACTTTTGGAATCGACCTGACCTATTTTCACCTACAACACAAAATTGAGTTCATGCAAACATTAAAGATCAAATCCAGTATACTTCTTTGGCTACTACATAATAGTCATAATGTCAAATAACGGTCATATCATGAATGTTATATTATGGCCCTAAATCTACCCACGAAGAGGAGATTTTCTGTCTATGGAAAAGATACTGAACTGGAACCTTCAGTTTCTCTCCTTGGAACCCTCTCAAACCTTTCACAATTTATGACAACTGGAAAAGCTGGAATTCCATCTGTTTTTAGAAATCTACTAATAGAAAGACAGCTATATATCTATATAAAATTTTTACCAGTTGATGATAATAATTAAGAATCAAAAGTAGCTGCTCTGCACTTTTCAAGGGCCATTGGACACGATAATAAATATTAAGAGGAAAAAGAAAAGAAACAAATTACCGGCAGCATGTTTTTCCTTCAGAGACTGTACTTTCACACACACATTACTATTTGATGGATCCAAATTACTTGCATGCGCAGCATAGTCAAGAGCATCTTTGTGCTTACTCAGCTGCACACAATAAATGTAAACAATATCAGCTTCTAAATAGTTTGAAGAAAACAAAACAAAAAGAAAAAGAAAGAAAGAAGCCTGCAAAACATAAGTGATATAAGCAGACAGACAAACAGAACCTGTGAAAGTGCTTCTGCCATATTAATATGAGCCCATGGTGACGAAGGATTGATGTTGCGAGCCTCATTGCAATCCCTTATAGCCATGTGAGTATCATTCTTCCAGGCCCTCTGTAACCAAGTATTATCATTAGATAGTAAACCAACTATTCTTAAAAACAATGAATCAAATGATGTATTCTAAAGAAAACCTTTAGAAAAGCCTCAGCACGTGTACATAGAAAATCATGTCTTAATTTAGAATCCAACCGGTATCCACTACCATCCAACACTTCACTAGTAGCCTCAACTGCATACAAAACATTATGGGGCTCGTGTAGGGCCTTCTGGGCATCTTCAAGCAAGTCTCTGCAGTCTTTTAGCTGAGAAATCAAGTTAAATATCAGGTTAAATGAAGTCAGCTGAGAAAAACTTTGAAACAAGGACAATGAAATTATGAAGAATGGATCACCGATATCAATGAAAACACATATTATCTCAGTTGCATATACCCAATTTGAATGCTTTCTGCTTTGAAAATGACCATTGCCATCAATGTTTGTCTGTGACCGGGTTGCTGACTTTGTTCCATTCAAAATTGGTAATAAAGCCATCCGCGTAGAAATATCACTAGCCACATATCTTGCAGCATTCTCTTTCTCTGCAATCACAAATCATTTTTTAATTGAGAAACTCTCTTTTAAATATTGTAACATTTCTCTCTCGATCAATAACGATTTTTAGCATTCTGAGACATTGCAAAGTAGTCTACAAGTATCCATAAAGATCTATGCTACTGATCAAACCATAGTAATCAAAGCTTCTACATCGTATCAAAGTAGACTCATTGTAGAGCATTAACAGTGTATGAAGTGAGTAAATCCAGCCTACAATTGCATTTATTCAGAATATGGTTTTGTTTACCCCATGTAAGAGTTTTACGATGTTAAATCTTACAAAATTTGGCAGCAGCTCCGACCGTGATTTTTGCAACATTACATAGAAAATATATACAGTGCACACTGCTCTCTATGGGATCTAATCGAACAGACAGCCAGCTAAGTACGGTAGTTGGCAATATAAGGTTCAAAAGGACTGAAATTGGGGTAAGGAATGTGTTGGTTCTGCAACATGACAATTATATTTTCTTTATCATTTCATTTTAAGATTTGCTTCAAATCTTATCAGATATAAATTAAACTCCTTACTGTAAATGAAGATGATTAACAGGTTAGGCAAATCAGATTGTAGATTTATTCAGCAAGATCCTAAAAATGTGGTTAAAAGGTTAGAAAAATTAGATTCTAGACTTATTCAGCAAAATCCTGAAAATATGTTTAAGAGATTATTTTTGTAGAAATGCCAAACATATATAAGATCTAAAACAGCTTGAAAATGGCTCGGTGGAACACAGTACACAATGAAAATTAGAACACATTTCTAATATATGTGATCTTTCAATTTTCCATAAAATCACAGAATTTTTGAGCATACTTCAGGATGGAAAGGTAATGACTGATTATTTAGATTGGATAATTATGTAAGAAGTGCTTGATAATTTCAATTTTAACGCTTCAGGGAACATTTAACGTCTTATATTTACTATTATTAGTTGTCTTGGCAATGGCTCTAGCTCTCAAGGTATACGAATGCCCAATCACACTCGCAACATAAAAATAAGAATACAAAAGCAAGGAATAAAATAAGAGAATTACTATAAACAGCTTTTAGAAGACACTCTGCAAAGGGAAGGAGATAGCTAAAAATCATCTTACAAACAGTGCATTATTGGTGTTTCCCTTGCATTACAAAACAGAACCCTTTTTATTTTGGTAACCTGTGTGACTTGCATTTTATGGCGATATGATTCTTAGTGTGTTACACTCTGCTGTGTTTCACTGTGACTTCATTATGGATGTCAATAACTACATATGTGAAATTCTCTGATATCAAGCATTATTCATCATAGTTTTAAAATTTGTATCAGATCAGTACCTTAAGGGCACAACAATCAAGCAAATCAGAAATATCAGGTACACGATTGGGAAGAAAAAAAAAATCTCAACAAAATTTATCAAGATGAGAATGAAAATCAACTGCATGTTATGTAGGGAAACAACATCAAGATAAGTCTATAATGATAAGAATTCTGTCACCATTACCTTTTTTTTTTTTTTTTTAGAAAATGTTCGGGATTGTATTACGGAAAAGTAAATTTGTACAAAGGGTGATTTACAGCACATCAGGGGGAAGGGGAGAACCATCCCACCGCCCACACACACCCCACAAGACAATTCCCCTCCCCCAAAACCACTCAAGCTTCAAAAACGAGGTGTTATGAATCACCCCTCCTCACCTTTATCGAGCCCCTCCTGAAAAGACAAAAACAGAAAATAGAAAACAACAAGGGACCGTCGAGGTCCCAGGACAGCCACAGCAGCTACAAACGTTTAGAAAGATTCTAGCAGGTACAGTCAGGAGTTTCCTGACTGTGAATAGCATTCAGTGTGTCCCGGTGTTGCTCTAAGTCAACAAAGGCTGCAGCCTCCTAAAACTCCTTAAAGGCAGCCTCCTTCCTCATTCCCTCAGCAGCTGAACCTCGTCCATCCAGATGTAGCCGGAAGGAGGTTCTGCAGATATGTCAGCGGAGCATGGACCAAGTGGTTTCACAATGAATGTCCATCACCAGATAAAGGCATTGTTAACTGTACAATACTAGCTCATTGAAGGACTGAAACCTCTATTTTAGTTTACAATAAAGGAAACCAGCCAATCTTCTTTAAAATGTTTTTTGTTTCTTTTTTACGTTTGTTTGTCTGTTTGTTTTTTCCCATTTTTTCTCTCTTTTTGTAATCATCATCCCAAATAACACCAGCCTTTAAAAGCCTCAGCATTTATCTAAGGGTCAAAAGTCAAAACACCCTCATTTTCGACAGGAATATATTCCAATGGAATCATCTAGGAAACCAATTTCCCTTTGTTTAAAAAATTAAAAAGAGGAAACAAGGGACAATAGATTTTGTATATTAATGATGTATTCTTTGTTCATATAGAGTTGTAGATTATTTGAAATTCTTGAGTATGGATATTCTTATTGTTGCTGATATATACATCACTTCATTTATATTAATTAGTTTATTCTTTTTTTTTAATTTCATAGGTTCAAGAATATTTTCATCTAAATGATATGGACAATGGAAATATAATTACTTTTCAGGTTTTTTACGTGCCGACCTTTAATTCAGTTTTTCATTTATAAAGCCATTAAGAGATTTTCGTAAATTTCTGAAAATGACAATTTGTTACTCTTTGATCATCAAACAAAACAATGGATATCATTTATTGTTTAAACTCAACAAGTAATACTGTTGCTTTGTATGTAAGATGTTGTGAGTGCAAGTTGTGTTGAGGCATCATTATGTTCTATTTAAGTTCTACTAATGATTCATGTTGACATTATAGCCTGGGGCAACATATAGTCAAAGCCTTGGCTCTGACAATAGTTATTGTTTAAAAATAAATTTCTTAGCTGGAATATTAATAGGTAAGAATGAAAAACTTATTCATAACAAGGGAAAGGATTAAAAAAAGAGCAAAACAGACCATTGTTAACATCAAAAAGATACACATGTTCCCCACTGTAGCTGAGAAGCACCTCCTCCCCATTTGGACTAAAGGTTACATGTGTGAGATGCAAACTTGATCGCCCCTGCAAACACAAGAATGAAACGTATGAAACTAAAATCCATGCACCAATACAAACCATGTTTATGGATAAATATTTAACGGCTCCTTATGCGTAACATTGCAATAAATTCAGCCCGTGCTTCATAATACAACCAACACATTTGGAATCCTTCTATAATCTGAAAGAGCATGATATCAAATGATCTTTAAATAAAAAACTAAACCGCACTGTAGCCAACATGCAGGTTTGACCTTCATGAAGAAATCAGAACTGCAAAAGAAATAGCTCATTTTTAGCATTGTTATTTTTAACCATTTCAAAGATATCCATCTATGCCCGAATGATTCAATCTCTTTGAGAAAGATCAAAGAAACAAGATCAAAATCAAAATTAAAAAGTTGTCATGCTCTGCTTTCTAAATATCTTCTCTGGGCATTTGAATCTTCTTGAAAAGTTTCTACATAGCTCTTGCGAAACAATAATTTAGCATTTTTAAATGGCATATCTCATGCATTGAAGCTCTATGAACTTCACTTGCTCTTCAATCACTGCTCTTTGCTTCATTTCAGTGCCTTGGATTGGCATATTATTCAATTGATTTTAGTTACAGGTGCCTCATTAAGCAGCTTCCTTAGGTTTTCATACAACCATATTGCTATCTTCCATTCAAATTCTATCATTTTGCACATTCCTGTCAATTATTCTTTGGAGATCCTGCTTATGCTAATGTTTTAGGTTTGCATATCACTAAGTTTATTTTAGAGAAACAACTTTAGATGCTCACGGTTCAAAACAAAAATCTAATTAAAAAAAAATTTTATCATTGTTTTCCTCCGTGATGAAACAAGCCATACTTAAGCATAGCTGCGGAATTTAAACACTAAAAGTGATTCGCACCACAGACTTGAAGGTGCTCGTACGATAACTTGCAAACGTTGAAAATTCAAAAATATCACAAAATCAGAAAATTTAACAAACAAAAGGCTAAATGTAGCAACATATTAGTCCAGTCTCGCATGTTTACGAGAAAAGACTTCCAGTTTGTCCTCACATACACACTGCCTATATGCTGTGTCAACAACCATAATGATCGACATTACTACAACCAATTTCTTCCAGTTTGTCCTCACATACACACTGCCTATATGCTGTATCAACAACCATAATGATCGACATTACTACAACCAATTTCTGCTAAATATTTAACATGTTTATTTCACAAGGAAGAAATGAACTACTGTTTCTCTCCTTCAACAACATTGAGAACCTTTTTCTGCATTCCGACAACCATAAAGTATTTTCTTTTACTTCTCTATTTTAAATTGGTTTATCCACGAATGTCTAGAAGTTTCTTAAATTGTCATTCTTCCAAAAACCTCTATTTTGGATTTGACTATAAGCAGCAAAGAGCCAAGGCAGCTAAAAAGGTAAAAATGGACGCAACTGGCTCATGTAGATTGTCAAAGGAAGAAATGGGCTGACAGATCTTATTCACATGTTGAGCTTGCCCAACTCCTTCCAACAACCAGTCCATCAGCACACTTGCCATTATTGGCACTATGTTCTTCACCTTCACAGATGCCACTCTGTTCTACACAGTTTAAATATGTGGATTGGAATCATGGTCCAAATAAAAATAATAATCTAAATCAGTGTCACATGATTTCATGGTTCCACCCATGATTAAAAAGTCAGCAATTTCTCGCCACTCAGTAAAAAATCACCAACTTTCATAAGATGCAATAGTTTCCAATTTGGTGCTACTTTTTAAGCCAACCTTTTTTTGAAAAAGCGGCACAGATGACCTCACCTGTGATCTGAGAACATAATAAAACTATACATTTAGGGGGTATGACATCAGGTAAACAGCAGACTATAGTAAATCACTGTCAATTCTTTCACCTACCTTAATGATAAAAGTACCAAAATTAGCAATTTTTCTGAAAACTATTCTGATAAAGTGGTACAAGTTTACTGCCATGCCAAGCAAATTATGGACATCAAACTTGTACTCAGAAATGAGATTATCAACATCATCAATGTATATGCTCAACAAACTGGCCTATAAAATTCCATCAAGCAAGATTTTTAGGATTCTATGGATCTGGTGCTTCAAGAAATTCCCCAACAAAAATGCATATTCATTGAAGGAAACTTCAATGATCATATTGGATCTATGAAAATGAGATACAACAGGATTCATGGAGAACATGGATTTGGAAAAAGCAATGATATGGGAGATTTACTACTGCAATTTGCAAGTGCCTATGACCTCGCAATCGCAACTACTTATTTCAAGAAGAGGACATAACATTTAATTATGTATAAGAGTGGTATGGATAATAAAATAATACAAATTGATTATTTCTTGTTGTGCAAAAGAGACTAGGCCATATGCAAAGACTACAAGGTCATACCTGAAAAGTATCTTGCAACTCAGCATCAATTAAAGGTCATGAACTTAGCTATACATAGCTTCAAAGGTAGCACAAGTAAAGCAACTAAATGCATAAAATGACGAAATTTGAAGGAAGATAACATCACCTTATTCAAAGAACAATTGCTTCAAGAAAACACTTAGAATTGGGATTTCCCTACAAGTCATATTTCAGGCCAAATGGAAAGTTGCATTCAGAAAATCAAAAAGAACATTTTACTTAAAACAAAACGTAAAAAATACATCACAAAGAAGACATGGTGGTGGAGTTATAAAGTGCAACATGCTATTGAAAATAAGAAAAAATGCATTAGGGAATGACAACAAAGCAATAGCCAAGAAAATAGGTTGATATACAAAATGGCAAAAAGGAAAGCAACAGCTGGAGCCAAAAATAAGGCCTTGGAAAGCTTTTATGAGAAATTAGGAACAAAGAAAGGCAAAAATTGTATTTTTAAATTGGAAAAAATCAAAAACAAGAAATGTAAGGACATTGATCATGTCAAATGCATCAAGGAGGCAAATGTAAAAATTTCAGGAAAAGACAATAGGAACAAAGAAAGGCAAAAATTGTATTTTTAAATTGGAAAAAATCAAAAACAAGAAATGTAAGGACATTGATCATGTCAAATGCATCAAGGAGGCAAATGTAAAAATTTCAGGAAAAGACAATAAAATTTTGGATAGTTGGAATTTTATTTTAGATAATTATTAAATGAAGAAATTCCAAGATCAGACATCCAAGAAGAAAAACCAAATTTTGGTTTGGTTAATGAGCTTTCCTTCACTAAGGTAAGGCCAACTTTATTAAAGATGAAAAATGGAAAAGTTGTTGGACTAGATAATATTCCTATAGAAGCTTTGAAAGCACTAGGAAATACAAGAGTTTTAGCTTACACAATTATATTTATAAAAAAAATTGGAAGAATGGAGAAATGTGCAACAATTGAAAAAGCATTGTTGTTCCCATCTACAAATGTACAAAATTGTGCAAACTATAGAGGGATCAAGTTCATGAGCCACACTATGAAGCTTTGGAGAGAGTCATAAAGGAGTGTCTCAAACATGAATCAACACTATTAGAAAATCAATTTGGAGTTATGCTAAGGAGAGTTACTATAACAGCCATTATATTTATTGACAATTAATGGAGAAATTTGGAAACCATAGAGAAAATCTACATATGACCTTCATTGACTTAGAAAAAGCATACAACAAAGTGCCTACAGATGTTATTTGGTGGTGGGCCTTGCAAATAAAGAACATCCCTAATAAATATATTAAAGTGATTCAAGACATGTATGAAGGAGCTACCTCTAAAATTAGAACAACTTATGGAACAACATCTAATTTTCCAATCAAAGTGGGTCTATATCAAGGATCTGCACTTAGCTTATACTTATTTGCCATTATTATGGATGACTTAACAAATGAAATACACGATGAAATCCCTTCAACTATGCTATTTACAAATAATATTGTGTTGGTGGATGTAGCTCGAGCAAATATTCCTTTTAAAATAGAGGATTGGAGACATACTCTAGAATTGAAAGGCTTAAAAAATTAGCAAAAGTAAGATAGAATATATGGAATGCAATTTTAATAACAACATAAACAGTGGTAAAATAGAAGTGACAATTCAAGGCTAAAAAGTCCCCTCATTGCAAACAGTTCCACTATCTAGGATCAATCCTCCAATCAGATGGTGAAATTCATAAAGATATCAGAAATAGCATTAAAGTAGCAAGGTAGCATGGTCAAAATGGAGACAAGCTAGAGGTGTTCTATGTGATAAAAGAATACCAAAAAAACTAAGAGGGAAAGTTTATAGGAGAGCAATCAAGCCTGCTATTTTATATGGTGTTCAATGTTGAGTAGCACAAAAGAGGCATGAACAACAAATTAGTGTGGCAAAAATGCATAATGCTTAGATAGATGTTGAACGTTACCAGAAGAGAAAAATTACATAATACAAACATTAGAGGAAGCCTTGGAGTGGCTTCTATTTCAAATAAGTTACAGGAATGGTGGCTTAGATGGTTGGGACATGTCCAAAAAAAGTCAAATAGTGAGCCTATAAAAGGAGGTTGTTACATCACTGTTCCAAGAGAACCACTGAAAGGAAGACCAAAAAAGACATGGGGAAAAGCAATTGAAGATGATTTGAGAAAACTGCAAATAAACAAAGAGCTAGCTCTTCATATAGGTGAATGGCGAAAAAGAACTCATGTAGCTGACCCAATTTTATTTGGACAAGGCTAGGGTGATGATGAATTATGATTATGCAGATAAATGAACCTTAAAAGTTTTTTATTAAACTTATAGTAACATAGTTTGCAACTTCATATACTGATTATGCAGAAACCATACCAATCTTAAGTGAGCCAGCTATGATCACAGTAGGTATGAATGGGTTTGCCACCAGCAAGACAACCAAATATACCTTAACTGTAGGCAGAGCCCTATTGAGGCTCATTTAAAATCTCAATGGTCAAATGTGGGTAGACCAATCCAAAGGAACTTCTTGGTGCACTCCACAAATATCGTTATTAATTAAAAATTTCTATTTAGTCCAAAATAGATAGTAAATAATCTTTCCAATGGTCCTAATTAGAAACTCCATAACTATATTCAACCTTACAATGTACTCTACAACATAAGCTGTCATCATGGTATTAACGTATGGGTGTAGTTGCCCAATGGGTGAGCAATAGAGTGACATTAAGTGGTTTATCGCTTTTATGAATCACATTCAATAACTACAAGCTACTGCACACACTTGTAACAAGTTAAACTTACACTGTTATTACAGATGATAAAAACAGCCTTCTTTTATATATTCATGAAGCACAAATTGTGATTATAATAAGTAACTACAAGGTATAACTAGCCTTGGATATCTAGGTATCATAAATAACAAATATTTAAGATATTTGATGAATCTGCCCTCAATTCTAAAAGTGAAGGTTGTAGGTTTAAACACACAAGTCAGCGCACAGAAATAATCCAGTAAACTCTTCAGTGTCTGGTTTATATTCCCAAAAATCACCATTCTTACCATTCTCCAATAGGATGGGAAACGAGAGCTGACTAACTGTTGTTTTATTCAAATGCAAAATTTTTAAATCCCTGCTTTGATCACTTGAATATTAAAGAACAAGTGACATCCTATGTCTCTCGAATAAGATACTAAAAGGTAATATACACAAAATACAATAATTGCCATAGATTCCCTAACCAAAAGAAAACATGAATATTTGCTTGCAATACTTGCATGTCTATGCAACAAATAAGAAATATAGAAGAAATTAAATGAAAAAGAAAATGCTGAAGTTTATAAATTTTAGAAGTTACAAAAAATACATTTAAAAGAAAAAATGATTTTGATAGAAAATTATTCAAAATCACATCCTTAAGACAATTAATAATATCCCTGCTTGCATGCTTCTGAAGGATCTAGGAAGCTCCATTAACACAATCCCCAAAAAAATATTTGTAATTTGCATTGCAAAATGAAAGCTCATAATCTATCAACATGAAAAGACAAATACTGCGCACCATAACTAAATGCCCAAGTTTGAAACAAATGGAAATCAACTTACATAATCAGAAAGGTGCATGGGACAGAAGTAACAGACACAAGGTGGTGGTTTCGACTGCTTCTGAGAAGAGCTCAAAGGAGGCAACATGCGTCGATCATATAGACGGGCAAAGGCATCACTGTTTCAGAGAAAGTTTAGAAAAAAATGTCTGAAAAACAAATAAAAACAGCATCATCCATCTCTAAAATCAAAGTTGGCATTTATACGATAGTAACACTTGCCTGCCACCAACAAGTAGTTGATGAGGACGAGTAGCACTAATATCACATGACTTCAAGGCAAGACAATGTCTTGGTGGATCACCTAAAGATTTCTTCTGTCCTGAACTAAGGTCAAGCTGCACAAATTGGAAACATAATGCATGTTAAACCATCAAGCAAAGGGATATATGATGCCATAAACATGATGTAGGAATCCATTTTACGGTACTATATGTAAATATTCAAGAGATTTGATGAGTAATTTGTCATCAAAAAATGTGGAAATTTATCCAAGCTTGATTGGTGGTTATTTTTGATGACATGCTAAGAATTTTAATATGTTAAATATTTAATTAAAATATTACATAAAAAATTCAAACCTATCCAATCCTGCCAAAATTCAGTAGAGGCGCTTAATTTTGCACGTACAATACAAATCAATAATTAGCGCCTTAATTGGACGCATAGTTTATCAAATTTTTATATTTGATGATTAAACAATTACTTCAAGTGGGCTAGCTTTTCGATGATTTAATTAAAATGTTAATTTTTTATGAGCATAGCCATGCCATGCATCCAATCATTTTAATAGTCCAGATATATGCTAAACATCCAATTTTTAGAAAATTCTCAATCAATGGTCATGATGACTCGTATATTTTATGTTTAAGCTACACGTCCCCCTAATGGCAGAAAAGACGACAAAGCACTCAATTAAATTGACTTGATGCTCTTTAAAGAGTTGTCATTCTCACAAGTATCCATCCATGTCCCATGAATTTAAGATCTTGTTTATCCAAACCGGATTGTAATCATAAGAAGAAAATAAAAATGGATTTTGGAGATGGGCTGTTGGGCCTTTACTCAATGAACAAAGATTGGTGCACAAGTCTTTGCCCAAAGTTAGGGTCTGTTTCAGCCTATAAATAGGAGGTTTCGTTCTAGAATACACCTTTTTGCTAAGTGGAGGAGACCATGCTATTTAAGGAGTGAGTGAGCATGTGAGAGGAAAAGATGGAAGGTTGTTCCTTGCCGTGTTTCTTAGTTGATTTTGGGCTGCCCTTCACTGGTTTTTGGGAACTGTTCTTAGTTGACTTGAGCCAACATATTTACTGATTCTGGAGGCTGCTTGGAAAGTTCGGAAGAGAGGCAAAGAGTCCAACATCAATTTAACCTTGACGGTGTGTATGCTCTCTTGGCCTGGACAAGTAGAGATTTATTTTTGGGGCATGCTTGGTTCTTTTGGAAGTCATGTGCATCGGGTACACGAGAAGTTATTCTTTTTAACTTTTCAAATGCACTTAGTTTCAAACTTTGTGTTGTCATGCACGTAACTAAAATAATGAATACCCCCATCAATCTATCCAAAGCTTGTAATCTTGTCTGTGAGCAAGAAGGGTTATCTTCTGGAGGTGCTTGATGGTGTTAACCCATCCATTTCATGTGGGCAGCAACATGCTTTGTTCTTGGAGAGTAGTTCTTATGTGATAGCTGGATGCCCAAAAAATTCATTCATTACTCACAAAACTATACAGAAATGATTTTTATTTGGAGTTTGATTATGTCTTTTGATGCATATAATGTCCCATTTGGGTTTCTTGGGTGCTGTTGGGAGTGCTAATAATTTCTAATCATTATAAACGGTTCCTATCCATTCCTACATTTCTCTCATTGTGGAAGCATGAGAGGTTAGAAAATGAGACAAGAAGCTTTACGGGTTTGGGACCATGTTAATCTATCATAGTAGGCAAGCTTAGTTAGAACATGCATTTCTCTTATGCATGTTTATTTATCTTTCTTGGTATTATTAGCGCTTAAAATAAATTTCTTTTTGCTCAAAAATCAGAACTTGGTTCCTTCAACAGTGATACTTTTTAGTTCTATATGATCACTGTTGTATATTTTCATAGTTGCGTGTTTTGTGTCAATGTTTTGTTTTTGCCTACAGAAGTATCAGCTAGTGCTGAAGAAACAGCCCAATTGTTTTTATCAGAAATGATCAAAAAATGGAGCTTTTCAGAATGGTAAGGCATGAAGTTGAATTTGAGTTCAGCTTATCATCGACAGACAGAGCGTACAAATCATATTCTAGAAGATAGGTTGAAGGAATATGCTTTACAATACATAAATAGTTGAGATGGAATATTGTCTTTAGCTGAATTTGCATACAGCAACAGTTACCAAGCTAGCTTGAAGGTTGCCCCATATGAAGTATTGTATGGTAGATCTTATCATACACCTTTGTGTTGGGATTCCCTATAGTACTGTCAGCAGATTAGTACAAATATTGTGCTGCATACAACAGAGCAAGTTCAGATGATCAAAGAAAAATTAAAAGCAACTCACGACTGTCGTGTCAAGGATACAAATGTCTTCATAAAGGTTGCCCTTTTGAATGGATTGATGTGGTTTGGATGAAGAGCAAGCTGGCATCTCGTTTTGTTGGACCCTTTGAGATTTTAAAAATAGCTGGTAAGGTGTCTTATCAAATCAGTCTTTCACCTCAGCTTCAAGGGATTCATAATGTGTTCCATGTTTCTACGTTGTAGAAGTATGTTCAAAATCCAAGCAATGTGACTAATTGGTAGGACATGCAGATACAACCTGATGTGAGCTATGCTGAGAAACCTGAACAGATTATTGTCATCTCGAAAGAAGGTTAAGAAGCAAAGTGATACCCATGGTAAAAGTTGTTTGCAATAGACATTGTACTCAAAAAGCTACTTGGAAAATTGAGGAAGATCTGCATACCTCTCATGCAAGAGGAAGATTACTGAAGGAGGGAAGGATATAACACCCATTTTTTCGATGACCCTATTGTTTAAAATGTTATGTGTTCTAACCTTGGATATGTAAATGTTTAGGTGAATAAAGCCTTGATTTGGGTGATTTATGTTCTTTAGCTTTGTTCATAGCTTGTCGAATATGATGATGTGGTGTTATGTGATTGATGGATTAATATTTTTATTTTTATTTTTATTAATTTTTGAAAAATACATATTTCATAATATGCATATGTACACTAACCCTGTTGGTCATTGTAGAGCATGTTATTGGTTGCATCATAGCATGTTATGTTTATGTTTATTTTCTTATGCTGATTACTCCTGTATACTTATTTCTATGTCTTAGTATGGATAGAATTATTAGATGGCATACTTTATAAGTTATGGGTTTAGGAGGATTTGAATCTATGACCATGGAGTTGTTATAGCTAAAGGTACCCTTATGATCCCCTAGGTACTCTTGTACAAGTTTCTGAAAAAAAAAAAGAAACAGTCGCTATATTTTATTTCTTGAATGAAAAAAAAAAAGAAGTTTTACATTTGATTTTTAAAAAAGGGTTTGGGTTTTATTTTATTTTTAAAAAAGCTAGCATGTGATTGGTCCATTAGAAAAAGTAAACACATCAACATTTGATCTAGAGTATTTCTTGATATAAACCACAGGTCACAGGTTCAGCTACAATGGACAACACTAAGTTATGGTTTTTTTAAAAATTCCATAAATGAAATGCTGAAACTACTCAGTTTGATACATCCAAGGGTCTTAGTGGATGTAAGTAAAAATTCAGTTTCAGTTTCATTATTTACAAATCATTCGCACAACCAATATCTAAAGGATAACCAGATACCCAGATTCTCTTAAACGAGAAGGAGAAGAAGGAAGCCATCACAGCAGTCTTGACCTACCATCTAGATCCATGTAGCAGTGTGAGCAACTGGTCTAATCAAGGTTGCAAAGTCTTCCATCATAGCAAGGTCCTAACATCTAGAGAAGGACTTTCATCAATGTTTTGTAAGATGTAGAAAATTTACAATAAATCCTCCTCTTTTCTTTTCTTTTTTTTCTTTGTTTTTTTTTTTTTTTTTTTTTTTTTTTTTNGGAAGGTCAGGTAAATTGTATTAACAAAGCAAACATCAGGTACCTAATGCAGATTTACAATAGAGACCCTGTCCAAAAACAGGGCAAGCTCCCCTTGCAACAGCTCATGCCCCACCAACACACACCCCACCCCCACACCCCTACACTCACCATAAACATAGCAGCCATCAATCTGAAGCAAACAAGACCAAAACCAGGCAGAGAACAAAGCCCAACCAAACCTAGACCCAATTCCCACAGCTGAACACCACACACCCCCAAACATAAACAAGGAACAGAGGAGCCCTCTAAAGATGTTGGGGAAGAGAAGAACAAATGGACCGGCGGGCCACCTTGAAGTGGACCTGATCTAAAATAGCCCTGAGCTGTGTAGAGGCCACAAAATTCGTCGCCTACTGGAACTCCAGAAGGTCCCGTTCCACCTACAATCACTCATTATGCAGCATATCCTTGGTCTTATCTGGGTGATACTTGGCGGCCACTAAATGAATATGCCTCTACAACTCAGCCCATAGCACTTCACTGTTGATGCCCATAAGCAAATATGGGCATCTACCGCTTAACAAACCAACACCATACCTACACCTCCTGAGCCTTCTCAAAGCATTGTTGCATCTGGAGTTCTTCTATCAAGGCCTTGTCAGCCTCCTCTTTATCTGCAACTTCCCAACGCCTAAGTTCTTCTTCCTCCTAATGAATCTCCTCCCTCACCTGTCTATGTAGCTCCTCCTCTTGTTCTTGCCATCTCTGAGCTTCACAACGCTCCATCTACCACCTAAGAAGCTGCAACTCCTCTTGATGTCACCACCACTCACCCAACATCTTGGTACAAGCATCTCTCATTTGTTGAAAGATGACCACCTCCCAACGACTTCATTCCTCTTCCCTCACTTACACCACAGCATCTTCCAAAAGCCAACAAATATCAGTAGCTTCCACTTGAGCCAGCCAACTCCAAAATCCAGCAACCAGTCCCCCTCCAACACCGGGGGAGCAACAGAAAAAGAAGTCCCCACACCCTCTGCCTATCAATCACAAGCCGCACATTGTGGTGGTAATGCTTGTGGACAATCGGGCACAGCACCAAACCCCTCAAGCTAGCAACCTACCAAAGGGCAAGAATTAAGCTTGAATGCTGACCCCTCCTTAGGGACTCAATGAAGAACCTCAACAAATTGATGGGGCACAACTCCTTCATACAACGAAGGAACGCAAAATGAAGTCCTTAGAGCTTCCAAATGTTAGCAAACTAGACAAAATATTTGTTGACCAACTCCGTTGCCAGCTGCCACACTACAAGCAATGCTAACTTCGACACTTGTCTGCACATGTGGCATAATATCTAGACCCATGCACATGAGCTGGTGCATTGGGGCTGCTGCCGATGGGTACGTTAGCTAGAAACAATTATGGCACTATAAGCTGTCAGAGAAGGTCAAATGTTTCATTTGGTTACTTCGACATGACGTGCTCCCAGTTCAATTACACCTTCACCAGCGGGGCATTACTAATAATGATAGCTGCCCAATGTGTCAGAATAATGTTGAAACTGCTCAACACCTATTTTTGAGTTGTTTGTTTGTGGCTATAGTTTGGCTGATTGTGCACCAGCCTCCATCGCTACAGGCCATAGGAGACAATTTCACTACGTCAGTGTTGTGGCATCTGTGGAAGGCTAAAAACATTAAAGTGTTCAAGCCTGAGCAGGTTACTTCTCGCAAGTTGGTTACGAGGTTGGCGTTGAGGCTGTGGAGGGAGGTTTGTGCCGTTATTGGGGTCACTCCAACGTTTGAGCCAGAGGCGACGTATTTCCAACAAAAGAGGGAGCTATGGGAGATTGTCCAGCAGATGGGGTGGCCGGATGTTCTGCTGCTGCTGGTTGGGGATCCTGACCTTGCTGACGCTAGCTTCTACAGCAATTGGCAGGGGGATTGCACTTGTTTCTGTGGGTAACTATTACCCTCACAGAGCAGGCTATTGTGGATTATTTGGAAGTTCCTGCTTTAGTGAAGTTATTCTGCCTTCTACCCAGGGTTTACAAGACTTGGAGGCATTCTTCCCGGCCAATAAATCCTCCTTTTAGTCCAATTTAAGTTTTGCAGCTTTTTGCACATAATGCATAGAATCTTGGTTTTATGCACAATGCATTTTGGATAGATTTTTATTAATGAAATGCACTGCTATTACATGAGAATTAATTATGAACCGATTTATTGGATCAAAGCTTTGGCTATTATTTTTTTGATGTCATGAACATAGTAAATCTAGAAATGTGTGATCTTCTTCTAGCTGGAATTCTTGATATCTGAAAAGAATCGAAAAATGCAATAGAACCAAGTGAATCTACCAGTTCACGCAAGAATCTGATTATGTATGCACACCCTAAGGTTTTTCATTATTTTTCAGAAATGATGAATATTCTGATTTCCCCCTTTCTTGCCCGTTTTCTGCTCAAGCCAACCCCTCACAGCATAGAAAACTGGTGTGCTTAATGTGGCTCATCTTCTGGCCACAACAACAGCATACATATGGTCGGTCACATCCTGTGGATTTCATCGTGATGATCATTGCAGCCCCTAGCCACAAGTCACAACCCTCTGATGCCGAAACAACAGAAATTCCAGTGATGTTTAAGGCCTGGAAATTGATATTTTCCGATTTTCAATGGCCCTAGACACCTAAAACTGGCTGGAATATACATACTGACTGATAGCTAAATTGAGAGAACATAGAAGTCAACTGATGTAGTTTTGAGGAATAGGCATAAAATGAAGAGAATGGGATTGTAGATTGGCAAATGATAACAAAGTTAGATTATGATAAACAGATTCGGTTACATGTTCTCTCTCACCGCTAGCATTATAAAATTTGTTTGTTTGAAAGCTAATTATTTGTGTAGGTGCATGTGATGATGATGTTTAATTGACAGAGCTAGCACAAAGGAAGAGGTCAGTCGGTTATGGGAATCCTTGGAGTAGCTATCCAACAAAGGTGTTATTAATGTGATTAAAGGGTATTTGAAACCATTTAAGGGAACACAGGATCACAAAATAGGTGGGCATAGTTTGAAAAATAAAACAAGATATCAAAATTAGAAACCATCATGATCCAACAGGCCAGGAAAATCGTTAATAAAATTGACAAAACTATACCTCATATTGGAAAACTCTGCAAAAACGTAAAACCACTCAAATAAAAACAGGAAATGAAGGGATGACTCTTGTGGATTTTAATTGCAGATTTTGGAATTATTGTGATTATTGTTGATGAAACACGGTTTTTAAGATGAACCCTAAATACTCAAAAATGACCAGGCTGCTTCCTATATTTGAACCAACCAACCCTATCTCTTTTAAGCAAAATCAATTGCAGAAGCCATTTATCTTTCTTTAGGCATTAATTAATTCTGCAAACAAGAAGAAGAGCTACATATGCCCTTCCCAATCCAATTTCAAATCACCGTAGGCATACATCTGTAATTAGCACCACAAATACAATTAAACACACACATCTGTAAAGGTCTTTTGTCTTAAGGGTATTCCCAAGAGCCTTCTTAAATGTTCAGGGTATATCAGCTAAACTGTTAAACAGTTGAGCCAGATGCAATGTCCAGAGCCCCTCTATTGGGCAGCAGTAGCAGTTGCTTTTGAGATTCTTGAATTATATTTCTTATGCCTAAAATTAAAGAATTTGGTTTGCATCCAGGCACTGGGTTAGGCTAGTTAATAGTGTTGTCTATTTTGGGTGTATGGAAGTCTTCCATACACTGTTTATAGAGCAGGATTCATGGAACTCTGCTGAGTTTATTGTTTCTGGGTTGTTTATGTTTAGGCATCAACTAACAATTTTGTAAATTCATCTCTTATGGTTGCTAAAAGCACCTCATGCCCTTCTTTAGAAAGAAAAAAGGAAATTGTATAATTGAACGCGTGCACTGCAACACAAAAGCATTATATTACCTCTTTTTCTTCAGCTGCAAATTTTGATTGTGTCTATATGTACCAAAGTTTTTGTAAAAACATTAAACGAACCTCAAAGATTTCTAAGAAAAGTTCTCACCAGAATATTTCGACATTCATGATTGGTAGACCCTGGTGGGCATAAAACACCTTCACGAAAATCATGTTGCCTTAAGGTGCCATCTTCACTTGCACTCCACACAACATGTGGGTTACCGGCTTCCACCTACAAATAATAGGGAACAAAACCTTGCTTGTGTTTAACATACATTTTCCATTACAAAAAAGAAATGCTACAACAAAACCATTTCAGTGCCATACAATGACACTGTAGATTCTGAATTGTATTCATTCTCTTTGTTACATGATTACACCATAAAAGAGTCAAAGAAATCTAGAATCTATTAAGCATACAAATTCCTTACTGCTAATTTTTTAACTCTTCTAGAATGGCAGCGATACACAGGTTCTTGTTCCCGGACAGTCCCACTTGACCTAGATACATGGAAAACTCGGACCTGAAATAAAGTATGCATTCTAAATTTGTGTTCAATACTTGAATATAATCAATGAGTAAAGCAAATCATAGTTTAGCGCTGCAGCTGAACTATTTGCCTTGAAGCCTCACCAAGATAAGATTTAGGTTCATATGAGTTGACGATATTACTATGCAGTATGCAAAAGAAAGATCAAAGTTTTTTTTACAACATAGCACACCTCTGAGTCTCCAGCTCCAGACACAACAAGATCATCACCAGTCTCTGGAACAAATTTGCAGCAAAATATATTTGCTGAATGCCCAGTGTCAATACTGTGAAATAGCTTTCTGCTTTCATATCCCCAAATATTAACCTGCACAGACCAATTTATTGCTAAAATTTTGATAAAAGAAAAGTCCAGAATATTTTTTGCAGAATACAAGATGGCATCTCTACAACAACGCATAATTTTCCCAATAAACAAAATCACGGGTTTATTAAACAACCATAAGCCTGGAATTTACAACCAAAAGCATGGAAATTTTATGAATTGCAATTGCCATACCCTTGCATCATCTGATCCAGAGACTAAAAGAGAACCCGTCGAATTCCATGCTAATGCATTAACACACCCTTGATGAGCCTGTTTACAAAAATTATACACTCCCAAACATTAGGAGATGTTGACATAACACAGCATATACAACTGCTGTTTCATGCTACAATTCATCGATGCCCAAGAGGTATCATCAAAATTTCCAACCATCAAACACAAAAGGGTTTAAATTGCAAACCTCCAATTCCCTTTCCAATGAAAGTCGCTGAACAAGAGAAGAATGCATTTGCAAGCTGCTATTAAAATCCTGTGAGAGATAAACATGTACAAATTCATCAATAATATGACAATGTTTGGAGCAGATAGACATAAAATAGAGTTAATCTAAAATTTCTTGAGGTTGCATAAACTGTCATGGATCCAGAATTAAAGGGCCACAAATTATGTCACTTTTTAGAAAGAGAAGCTACGATAGACCTGCCAAAGCTTACAGTACAGGATAAAACAGTTCAAAAGCATTAGATGCGTTCAGATCTGTTAGGTGTAAAACATCTATTCCAGCAACACTTAGTTAATGTGGCCTTTCGACATCTGCACTAAGAAGAAGTTTGACAAATACAGATCATACATCCAAGACATTTTTAACTCAAATGAACTGCAAACATAAGGCATCCCTAACAAAATTGTCAAATTTACAACCGAATTGGTCAATTTCTCTTTGTAATCAGGGCTTAATTACATCGATACACCAGGAGACCCTAGGGATCTACTAGCCAAAATTCAGTTTCAATCATTTTATTTTGTCTAGTTCCTGCATAGTATAACCCACTGGCATTGAACTACAGTCATTGGTATGGCTTTAATTTCAGCATACAACAAGCTACAGTCGTTGATCTAGCTTTAATTTCATTAGTAAATAAAGTTATATCTCCATGACTTCTTCGAACAATTATTTAAGAGAATGAAAATCACAGGATTTGCTTGGAGAATGGCAACCCTTCCAACCAGCAGCAGTGATCAGAAAAGCAGGGATCAAGCCCTGAACTAATGTTTCAAATGAGATCTATTGTTTCTACAACTGGTTAAATAGACCCACAGGGTATTAGTGGACATAAATAAAAATTCAGTTTCAGTTGTTTTCACAAGATAGGTTTCTCATGTAAGTTTGTTGTTGTGTTCACAAAACAAGTCATTCTTGCAGATTTGTCATTGTATTCACAAGATGCGGTTGTTCTTGTGGAATTGTTTTGTATGCAAAACAGGTTGTTCTTGTGAGTTCTTTGACAATTTCACAGATGGGTTAGTCTTGCAAGTTATTTGTTGTATTTGCAAGATAGGTTGTTCTAGCATGTTCTTTGTTGTTTTCGCAAGATGGATTGCTCTTGCAGGTTTGTTGTTGATTTTACAAAGCATAGTATTCTTGTTGATTCATTGCAATTTTGCAAGGACTGTCTTTGCAGATCCATTGCTCAAATATATTGTTGCGCATGTATATCTCAAATGTGGCATGAAATTGAAGAGCACACATTTTGATATGGAATTTAAATTAAGGGGGTGCATACCCAAATTTGCTCCTCGTGTTGACATTGAGTGGGTGATTGTTTGAGTGGGTGATTGTTTGAATAGATAGCAATGCCAATGAGTGGGTGATTGTTTGAATAGATAGCAATGCCAATAACATTAATCACTAGACATTTCCAGAATTTACTAGTAGACTACAAAATATGTCTAGGTTCAATGAACCTTGGGTTAGCTTGCCAGCAAGCACATATATCAATTGAAAACAAGGATGCTTGAATGATTACCTGAATGTTTGCCCCAATTTGATAGGGGCTCAGGACTTGTTTTCAATTTCTTGCCTTTCATTCTGGCTTCAAATGTATGGTTGGTTTTATTTCCATTGTGCTAATCATTGTGTTTATTTATGTTTTTGATCACATAATCTATTATTGTTGATAGGCCCTAACACTAGTATAAGAGGTTGTAAAATTGAATGGCAAGTTAGAAGCATCGTAACAAATTGCATAAAGAAAAAAAATTTAAATTTTTTAATTTGTCTTTAGTAATGCAATGCAGGCTTTTATTATCTATTTTAAGAGTATATCAACAAAAAAAATATAAACTTAAAAACGTTGAAAACATTTCACTTTCAAGTCTTCAACAAGAAGGCAGCAATTGAATCAGCTGTTGGAACTCATAACCAGCAAGCGCTATTGAAGTTTAATTTACTCACATAGGCAGCATATTTCTCCTTTGTTTTGTTGTTCTTGAGCTTCAGATCTTAAATAACTTAAAGAACCACCTCTTTCAACGATTTAGAGCCATCCTTGTACTTGAAGCATGTTTATTATTTATACACTGGATAATTCCTGGATTTCAAATACTTCTTTGCTCTTCTTCTAATCTCCCTCTATACAATCTTATGTATAAATACTGTTTTTCTCTATGTTCTACTTCAATTTGAACATATATCATTAGAATTTCATATTTTAAGTTTAAAAATGCTGTTTTCTTGTGAGCCATATGTTTTTTATATAGAACTGCATCTGTTCTGAAAATTGTCAAGAATATGATATTTTTGTATGTTTTTAAATCTCGCAATTCCAGAAAAACTATGATCCAAAATCTCTGGAAAAAAACGGTTTGCCATCAATCTGCATTTCAAAACTATAGTTTAAATTTTTTTATTCAAAAAAAAAGAATCTCACATGTCTATTTTTGTCCACTCAAGAGATGGTTGTATTATATAAATGCTGGCATTAGATATTATCATTAATAAATATTCTCATCTAAGTATAGGTAGATCCAACATTGTAAAGAAATATTTCTTATGTACAGCTACATATGTATTGGTACCCTGAGGGACCTGAATCCAATGCATATCAATAACATTTATCATTAGATTTTATGATATTAACAATCACACATGAGACCTATCTCTAGATTAAACAAATGTAAAACCTGCAAAGAAATACAACCTTGCAAACAAACATAAACATTATGAGTTCCTGATCATGCTCCATCCTGAATAATGTAACAGCTACACTCATTCATCTCATATAACAAACTTTCCAAGGAAATTGTGGATATGTTCATGATAGAATGTGTTTCACAGACAACATTCATGAAATTTTATTTTTTTAAATCCAGATCATGAAGAAGGCAATCTAGAACATCTTTGAAAATCAGAACAGTCAGCTCAGGTCTAAGTTAAAGAAGTGTAACTTTATTCACATAAGCATCAGGTACCTGGTGCACACATTACCTTCAGGTACCTAGGGCACAGATTATCAACACTAACAACACTAGTTTGGAAGAACAAAATATCAAGATAACATAGGACTAGTCAAACCCACACAATTGACCAAATGTGCAGCTTTCTGGTGCCTACTGTCTATTGTCAACTATTTCCAAATATGTAGAATGAAAATCACTCATGACTTGAAAGTTTTGATGTTGTCAAAAACTTGCAGACATCCAGCTTGATAAATCATGACCTTCTATGCATAATCACAACAGTGAAATACCAAAGCCAATCACACATCCCCGTAGCTCAAGAAATCTCTGGTGAAAAATCTTTTCATGTTGCAATGGATCAATCTAAATGAAGAAAAAGACTAAAAATTAAGAAGAAATATCTTTGTGGTTTGGAAAAAACTCGGAATAGTTTTAAAATGTTAGTAGTTACAACCTTTTGAGTCATTACAAAAATTTGAATGGTTAAAGAATTTTAAGTTGTTAAAAATTGGATGCATTCAATATCAACAACTGTAATGATCGTTGACATAAAAACAATGGTTGGACATAAAACATCCATTGAAAGCAGAAACAACAATTGGATGCCAAAACAGCACGTGGAGTAAGTAACAAAAAACATGCAGCATTTGGGATGAAAATCTCCTGGACATTTTGTATATGATGTACCTTCACTTGTAAAAACCCTTATGCAGAACCTCTGTAGCATGTTCTTGCATTTCTTATTTACCCTTCCATTTGATTCCTAAAGCATCCTTAATTCTTACCCCACACTTAAGCACTTTTTGTAAATCTCTTAATGAACTCACTCTGCTAAGAGGTTCTTGTATTACACAATTAACCTTACAATATCATTCATGAGTTTTGCTAAAGCCTGTTGATGAGACATGAAATTGCTCATATTGCTGACGGTCGTGTTAAGGCACCCACGTTATATCATGGGCCACGATATATCATGGGCCGCAATATCGCGTAAGCGATATCGCAGTCAGCCGCAATTTCTATAAATAAGAGGTGGCTCTCCCTCATTTGTATCCCAGTTTTAGAGTAGCAAAGCTCTGGCAGTTTGATCCCTCCAGAGTTAGATTTTTTCCCGTGTCTGCCCGCAGTGTGGTGAATATAATTGTACAGTGTCTTTATTCGAGTGTGTCGTACTTGGACACGCACATGACCGGCAATAAAGATCGAGATTACTTCATCATTGCAGCATTCACTTAGTTTATTTATTTGTTATTTATTTAATGTTATTTATTGCTTTCATAGC
>MNCI01007580.1:424356-436160 GCA_015680685.1 Gnetum montanum
AATAAAGGATGTCGTACAATTACAATCACCACACTGGGGGCATACACTAGAAAATAATTCTATCTCTGGAGGGATAAAATTGCCAGAGTTTCGCTAAGGTCTGAGTTTGGATGCGAAACACTCGAATAAAGGATCCCGTACAATTACAATCATCACACTGCAGTTATACACTAGAAAATAATTCTATCTCTGGAGGGATAAAACTGCCAGAGTTTCACTAAGGTCTAAGTCTGGATGCGAAACAAGGGAGAGTCGCCTCTTATTTATAGAACTGGCAGCGGGCTGTGATATCGCGTACGCAATATCGTGGTCACCCAAAATGTGATTCATCAGCAAAGATAGATATCACATCGACACACCAACTCATGCATCAATGCATGCCCGTCGATGCAATCCAAACTTTGCAATTCATCAACATGTGTATCATTACAAGAAATGTAAATGTTAAATAACTCGAACTACAATGTTTGGAAGCTACAAACAAGGCTTTTACTTTGTGGTTATGACGTGGAAGATTCCTTCTCTAAATTTCTATGATTGATAATAAAATAATGTTGATAGCCTTGAGTGCATTTAGAAAATTTGTTCTTGAAAAGTAAGATACAACATACAAGATGTGAAAGAAACTTGAGAAGACATTTGATGTTAAAAAATAAGTCCAAAATTGTTTCTCTCCATAATCAATGAAACTCCTTGAAAATGAAGGTTGTTGAACTTGTAGCATCACTTGTTCAAAAGGGTTTCCATACTTCAAGCTAGTTTTCAAGCATAAAACATTCAAGTATTTGAAGGGACTATTGAATTTTGTCCTTTTATGATTCTTCCATCATCTTACAATGTGTTTCATTATGTGATGAAAAATGACAACAAATAGTATACTATAGTGGAGCTATGTGCAAGCATTTTTGAACAAGCTAAGATGAAGGCCTATGAGTAACGGTACAACCTCTTTGCAAGCAATGGTAATAAAGAACATTGATGGTCAAAGAAGAAAGAAATTGTGAAGCTATTATTATATAAAGAGGGTAGTTAGACCATTTTTGTGATAATCCCAATAATTCATGGACAACAATAATGACAAAATGTCAAGGAGATAAAGATGCTAAGAATAGGACTAAGACAATGAATAAGAAAAATAATGAAAAGTAAAACAACTCAAGGCTTAGGTCTACTAATGTTGTGAAGGAAGAAAATCATGTTAAACCCCCTATGGTTGATTTTAATGCCTGCATTGTGACCAATCAAATATTTGATGGTTTTGTATGTATTGATTATAATGCCTTGTGTAATTTTATTAGTGATTTGTCTTTATTGTCTAAAGTAACAAATGTGATTATTGGCTCTTAGGGAGTCATCCCAAAGCATACAAAATCTCTTCTTCTTATGGGAATTCTAACTTTTACAACTCTTTGGCTAATTGCAACTTAGCCACAAGTTTCAAAGGGCTTGTAGTATGTTATTAAAGTTGATTGTAGTTAGATCACAACTTGACTATGGGTCACAATCTAGTCTCAGTTGATATTTTGAAGGGTCATGACCTAGTTGCAAGATTGTCATGTATCATGATGGCTCTAAAATAAGGAGTATAAAAAGAAGACTATTAAATGCAAGTCAACGACCAGTGATTAAATCCATGTCTTCTAACTTGAGAACTAAGCACCTTATCATCACACCAAATGATAGTCTCTGTAGTTTTAGAAAATATGCTTGAGTAAATTAGTCTATGGTGCCTTTCTTTTAATGAAAGGGCTTAAGTTATTATTTCATCCAAATTATGCACCACTACAAGTAACTTAGGAATTATTGTAGTTTCTTGTTTATATATTCATGATGGATAAATTACATGGAAGCAGGCGTCAAACCCCTATGGTTTGAATAAAATGAGCAAAATAATTTTTAAAAATTGATTTTTGATCTTGATAATTTATTTAAAGTTGATAATTATTTACATCAAGTTTTTCCAACTATTTTTGAAAGGATGGTAGATTTGTTTTTCCTTTTAACTCGAAAGTTGCATATGAGATAATTATCAAGAATGATCTTATTCATAACAAATTTAATGAGGGATATGAGAGTTATTTGGAAGGTTCCCACTTATCCAAAAATTCAAAATTTTTTATGGTGTTGAATACATTGTCTCCATTAATGCATTTAGCAATCCATTTTGCTGAGTAAGAAACACCTTGCTTATAACAATTAATGAGGTCAAGTCTTCCATCTTTCCTTTTAAAAGAGTAAATATCCCAAGAAGTATTGGAAAAGCCTTTACTATTTTGCTTAATAGAACATAGAAACCAATGAATAATTAGATCAATTCTATCACAAGAAGGTTTTGTAGAAACCCAATAACTAGAGTTATAAACATGAGTTGATTGAAGTACTTGTTCAATAACTAAAACTTTTAAATCAAGTCTGAGCTTTTTTTTTCCCTATTTTTCAAACTTATTGTTATTTTTATTAACTACATAATTTACAAAATATTCAAATTAGGCATAAAATAAAAAGTATTCGTTAAATATTGAAGATAACATTTTTGTACATGATGTACAATGCTTAAGAGTAACCTACTCATCAATATTATCATTACAATAAACAATAGATATTTGTCAATTGATATGAAGTTCAAATAATATGCAATATTCCTTCACTGTAGCTAACAAAATATTGATATGTTGAGCAGAGGCTATTGACGAGTTGGTTAGCTTGCACAACTTTGTACACCTAGGTTCAAAGCCCAGTACCGGCACCCCCTTTGCACTAGATATGTTGCTAGCCTATGGGAATATCCTAGGTAGACATGACCTTTCCCTCAAAAAAAAAAATAAAATAAAATTATTGATATGCTATAGAAAACCATTGATCATAGAAGAGTTATTTGTAAAGTGCATGTAATGATATTCTTTTGAGATCATAATGCAAGTTATGTGAAAGAAAGTCTATTATGATGATAAAAAAATAGGGAGCCAAAGGACAACCTTGGCAAACTGATTGTTGAAGAGAAATAGATTTATTCAATAATGAAATCTAGAGTTTGTATAAATTGGAGCACTAACACAGTAATTACCAAATCACAATTGATAGATACATTCAATAATGAAATCTCTTTCAATCATGTCATAAGTTTTAACATGATCTAACTTAATAAAAGCTATTTCTTGATTAGTAATAAAAGGCTGCCACATTCTCATTGATGTTGCAATTGCAATATTTAATACGTGTCTTTAACAAAACTTGTCTGCTATAATCTTCTGAATTCTACGAGCCATGCATTTAGCTTAAATATGGCAAATATTGTTAAGAAGAGTAATAAGCTTTTAATTACCAATACATTGAAAGCTTCATTCTTAAAAAGAGAAGATGAACCACATCTATTTAAAAAAGGAGGAGAAAAAAACTTGTTTGATATTAAAAATATAATCTATTAAAGGTAAATCTACGAAAAAAATACAAAACAATTGCTAGAGTGTATGGCAACAAATTTGGCGCCGTCATTCATCACGGGGAATCCAAAGTCCGACAAGTAAAAATCTTGTTCTAGGATCCGGTGATGCAGTGCATGGACAGGGTCAAAAGCTTGAATTTGGTAAAAGCATATATATGGTAAAATAAAAAGGAAATTTTTTGAAGTAAGGAAGACGTAGCTCTCTTTCTTTGTTTTAATTAATGTGTAAAAAGCAAACCCAATATGAATGCAGTAGCAGGATCCTTTTCTGCTGCTGCCGCTGCAAAGAAATCCCTGTTCTCCATTTCTCTTCTTCGTATCAGTCGTAGCAGACAACCCACAACCAAAATCATTAGAATGGCTTCTTCGTCTGTTGACGATCAGGTCAGTTTTTTTTTCATCACTGCTGTCCATATACCTAAATTTTACTTACGTATTTAGTTTCTGTTCCTTTTGTTTGTTTGTTTTTTCAACTTTTTTTTGACTTTCCAGGGATAAAATTTGTTGGAATTAAACCAGTTTAGGGGAGTTTCAAATGCTCACGGAAATGAATTAATCTTGGCCTGACATTTTCTTTGTTAAAAAGTTCAGAAATTCTGGAAAAACAATGACAGTCATGGAACCGGAAATCTTGTGCAGCTCGAACTGGTGGTATTGACAGCTTACTGTCATTTTTAAGACTATTAGATCAAACTTTGTAGGTGACAAACGTGCTGACATGCAAAACGAAAACAAAAAAGATAGAAATATCAAAGATGAATCTAGTTTCTAAGCATAGTTGTTGTCTTCGGGGTTTTTTTTGGGTTTTATTTGTTTTTTTTTTTTGGGGCATGTTTGATGAGTGATGAGCGGTATTAACTCGTAAAAGGAAGTAACAAATTGAAAGTGGAGCTGAAATACAGTTTTTATATAGAAATTAGAATAAATCCATAAAAAATGATGCTCAAATATACCGATTTTGGGTCATTTATAATGGAATCACAAGCAACTCAAACAGGGAGACAACCCTTGGAGGCCTCAGTTATTGCACTGGATTGCCCAAGCCAGGACACCCATAGTTCTGTTGCAGTCCCTTGAACTTGCAAAGTTAGAGTACAATGAACAAAGGTATTGCCTTATCTCTCAAGAGCTAGACTCTCCCATGTAAGGTTATAACATTATACTTTAGAGTTATTTTTGCACTTTATTACCCTTGTTTCTCTAGGTTTGACAAGCCGGATGGCAAATTTTAATAATAAACTTCACTATAAAAACCTCTAAAAAACAAGAATCTGGCTACCACTGGGACAACAACACGTATATCAATAATCTTAAAAGAATTTTAACCTAGAAGGTAATTTTCATCATTAAGAGGTTTATTATAGACAACAATAATGATATCAATATACCTATTAACATGCACATGCAGCTGTTCCATCAACATTTGTGACTTCTAACTTTGAAGATACATGTTCAATTTCCAGTGGGTTATGCTGAGATATAACTTTGTTTTTGAACCATCAATGAAATATTTGAGATCTGAAAAATACCCCCTTGACAGTTTTAACTACTGGTGAGTGGAGTGGTTATAAGCTAGAGTTACATTGTATGAAGTTGGAATTCTGTAAATGAGTTGTTGGGTCAAAAGGTCATTGACAAGGCTATCAAATTGGAACAGTGTTATACGTAACTTCCTTGATTTGCTGTGCTAAATCATCCATTTATGATGACTTTTCCAAAACAAATAATACTTCTGGCAGGATTGAGAATCAATAAAAAAATTTTAATCTTAAGTGCATCAGAAATAATCAAAAATTATTTCTGCATATTTTAGACAGTAATTTTGTATATTCATTTTGATTTGGTTGGTAAATGTTAATATTAGATTTCAATTTCAAATGTCACCTGTTAATGTTTATGTCATTCGTAGCACAGCAGAATTATAATTTCAGATTTGTGCTCATAAGTTATCTTGTAAAAACCAAGTCAATGAAATAGGATGAAACTCAAAAGGCATTGATAAGAATGGTGGCAGCAGTAGCACTGGCATGGAAACACATTAATCTTTAAAAAAGATACCCCAGAAATAAATAAAAAACCAAATTATTTCTAATGATTACACTTTTTCTTTTGTCTCACAGGAATATTATACGTTTGGAACATACAAGATAAGGAAGCAAGAAGTCTTCTTGACAACAAAATTGTCTTATGCCTTTGTTAATCTTAGGCCTGCTGTTCCTGGTACGTGGATAATTTTAAATGTAATGTTCAGAACTTACATAAATTTAGTATTTTCACAACTTCTTGAAACTTTTATCACGCTATTTCTTGTAGCTAACAATTTAGCCGTTTCAATTTGTTAAATGTTAAGATCCTATATGTTATTGAGAGTTTGATTGTTTGTGGGCAATTTGCAGGTCATATCCTTTTTCCTGTGTATAAAATATAGCTTGTCGTCGCAACAGGTTTTGAAGGTTTGATTAACTCCAACAACGATTACTATTTGTGAAAAGATTCAAAATCCATAGTTAAAAAAGTTTTGTTTCTATTACATATTAGTGTCGTCTAGTGAAATTTTTAAAATTCTCTTGTTTATACAAGGGTAAACTTGTTTTGTTTGTAATATTTAGTGTCGAAATTCCCTATTTCTTTTCAATTATTGTGAAATTCAAGTATAATTTACATATTCAATTGTGAAAACATGTTTACATGTTTCTTTAACGTAAAGAAACATGTCCTTATCAGCCCCATAAGGCTGGTACCTCGTTTTCAAGATTTGACAGAAGAAGAAACTACAGACCTTTGGCTTACAGCAAAAAAGATTGGACCCATGCTTGAGAGACATTTTAAGGCATCATCTTTAAGCTTTACAATACAGGTGGTGGTGATAGTTTGTCTATTTTCTAATTTGTACGATAAAAAGGCTCTTAGGAAGGGATTGTCTGATGTTTTTTTAACAGGGCAATTCATTATGTTTTAGTTATATTCGGGTGATTGCCAGCCAAAGATTTTTTCCTTAATCTGTTGTGTCTTTATGCTTAATATGCAACATTATTGATTTGGTTGACTGAAAATTTACAGAAATTGTTAACCCTTGATGACTAGTTCAGTTTGGTCTATCTATTGTAAAGAACGATCATATATAAAGTTGACTTGCCACTATTTCAGGATGGGCCAGAAGCAGGGCAAACAGTTCCTCATGTTCACATTCATATTCTTCCAAGGAGTGCTGGTGACTTTGAAAACAATGATGAAATCTATGATGCTGTATGTGCTTATGCATGCAAATTACTCGATTTTGATTCTCATACGAGGTAGCAATCTTTGTAACTGTACTTGATCAGCAGTAAACATACTGATATTTTTTTGTTAAGCAGATAGATGACAAAGAAAAGGCATTAAAACAGAAGCTTGACCTAGATAAGGACAGAAAGGACCGCGATCCAGAAGCAATGTCTCGAGAAGCAGATGAACTTCGTGCTTTATTTTAAATTTTACCGGTGCAGGAAGAAGCAATCTGAATGTCCATTATTTTGTTTGCTTGAACTGAAGATTTTGGGCATGCTCTGAATTTTTGAATAACAAATTTCCTGGTTGGTTAGGTATGGGTTGACTGCAATTGTCAGTTTTAGAGACCAATTTTTTCTACTAGGAGCACTCGGGCAAGATTTTAACTTGGCATAATGAAGTTCCTTGAAATTTCATAAATTTCAGACTATTCTTAAGATTATAATCTGACATTCTAAATTTCTCTTTGGCCTTGCCTCTTCTATTGGCTGAAAGCTGAAGGCTTCTCAGAATGCAAATTTTTTTAAAAAAAATTATTATATTCGTTTTTGTATTTTGTTAAAAGTAAGCATTCGTTTAATGTAACTAGCATTTTTCTGGGAGTTGTTTCAACCACCTTCCATGTTCTTTGACTCAGAATATGATGCCCTGTGCCCTGCTCAGTACCATTCAAATGCTACGTTTAAATGAATATTATATTCAAATTCTGGCGAGTTTTGCTGAATATGAACAGAAAATGGTGCTCGGTGGATATAAATAGAAAATAAAATGGCACGCAAACAATGGCAAGCAATTTTGTCAACATAGATGAAGAAGAATAAAATGATTTTCCTAGAAGAATAGATGAAGAAGAATAAAATGATTTTCCTAGAAGAATAAAATGGTAAGGAGAATCATAAACATGTAAAAAATAAAATGGTAAAAATAAAATAAAATTAGGACATTTTATGTGAAGTATTGTTGCTACTACCCAGTTGAAAAGTTGGGTAACAAACTTTTTATTAACATTTTAAAAGCAAAAAATTCTACCATTGCTTGAGGTGGTTACAGAGGTTGAATAATTTGGATGGTATTTTTGATAAAAGGTGATTATACATGCATAAAGATTAAAACATAAATAAAACCCTTGTGGTGGATAATTTAGATATTATATTCCTCTGTAATTCTCTTAATGTATTTTATTGGCTATAGGTACATACTTTTAATGTATCTTAGTAGCTAAACTTTGTGGGGTGTAACTATAGTTAAATTATTTTAAGTTCCCAAACCTTTATGGGACATAGAAGAACATGAACTTAGGAATGTATCCACTCTTTAACGTTTGTTTAGTCTTTTCGGTATTTTGTAATACATCCACTCGAATAAATTTTAAGAAATGTAGCACTTAAGTTTTTGTAATGTCAATAAATTATGTTTAAAGTTACCCTACAATTTTTTGTAATTGGACTTCAACTATTTTGTACAACTTGAGGATGAGTTTTTAGTTAGCTATAGGTGTATGACAAACAATAAATGTGTTATTTTATAAAGGCTTAATCAATGTTGCTTAATCAACTAAGCCTTTGCTGCATCAACCCATTTATGTTATTGTAGTCATAAAAAATGTTTATAAATACAGTTCATCAGTCATGTTTAAGTATCATATTTAGTCAATAGTGGAGTTAAACTTTTGTAGTTTGTTTCCATAGTGATGGGATGCATGGGCCGCGATATCACATATGTGATATCGCAGTCCGCCGCAATGTCTATAAATAAGAAGCGGCTCTCGCTTGTTTATCATCCTAGTTGTAGATTGTAGCTAGACTCTGGCAGTTTGATCCCTCCAGAGTTAGATTATTTTCCCGTGTCTGCTCGCAGTGTGGTGAATGTAATTGTACGGCATCCTTTATTCAAGTGTGACGTACTTGGACACGCACATGACCAGCAATAAAGATCGAGATTACTTCATCATTGTAGCATTCACTTTGTTTATTTATTTCTTTAATTGTTATTTATCGGTTTCTCTCTCACCCTTAAACTCCTAGTAACATCGAATGAGTATGACTTGATTACGAGCATTTAAGTGTGACTACTTGGTAACCTAGTGGCGTACGTAGGATCTGTGCTTGGTAATCCCAGTGGTGGTCGTGCACGAAGTCCAAGATGTGTATAGATAATCAAGGAACGGATGCTCATTGCACTTAGGCTAGATTAGATTCTCTCTTACCCTTTCTCTCCTAGCTTAGCGTAGTTTATCTTATTTCCCATTGTCTTCAAGAGTAGCATTTAGATTAGGAAACACATCATACACCTCACTCTGGACTAAACCATACATGACAAAGATAATACTAGTCTAGGTGGGAAGACAACGAACTGCGACCTAAGGATAATTGTCTAGGTGCCACAATCAGTCCGTCTACGGAGTTCGACCGGATCGCGCGTGAGAACGCTCATATTTGTATGGTTGAGTGTAGGGGTATCTCGCCACTCATCATTGGCGCCGTTGCCGGGGACGGTGCTAGTTATCTAGATTAGTTATATCATACAAGGTCGCTGTAAAGGACTTAACGATATATCTCTTAGGAAGAAGAAATAATTTTAAAAAGTCACACATAAATTCACACACAACTTCACAATAATGCCTCTCCTACAAGACGATAATAATGCCACACCTAGTCAGGAAGTTCATTGGAGAACCAACGAACTGTATAACGATGAAGACTGGAGTACACAACCTGAAGTGGGGATTTCTTATAAACATCAACAAAAGCAACATCATCCCAACACACGAAGACATAACTTACCCGATGACGATGAACCCCCACTGGCCACTACAAGTTTAACGCAAATATAAGAGGCTATTCGAATCTCACGTAGGCATTGTAAAGAGAGCCGTCTACCCAGGCTCGATTAAAACAACTTCCCTACTGATGAGTGGCGAGGTACCCCTACACTCAACCATACGAGACGAGTGTAGCATGCGTGATCCGATCGAACTCCGCAGACTAAGTGCCTAAACGCCCCATGGAACACTTGGGGTTAATCATTCGTTGTCTTCCCAGACTTACTTGTTGTTGTCACGGTGTATGGTTAAGTAAGTCCGAGGTATATGATTTTTATAGCTTTTCTGTTTTTCTTCTATGCTAAAGGGTGAAGAGTTGAGAAACTAACTAACTCTAACTAATGTCCTAAGTCTAAATTAACTAGCATCAGCATTCGTTCCCACTTACCGTACACACCTTGAACTATGCAACTGTGGCTACCAAATGCTAATCGTTACTGGGATCACCACACGTAACGCACGTGCTCGAAGTGGTCGTATTGAGGCACCTAACTAGCCTAAGCGCGATGAGCAGCTGATTCCTTGACTAGCCGTACACATCCGTAGATGCTCATAATCAAGTTGTACTCATCCCGCATTCTAGGAGACAAGGGTGAGAGAACCTAATCGCGATGAGCAGCCGATTCCTTGGTTAGCCGTACACATTCGTCAATGCTCGTAACCAAGTTGTACTCATGCCACGCTAATGCAAGTAATAAATAACATGTAATAGACCTATTCCATGTACTGCAAGGTTTATCCACAAAGCTCGTCTTTATTGCTGTACACAACTTGCATTCAGGTATAAAGCTGCTCGAATAAAGATCCGTTCACTTGGGGACTCCTACTGCAGGCACATGGAAAATATTCTATCTTTGGAGTGATCAAATAGCCAGAGTTTCCCTACTTCTAGCCTAGGATTGGAAATGAGGGGAGTGCCACCTCTTATTTATAGATTTGGCGGTGGACCGTGATATTGCGTACGCGATATCGCAGGGGACGATGCAATATCACGTATGCGATATCGCAGGGGATGATGCGATATCGCGTGGGATGCGATATTGCGACGGCTGCGATATCGTGGTGCATGTGATATCGTGTCTCATCACCTACTTTTTCAGAAGGCTATGACTTAGATCCGCATCAACATTTACAAGCCTTCTACGATGCTTGCACATGGAATAACATTGATAACAGGTGGCAAAAACTTAAGCTCTTTCCTATGACACTCGTTGACTAAGCAAAAGTATGGTATAGATCGTTAAAACCAAATTCGATATAATGTTGGTCAACGATGGTAGAAGTCTTTAATGAAAAATATCAAACCTACGCAAGAGTGTCAGCCTTGAGGAAACAAATCCAAGAGTGGAAACAAGCAAAACATGAACCCTTGGACATGGCCTTAGAAACATATTATGCATTGTTAAACAACTGTCCAAGCCATGGGTTTTCCGAGGAAAGGCTAATGTATCATATTATTAATGGGCTACGTAATGAAACAAGAGAGACCTTAGGAAGATATGCCTAAGGTCAACTATACGAACTACGAACCCATTAAGTCCAAGAGCTTATTAAGCAGGTAGCAAAAGAAGAAGGAGAATTGGCTCAATGGGAGAGTGTTGAAAAACATCAACGGGACCAAAATTTCAACTTAACAAAGGTCCATGATCATAAAAAGGAGAAATCGACCAATCTCAAGGTGGAAACGTCATCTTTGCCAATACAACAAACATTAGAAGAAGCTGAGGCAAAGATCAATAAGATGTTGGAATGGATGAATCAAAAGTATGGAGAATATATCAATACCATTGGGGATAGAGTTTTGACAATCCAAGAAGCAGGACAAAACAGTAGACATTCAGAAAGAAGGGATAAGAACAATAAGAGCTCAATTGTCAATCATACGTATGAATGCAACATATGCCTGTATGATCACCCCAAGGGTCAATGCCCAATATTGTTACATCTGTATGAGCATTGGGGAAACACGTTACATCCAGAGTTCGTACAGAGATACTGTGTTCGATCATAGTGGCAACAATCCCAGTCATGGGGGAGACCGCCCTTAGACTGGAGACACCCTTCATATCATCCGAACCCAAACACTTATCTTGTTCAACATCCTGTTTCTCCAACTAGGCCACCATTCTCTATCGCACCACATTACTATTCACCACACTACTATCAACCCATGCCTCCAAAACAACCACCACCTTGTGCACCTTATACTCCTCCTAACTTTCAACATTCTCATCCTTTCCCTCCTTCCATATTGCCACCAACTATTCCTAAGGT
>MNCI01007580.1:437331-452530 GCA_015680685.1 Gnetum montanum
TTAACCCTTCTAGTGCCCACGGACACTTTAAGTGTGGTTACACAAGGGCATTATAGGTTGGAACTTACTTTGGGGAGGACCCACTTATGTAATTTTTTGTAATCTTCACTTATGACATAGCTCACACACACCATTGATTACCCTTAGCGTATTGTTCATGATTCTTTTCCTTATTACTATCCCTCTGATTCAATGTTCCTATGAATCATCACATAGCCTTTTTCTCTACCATCCGAGGTCCTTATCGATCAATTACACTCACTTATCATTATTCGTGCCTTCAAAACCATCTAATTACCGGAGAACCCCTTTCTAATAGCCCAATGTCCTAAGTTACATCGTTTAATTTCAAAGAAATATTAAAAATTCGGTACATTCTCTAAGTGCCCTAACTTCGATGAAAATATATAGACATGACCCCCCTATGCTAATCAGCATCATTTGCAACTGTTCACGCAGGGGAAGTTTTTCAAATTTCTCTCTACGACTTGCGATTACGCGTCCCTTGCTTTCATATCCATAACTCACTCGTTGGTACTCTAATTTTCATTCCGTTTGAACCTACTTGAATCTAGAGTGTTCAGCTTAGTCGTGGGGGAGGGGCACAAGCCGAATAGTGCATAAATTTTTTGAAATTCCTCATCATACAAAGGACATTATTAAGGGTAATTAGTTATAAAATAAAGAATAAAATGTGTCAAAAACAATTTCATCCCCTTAGCTATACCAAAAAATTAAATTTGGAAACCACCTAAGCAAAGAGGACTTAACATTATAATCTTTCGAGGACATGTTCTTCCAATAATTAACATCACATGGAAATAAAGTAAATCTATTAAGGCAAGTAGTAAGGTATAACCTAACTTTGGTAACAACCTTACTAACAATTGGTCCCGTGTGATTGCAGATGGCCCCGAAACGCGGACAATAGGAAGGTCCTACTCAAGGTGCGATCGAACGATCTTAGAGAGGTGGAAGACAAGATCCTATCGAATAACATGCAGAATAGGAGGAACAATCATTCAGCGTTCATCAAGAAGATCCTCCTACCGTACGGTCCAGGTAGGCAGAAGCAAGAGATACCTTCTTTGAAAGCGGTGCCTAGTACTTAGGGGAAACATACCAATTTTGGCACAATGAAGAAGAAGGAACCATGGTTAAAATTTGTGGTGTGATTGTTTATTTCTCTGTTCAAGACATTTTAGAAGTATTAAACCTTGCGAATACAGGGCCAAATGTTGCTCAGAACCAGCTGGACACCTTCAGAACCGAGCAACTTAATAAACTGTTGACAGAGAATAAAAGGGTGGTGGAAGAAAAAGAGAAGGCTGACTGGGTTGCCTCTATGGCACAAGCACAAACTTACGTGCATGCCAAGGCACTCATGGCCTTACAAGAAGAGAAACTCTAGGCCATACTTCAACGTCATCAAACTTCAAAACCTGGAGCACAAGACAAAGGGAAGGCACCAATGGAGGAGCAACCACCACCAGGAACTACATGAGTTCCACATTTTTGTAGTTGTAGCATATTTTGTGTGTTGTGTTTTCTTCCCACACTGCGGCATCATTTCATTTGTTTTCCCCCTCTAATAATCCCATACCTATCCACTGTGTAATAACTGTAACTCGAGGACAAGTTTTTATTCAGTCGTGGGGGTATGATGGGATGCGATATCGCATGGGCTGCGATATCGTGTACGCAATATTGCAGTCCACTGCAATGTCTATAAATAAGAAGTGGCTCTCCCTTGTTTATCATCCTACTTTTAGATTGTAGCTAGACTCTCGCAATTTGATCCCTCTAGGGTTAGATTATTTTTCTGTGTCTGCCCGCAGTGTGGTGAATGTAATTGTATGACATCCTTTATTCAAGTGTGACGTACTTGGACACGCACATGATCGGAAATAAAGATCAAGATTACTTCATCATTGTAGCATTCACTTTGTTTATTTATTTCTTTAATTGTTATTTACCGGTTTCTCTCTCACCCTTAAACTCCTAGTAACGTGGAATGAGTACGACTTGATTACGAGCATTTAAGTGTGACTACTTGGTAACCTAGTGGCGTACGTAGGATCTGCGCTTGGTAATCCCAGTGGTGGTCGTGCACGAAGTCCAAGATGTGTACGGATAATCAAGGAACAGATGCTCATCACACTTAGAATAGATTAGATTCTCTCTTACCCTTTCTCTCCTAGCTTAGCGTAGTTAATCTTATTTCCCATTGTCTTTAGGAGTAGCATTTAGATTAGGAAACACATCATACACCTCACTCTGGACTAAACCATACGTGACAAAGATAATACTAGTCTAGGTGGGAAGACAACGAACTGTGACCTAAGGATAACTGTCTAGGTGCCATAACTAGTCCGTCTACGAAGTTCGACCGGATTGCGCGTGAGAACGCTCGTATTCATATGGTTGAGTGTATGGGTATCTTGCCACTCATCACATAGTCTTAGTAAATAGTGAACAAGTGCTTGTAACGTGATTCTGAGTTGATTGTATGATGTCTTATTTGAGTGACATTGTCCCTGGACACAATCCATGACCATCAATGAGATTGAGATTGAATTATATTCATTGCAACACTTTGACTTGGAATAGAATTTACTTTTATTGTAATTTCTTTTCCATGCAATTAGCTTGATATTTACATTTCCATGCATATTAATCATTAGTGGAATGAGTGCAACCAGTTTTGAGTGTAAATATGTATTAACTTGGTAATCTCAATAGCGTGATTACTTAGTTAGCCTAGTAGCATAATGCTTGGCAATCCTAGCAGTGGGTACATGAGTTTGGAATGTGTACATTAAGTTGGGAATAAACACTTATCATACTTAGGCTAGTTTAAGATTTGCTTTCATGTTATTAATTTAATTAATTAATGTGTTTCCATCTAGTTTAGTCACAACCACAACATTAATGATTATACACCTCACCTTAGAATAAACCATATATGATAAAACTACTACTAGTCTAAGTGGAAAGATAATGACATGCGGTTAATGTTTAATGATCTAGATACCACATTAGTTTTATTTATGAATTACACCATGGTCTACTGTGACACTTGTAGATTGTATGATTGGGCATTAGAAACACTTTGCTACTCATCAATTTGTATGGACTCAAGTAAGTGCTAAGGGCTTGGTTCCATAGAATCAATGAATTTCTCCTCAAAAGTGGCTATAAGAGTTGCATGTTCACTTTAAACATGTGGGCATTAATGTGATCACAATCTTCTTGTATGTAGATGAATTGGTTTTCTTATCAAGTTCTACAAAAATAATTCTAGACTTTAGGAAAGACATGAAAGATGAATTTGAGATGAAGGACTTAGAAGTACCAAGGTACTTCCTAGGGATACAATTGGAGCAAGGGGAGGAAGCACTAAAGATGCATTAAACTAGGTATGCTAAACATGATTAAAAGGTATAACCTAAGGGATGCAAGGATAGCTAGCTCAACTCTCCCACGTAATACTAAGTTGCAAAAGAAAGATGAGAGTCCTTTGGTGGATAACCTTCTTTGTAGAGGCATGATTGGGTCCTTGATATATCTTTGTGACTCAAGGTTTGAAATATAATTTGTAGCTTCCAATCTTTCTAGGTTCATGCAAGAGGTTAGACAAAGTCATATTAATGCTCTTCCTCAAGTTTGTTAAAGGGGATGATAATTGTCATGCATTTTGTGATGTAGATTGGGTAGGATACATTGAAAAAAGCAAGGCTACATTAGACATCGTGATCTTTCATGGACCAAATCCCATCTATTTGGGTAGCAAGAAGCAAAGTTCAATGGATCTTTTATCATGTGAGGTAGAATTTATGGTAATGGTTGATTTCATTCAACATAGCTTGTGCCAAAGAAGCTCTTCACTCAATTAGGCTTTGAAATTTTTTTTTTGCCTTTTGAGCTCATGGTGGACAACTCATTAGTAATTTAACTCTCCAAGGAGCATTACTTACATAAATGATCAGAACATGTGGACATTAAGTTCTACTTCGCTAAGGAAAAAATGAACGAGGGTAACATCTTGCCTAAGTTTGTACCAAGCCAATATTGATTGACTTATTTCTTCACAAAGCCACTTCAAACCATCAAGATTGATTACCTTTTGAAGACCACTAGGATAGCCAAAGTTGAAGAAGAAAGTACAACTAATCCATAAAGCTCCAACTCTATGATTCTCACACATTGCACATTAAAGAAAGATATGTTAGAAATAGTGTTAATGTGTGGTCTTTCATACTTCTTCATGATCATTTCCTTTCATGGTAAGTACAAAAGTAGTAGCTAGTAGTCTTTGTTTTGATGTTTGAAGTCTTTGCTTTGACACTTAGAGTTAAAAGTGTTATTTTTTTTGAAGACCAAAAAAAGAAGGTTAGATTGAGAGAAATACTAGAAAAGGCCAAAAAGAAGGGTAAGAATTTTCACATTGGGTCTCTAGGCAAAAAGAAGGCCAAGAGTTTTCATGTTGGTGGCTATGCTAAAAGAGGTAAGATCCTTAAGAAAAAAGTATAAATAGGGGTGAATCCCTCTCATTGTAATTTGCCAAGCTCATTTGTAATTGAATAAAAGAAGCTCTCCCTATGACAGAGGTAGTAGGGTTGGTAGTGGCTTGCTACCTCCCCCACAGTTCGGTCGCCGTGGAGGCGCAAGGGATCCTCTGCTCCTTGTGTCTTCAGAACCATATTGGCATGGTAGTTCCATGCATTAGTAAGAGGAGGCTACAACCTACCTCATTACCCCACTTGGTAGGACCTTGCCTGGGAGGGTTGCGTAGTTCAACTTTATGTTGGGGTGTTTTTACCGGGTGTGTCATGGGACGTGCTATGGGATGTTGCATGCGCTCCTTGGAGCGCTACACCAACTACTAGCACGCGGCGATGAATCTGGAGGGTTCAGCTGGTGATCCCCATGGTGTCCACGTGAGTGGAGCAAGGGAGCACTATCTAGCTTGTTAGCATATCACGAATATTGAATATGAAACACCGCTTAGGAGATATGCTAATACTAACACATTGTTTGTTGGCGTGTGTTTTAGGATTGTTGATTGTTGAAGCGTATTCCTGTTGAGTTTTGTCCCGATTTAGAATTTTCTAGGGAAACTCTTGGGATGTCGAACAATGTATCCAGGGACAACGTTGTTATAGATGGTATCAGAGCCTCACAGTTTCATTTACCAGTAAAACTTTCTTGCTAAAGGGGTGAGAGGGTTTGTGGTTTGTGAGGTTTCCATTTTCAACTTCTACTAGCCACTCTTCCTTTGAGGGTGGCCTTGTGCTAAAGCTCTCTCTTGGGCAACATGGAGCTTGGTTAACCAAGTGACATGGCTGATGTTCAAGCAAACCTAGAAATTGAGACTAAGATAGAACTTGGTCAAGATGGGACGAAGTTTCAAACCTTATGGGACCATGTCAAGGTAATTGATGAGGCCTTAGCCTACCCTGGTCCAGAAAACATGGATGTGATCCATCACATTCTTAAAGATGTTAACTTACCATAAGAAAAAATGGATCTTTGCTCCAAGGACAGGGTGAAAGTGGCGAAGGCTAAGGTTTCGATCTTGGAAGGTTGCCTGGATTACATGATCAACCTCTATAAGGATCTATTTGGATCCTTGGAAGAGGCACAAACAAAAGCATCTTTGGTTGAGGACCTAATTGGTCGGGTGAAAGTTCTGGAGGATGCCTTGGTGGGGGTAAATCAAGAGTTATCTAATTTGAAAATTGAAAATGCCATCTTGAAATCCTCCTTGGCAGGACACTTGGCAGAAGAGCCAATGACAATGGCTCATATCAAAGCTAGAGAACTGAGTTCTTATGATGGTGAGACAAATGATGCAAAAATTGATGCCTTCCTCCATGATGTGGAGATGTACATGAATACTAGGGGTGTCCCTATAACCCAAAAAGTCTCCATAGCATCTCAGTTTCTCATAGGAAGTGCTAAGCTATGGTGGCTTAGCCTCCTTCATGCTTAAGAAAAGGGCACTGCTACAAAAAAGATAGAAACTTGGGACAGATTTAAGGTAGCATTGATCAAATAGTTCTATCTTGGGAACTCTAAATGGGTAGCTAGAACCAAGCTAGAGACCTTAAAATATTCAGGGAAGCTTGATGATTATATCAGTAGCTTCCACGAACTAATGTTCTTGATTTCCAATATGGGAGATTGGGATCACTTTTTCAAGTTTGTAAATGGGATATAGCCATGGGCACAGATGGAACTACGTAGAAGAGGCATTGACACACTCTCGGAGGCTATTGTGGTTGCTAGCACTTTTATGGACTTCAAGGCAATGAAGCCAGATAAGGGTAAGCCTAGGAAGGGAAAGCATGTCACACCCTCCCACTCTCAGAAAATAGATATAGGTTCCATCAAAGGGGGAAACACATTCAAATTGGTCTAGCAAGGCAATCGCTCGATGGGTGGTCCTCCAGGAAACCAAGGCTCCCAACAAAAGCATAAAGATATAGGGAGCAGGTGGCAACCTAGGGCCAAGAAGAAACAATTTATAGGAGGTTCCTTTAAGGGTTCAATCCAATGCTTCTTGTGTCGAGGGAACCACCTAGTAAGGAATTGCCCCTTGAGTTCAGGAAGGACAGAAAATCGACAAGGGCAAGCTCTGGGGAAATAACTAATGGCACTCAAATATCACCCTGATCCATGCCTTCAGATCACAGATGGAGGCATGTCGGGAGAACAATGAAGACTAGTGGTTATGATGGAGTTGTCTAACATGGTTATGTAGAGGTCAGGAGCTGGGAACTCCCAAAATCTAAATCTTAATAATTTACATCAAGTTCAGTTGGCCCTAATCACTATGAGCTCAAGTTAGTTAAGTGACCTCATTGATAATGGGGCTAGCCACAATTACATGGTTCTAGCCATGGTAAAAGACTTGCAGCTAAAGATGGAACTAGTCCAAGCCTCCTGCAAACTAGCCAAGTTTGGTCCCCTCCGGTGCATTGGGGTGTGTCGTAATGTCTCAGTTCAAGTGGATTCATGACAAGGAGTCCTAGATTTCTCTATTCTAGATATGGACTCCTTTTAGGTCATATTGGGGTAAGAATTCTTATGCAAGGCCAAAGTTTTCACGACTCCACACTTAGACCTAATCTTCATTTCACATGAAAGCTCCCCTTGCCTAGTTCAAACTCATGGAGCACAGATGGAATAGGATGAGGACTCTAGCTCCCAGATTGTGTCACTAATGGTGATGAAGCACTTGGCTAGGGATCCTACCAGGAAATTTTTGCTAGCTATGCAAACGGGTGATCCTTCTGAGGCTTGTGGATCCCAAACTAATATTGACCCATGCATAGCATAGGTGTTAGATAATTTTAAAGATGCGATGCCACCTAAATTGCCAGGAAGTTTGCCACCTTAGAGGGTTGTGGATCATAAAATAGAATTGCAACTAGGTACTGACCCTCCTATCCAAAGGCCATATTGCTTAACAGGGCTAGAATTGGAGGAATTGAAGAAGCAGCTGGAGGGTTTGATGTCTAAGGGATACATTTGTCCCTCAAAATCCCCATGGGGCACCGATGCTATTTGTCACCAAGGAGAACGAAACACTATGGCTTTGGTGTGATTACAAGTTGCTGAATAAACACACTATCAAAAATAAGTACCTACTAGCACTCATTTCTAATTTGTTTGATTAATTGGAAAGGGCCCGGTGTTTCACCCGGCTAGACCTTCGACAAGGGTACTACCAAGTTCGCATCGCAAAAGGGAATGAAGAAAAAATTGCATGCGTAACTCGGTATGGATCATACGAGTGGACAGTAATGCTCTTTGGGCTTTGCAATGCACTGGCTACATTTTGTACCTTGATGAATGAGACATTTCAACCCTTCCTAGACAAATCTATGGTCATCTATCTCGATGATATGTTGATATATAGCCAGATAATGGAGGAACATGCCCTCCACTTGTAGTTGGTCCTTGAGAAGCTACGAGAAAATTAATTGTACATTAAGAAAGAGAAATGTGAATTCTGCTGCTCAGAGCTGAAATTTCTGGGACATATCATAGGGTATGGGCAGGTAAAGCCAAATCCAAAGAAGGTAGAGGTTGTGCACCAATGACCCACTCCCACTAATGTGCATGAGGTCAGACAGTTTATGGGGTTAGCCAACTTCTATTAGAAATTCATTAAAAATTTCTCAGGAATCACTACTGCCTTGACCAATTTGCAAAAGAAAAAAGTTTCTTGGCAGTGGGATTCAAATTGTTAGCAAGCCTTTGATAGGATCAAAGAAGCTTTAACCTCCCATCCGATGTTGGCATTGTCAGATTTCTTGAAACCTTTTGAGGTTCATATTGATGCCAGTGAGAATGCAATCTGGGGCATGTTGCTACAGGAAGGTCATCCTGTCACTTATGAGAGTCGCAAGCTGAATCAAGTAGAGCAGAGGTGATCAATCCATGAAAAAGAAACATTCACTATTGTCCATTTCTTAAGAGCATAGAGACATTACTTGCTGGAAAGTCGTGTCCTCGTAAAGATAGATAATCTGGCCACTAGCTACTTGCTGAATCAAATGAAGCTGAGGCCTTAATAGGATCGATGGTTGGCCATGTTATTTGAATTTGATTTGCAATTGACTTACCATCCTGGAAAGGAGAATGTGGTGGTAGATGCATTGAGTCACCGTCTTTAGCCTGCCTCCTAGCTCTTTTCTATCACTGGGCCACAAACTTCACATGTTCAATGTGATGAAGTGTTGTTGGCTAGAATTCAAGATGGCTTAATAAGGGACCTCATATCACTAGTTTAATGAAGCTGATAGAAATTGGGCGAGCACCACAGTTCAAAATGGGGGATGGATTGCTTTGGTTTCATGATAAGCATATATGCGTTCCAAATTGGAATGGCCTACGAAAGGAAATAATCCGAGAGTGTCATGACACACAGTGGGCTAGGCACCCTAGACAACAAAGAACCTTGGAACTCATTAGGAGAACCTTCTTATGGTAAAAAATGTATTGGGATGTGATTTCTTATATTTAGAAGTGTTTGGTGTGCCATCAGGACAAAGGTTCTATGGAGTGTCCAGGTGGTCTTCTGTTGCCCTTGGAAATCCCTCCATTTCCATGGGCTACAGTGTCTATGGACTTCATCATAGGATTACCAAATGTTTAGGCTTAAGCAGTATCATTGTAGTCGCGGACAAATTTTCCAAATTTTCTATATTCATTCCCTATCCATCACAATGCTCAGCTGAGGACACGGTAGCATACTATTTTGATAGGGTGGTTCGATATTCTGGGTTACCCATGAGCATTGTTTCAAATTGAGATCCACGATTCACAAGTGCTTTCTGGTGAGCCTTGTTTGGCATGATGGGTACCACCCTCAAATTGTCAACAAGCTTTCATCCACAAATTGATGGTCAAACAGAATGGATGAATTGGGTACTTGAAGAGTACCTTTGACACTATGCTCATAGTGACCAAAAGAACTGGCCTTTTCTATTATAACATCCAGAAGTCATCAGCTACTGGGTTTTCTCCTGTAGAAGTGGTAATGGGAAGGTAGCCCATTACCCCTCATATGGTCTCCCCCTTGTTGTAGGGTCGGCATCCCTCAGCAGATGAATTCTTGAAAGTGTGATCTAAAAATGTTGAAATAGCAAAATATCATCTGGAGAGGGCAATGCAGCGAATGAAAAAGTATGCTAATAAAAAATGCCAGCATCGTGAATTTAAGGTGGGAGATTAGGTTCTCTTGAAGTTGGACCCACGTCAGTTTAAGCCAAAATAGGGAGCTACCTCCAAGGTAATGAGGTAGTATGATGGTCCCTTCCAGATCATTGATAAAATTAACCCTATGACATATAAGCTTCAGCTACCGATCAATATGGATTGAGTCCATCTAGTTTTTCATGTCAGCATGCTGAAGCCTATGCTGGATGGGTTCCTGTATCTGGAAAGAAGCCTCTTAATCCGAGAGCAATCTTGTATATAATCTATAAAAGGAAAGAGAGCAGACTGCATCCAAAACTTTTGGACCACTAGCCATGATGCATATTTGAAAGTGGAGTTTTTCGTCCATTGGAAACAGATGATAGTTGGGAACCGCTAGAGCATTTGAGGTCCTAGGAAAACTTGATCCTGGACTTTTGTAGGAAGCAAGCAATTGACCTCTCACCTTGGCTACTTTGATGATGGATGGAGAAACCTCCCATGCAAAAAAGAAAAAAAAAATCAATCAGAAGAGGCATGGCATGTGGTGCCTTATAGGATTCGAGAGCGAATTCCTATGAGAGTTAGCCTTAGATAGGGGAGGAAGGTGCCTGGAGCCATTTGAAGTGCTCTATAGGCGATGGGGCTTAAGGTTCAAATAGACAAGGAGCTATGTTGAACTTGAGACCCCTAGACCTTTGGATTAAATGAGTTAGGGGATGCCCTGGAACTCATGCATTCCTAGGTCGATGCATTTTTTCATGTCGTAATGATAGACCACCTGATGTCCTCCCATAGCTTGGCATTATAGGCTAGGTATGGAAGGATGGACAAGCCAAGTCTTGAGGGGTGATGCTCTTAACTTGGGTGTCGGATGGTAGGATGAGTTTGGCTCTTAGGAAGACGGTCGAGTTCAATAAAAATGCTTTATGGCCTTAGGCCCTAGCAGTTGGACCTTCTAGAACCAAAGATCCCTTCAAACTTAACTAAGAATAGCATGGGCGTACTTCCCCGGAATTGACGGAATCCTCCCTTAGTTTTGATGTAGCAGCCTAGTGGGTTACCTAGGCCATGCTTCGAGGTCATTGCTCATTTTAAGCAGGGGAGGATATTGAGAGAGGTATTAGGATTGGTGTGGCCTGCTACCTCCCCCATGGTTTAGGGGCCATGGGGGCACAAGGGGTCCTCTGCTCCTTGTGTCTTTAGAACCATACTAGCATGGTAGTTCCACACATTAGTAAGAGGAGGCTATGACCTACCTCATTACCCCACTTGGTAGGACCTTGCTTGGGAGGGTTGCATAGTTCAACTCTACATTGGGGTGTTTTTACTGGGTGTGTCATGGGACGTGCTATGGGATGTTGCGTGCGCTCCTTAGAGCACGACACTAACTACTAGCATGTGGTGATGAATCTGGAGGGTTTAGTTGGTAGTCCTTGTAGTGTCCACGTGAGTGGAGCAAGGGAGCATTATCTAGCTTGTTAGCATATTGTGAATATTGAATATGAAACAACGCTTAGGAGACATGCTGACACTAACACATTGTTTGTTGGCATGTGTTTTAGGATTGTCGATTGCTGAGGCGTATTCCCCTTGAGTTTTGTCTCGATTTAGAATTTTCTTGGGAAACTCTTGGGCTGCCAAACAACATATCTAGGGACAACGTTGTTACACTCCCTTTTATTATATATGTATTAAAGCATTATGTGTTTGGCTTAAAGGTCTCTTAGCTTTAATTCCTCTCTTTCTTCTTCTTACATTTTTAAAAGTATGCATCTTCTTCTTATTACATATTTAAAAGTATGCATCTTACAATTTAAGAAGTGAATTCCCTTTCATGATCTTTCTCTCAACTTTATCCAAGTTTAATTTCTCATAAATAACAATGAAATGTTAGCCTACCTATATTACAATTATTTTTGGCACACCTTACCCACCTCCGCCCCAAAAACACCCCAAGAACACCCCAAGAATTACTCGTGCCAGTCCATATAAATTATAACCCAAAATTTCATTCATCATACTTCATGGGGGGGGGGTGTCGAACCCTGAAAAGAAGTTTTATTGAAATTAAAGGTGCATCGATTACAACAACTTGAATAAGTCATAGGGTTAAGGGGAAGGGAAAGCTGAGAGCATTGTGAATGAAACTCAGGAAAAACCTTATAAATAAATGAGTATTAAAGGAGTAAACCCAAGTTGGGGCACAACCAAATGTCCACACATATTGGCTTGTTACAAAATAGAATGACATAGAATTAGATGAGGCAAAGAGCTCTCAATTAAGGGTAGAGAGAGTTCCAATGGTGACTCCACATAATGAAAAGGAAAAGCTTCCTTGTAGAGATTACTAATACTAAGTGTAACTGGAACACATAGGTCTTTTCCATAGCTGCAAGAGATGAACCAATTGATGACTGTCCAAATTGGACTTGGATGCTTGAGATGTGATTTGAAAATGGGTGAGGCAAAAGATCTGCAACTTCTCCAACCTGGTGAGCAAACATTTATTAGAATAATCTATCTTTTGAAATAGAACATTACATCTTCACTTCCAAATATAATATAAAATAGTAGGCCTAATAACTTTCCACAAAAAATTAAGATTAGCAGAAGTAATGTTCAAGAATCCGAATATGGCATCCTCTTGAGATAGCTTGTATGATGGAAAAGCTTTGGAAGCCCATTGCCACACATGTTGAGCAAAGGGACAATGCCAAAATACATCGAAAAAGTCATCTTGTCCACCACATAGAGGGAAATTGGGATTGGGAATCCCCAGATATTCTAAACGTTTTCCAATAGGTATACCATGGTGGAGGAGATACCAGAGGAACTGCTTAATTTTGGGGAGGGTTGAAAGTTTCCAAATATGTTGGAAGAGAGGGATCCAAAATGTTACTGACTCTTATTTGTGCCAATACTTATTGCAATGTTGAATGACTTCAAATGGGTCATGCATGAGATGAAAGGGGACAAATGGCCGATAGGGCAAGAATTTAACCCCATTAAGCCATTGAAGGCCATGAAAAAGGCTTTGCACTGTAACATTAAGTTGCCAATGACCGTGGAGAAAAGAGTAAATTTGAACTAGGCAATGGTTCATTACAGCCGACTCCCCATACAAAGTGTTAAACTCAACCCTCGAAATTCAACAGCTAGCCAACCTAAGACAATTCAAGGAAATGACACCCTTCCGATACCACGAGGTAGCCACCTTAGCATTTGTGATAGCAAGGGGAGCGGGCGATAGAGGTAACCACCACAGACACACTCTAGAGAGGATAGTAGGGTTGATCTTAATGTTAGTCTAGTCAATGTGAGTGTGTAGAATTTGCTAGGCCCTCTAGATGCCTTTGAAAACATGAGATCTGGGAAGAATGATAGTGAGGGGGGAAAGGATCCAATTGACAAAATGGATGCCTTTCCAGAAGGGCTTATTTTTAGGAAATGCTTGATGAAGCCTTAATTGGAGGAGGGTCCCTATAATATCTGAGGCATTTAAATGTTGTACCAACCACTTAGCAACTAGGGTAATTCCTTGCTTATAGGAGTTCAAAAGACCTAAGCCACCCTTATTCTTGGGAAGAGTAACAATATTCCAAGCAACTTGAAATCCTTTCTAAGAATCCTTGGAGGACCGCATAAAGTCACGGAATAACCGTTCTAGCTTCTGGTAGGCAGCTTGGGAGGGGGCCCAACATGAAGAGTAATACACATGGGTGGACGCACATATGGATTGACATACAAGGTATTTACCCACAAGTGTGAGGGGTTTAGTTTTCCATTTGTCGAGTTTCTTTTGAATTTGATAAATAACCTGCTCCCAGAGAATAGATGTTGAACCTCTAAAATGGAAAGGGATTCCCAGAATCTTAACAATGTCTTGATCCTGAAGCTGCTTCCAATTATAGTTGGTCACATGTTTGTAATTACTCTTAAAGCTATAAACAAAGGATTTATTCCAATTAATTGTGGAACCTGAGAGTGTGCAATATTGCTCAACCCTTGATAAGAGGTGGTGCAAATTGGCGGATATGTTTTGAACTAGAAAAAAGGAGTCATCGGCGAAGTGCATATTGAGAAGTTGTTGTTGAGAGGAAGAAAGGCATACCCTAGTGAGAAATTTAGTTTTAATGTACAAGTTAATTTGATGACAAAGAAAATCTGATGCGATGATAAAGAGATAGGAGGCGAGAGGACAACCTTGACGCACAGACCTATGTATTGGAAAGGGAGTGGTAATGCTGAAGGTAGTGGTATTTCTCGTTGTAGCATTTGCGAATAAGAATTTCACCATATGCAAGAACTTAGGTCCAAAACCAAGTTTGGTCATAGTCTGCAAGATAAAATCCCACTTAATGTTATCATAAGCCTTGGCGTAATCAAGTTTCACAAGGAGAATATCTTGTCCATCATCCTTAGCCCACTTGAGACCTTCCCACGTCGCAACCACATTATCTAAAATATATCTACCAGGAAAAAATCTTGTTTGTTGGGGATATTTGATTTGGCCAAGAGTTTTTTTCAGCTGTAAGGCAAGGCACTTCGCCCAAATTTTATACACTACATTGAGAATCATTATGGGACGCCAATTGGAGATATCAGTTAGATTCCTAGACTTGGGGAGGAGACAAATTACCCCTTGATTTAGATTGGGCCTAAGGGAACCAGTTAAGAGAGCCTCATTAATGACTTACAAAAGATCCTTTCCCACAAAATCCCAATGATTTTGAAAAAATTCCACGGGAAAACCATCATAACCAGGAGCCTTTCCTTGACTTAACTTGGAACAAGCCTCCTGTAGCTCCTCCAGAGTGATATCAGTGTCAAGACTTTGTAGCCTAGTGGGATTAATAAGGTGAGGATAATCGGGAGTGGTAGCCTTGAACGAAGAGATGTCCATTGGGGTAGCTGCAAAAAGGGTTTCACGTGGTTCTTAAGAAAAGAGAGCATACTATTATGGTTAGTAATGATGGTGATGAGTCATGGTCTGTTAGGCCCAGTTATCAGAGCCATGATACAAGATATGGTTTGTTAGGCCTAGTTATCGGATCCCTGATATCGGGGTTGCATTAACGCAGCTCTGTCGACGCATCCACCCATGCGTTGATGCGGCTCTGTTTACGCAAAGTCTATTTTTAGCCTATAAATAAGTGGCCCTCTACCACACCTAGGTATCTGTTTGTTAGTTCTAGCGAAGCTCTTGCAGTTTGTTCCCGCGAGAGTTAGAATATTTTCCCAAGTGCATGGCCGTAGTGTGATGATTGTAATTGTACGACACCTTTATTCGAGTGTGACGTACTTGGACATGCACATGACCAGAAATAAAGATCGAGATTACTTCATCATTGCAGCATTCACTTAGTTTTAATTATTTAATTATTATTGTTATTTATTCTTTTCCTAGTTAATATTTCTTTACCATCATTTACTATTCTTTTTGTTAACTGCGGAATGAGTATGACTTAATCACGAGCATTTAAGT
>MNCI01007580.1:465033-557408 GCA_015680685.1 Gnetum montanum
CTCCTTTTCTTTTGCCATTCTAACGCTACCGGAGGTTCGTGATTAGTCATGGGGGTACGGGGCCTGATTTTTTCAATTTTCTCCTAGCCCCAAAATTTTTTGATTTTCTTCCTAACCCCTACACCTTCAGTAGTCATCAGTAACATATTCCTAGATCCATATCAGCCATACCACAACTTAGCCAATGAGTTTACATCGAAGCAAGGTATCAATTACATGATGATTCAATTACCCTTGCTAATATACGATTGTGTTGTGTGTGCAGATGGTGGACATGCAACAACGGATTGGATCTGGAGCAAACACTTGGAATGGAGCAGCGTTGAAGCAGCTATGCAAAGAGCAAGATCGATGACGTGCTTACGGATGGACAACGAAGGCCCAATCTTGGCGTTGGCAGCAGCAACACTTCTTTCTCTCTCTCTTTCTCAGCTGCCAACGAAGGCCTAATGTCATTGTAATAAGGTGTTCACCCTTGTTGTCATGAACACCAGTTCTGTCAAGTCTTGTAATGATGATCCGTTCACATTTCATCCCATTAGTTCCATTCCCCTCAATAATTCCATACCTACCTGATATTATTGTAAGGAACTCGAGGACGAGTTTTCATTTAGTCATGGGGGTATGATGAGACACAATATCGCATGCACTGCGATATCGTGTCGTCCCCTATGATATCGCGTATGCGATATCGCGGTCCGCCGCCAAATCTATAAATAAGAGGTGGCACTCCCCTCATTTCTCATCCTAGGTTAAAAATAGGGAAACTTTGACAGTTTGATCACTCTAGAGATAGAATATTTTCCATGTGCTTGCAGTAGGAGTCCCCAAGTGAACGGATCTTTATTCGAGCAGCTTTGTACTTGAACGCAAGTTGTGTACGGCAATAAAGACGAGCTTTGTGGATAAACCTTGCAGTGCATGAAATAGGTTTATTACTTATTATTTATTACATGTTATTTATTACCTGCATTAGCGTGGCATGAGTACGACTTGATTACGAGCATTGACGAATGTGTATGGCTAATCAATGAATCGGCTGCTCATTGCGATTAGTCTCTTTCACCCTCAACTCCTAGAATGCGAGATGAGTACGACTTGATTACGAACATCTACGGATGTGTACGGCTAGTCAAGGAATCGGCTGCTCATCATGTTTAGGCTAGTTAAGTGCCTCAGTACGACCACTTCGAGCACGTGCGTTACGTGTGGTGATCCTAGTAATGATTAGCGTTTGGTAGCCACAGTTGCATAGTTCAAGGTGTGTACGGTAAGTGGGAACGGATGCTGACGCTAGTTAATTTAGACTTAGGTCCTTAGTTAGAGTTAGTTAGCTTTTTCAACCCTTCACCTTGATAGTATAGGAGAAAAACAGAAAAGCTATAAAAATCATATACCTCGTACTTACTTAACCATACATCGTGACAACAACAAGTAAGTCTGGAAGACAACGAATGATTAACCCCAAGTGTTCCATGGGGCGTTTAAGCATTTAGTCTGCGGAGTTCGATCGGATCGCGGGTGCTATGCTCATTTTGTATGATTGAGTGTAGGGGTACTCGTTTCGTATGGTTGAGTGTAGGGTACCTCGCCACTCATCATAAGGTAGACGAACTTAGGAAAAGTAGAACCGGATTAAGAGGTAAGGTAGATGAAATTATTGAGTAAAAGCACAATGTGATGAATGCTTCATGTAAACGAAGAGCAGCCATCTACTCGTGCAATGTTTTGCCATTGCTTACTTTAAAATGATTTGTTTTTGGTCATTTCTCTTAGAATATATCCTTGAGGGGCTACAACCCAAATTGAAGGGAGTTCCAACATGGACGGAAGCAAGCCTGCCGATGGAGAAGATATTTATCACGGATGAAGGAGCTCCATTGTTTGCTAGAATACTCTTAAGGTACTGCAAATTGCTGTTGTTGTATGGTTTTGGCCAGTTTGAGGATTGAAGAAGATTGAAGTTGTCTGCCATGGCATCAGTGGCCTTTGGAAGGTCATCTGGCTTGGCAAGTTTTGTCACTGAACTCTTTGTTAAGCATAGTCGCAGGTACTCTAACAACATTAACATTAACATCAACATCAACATCTGGAATGAAGGATTCAGACGATACAGATGGAGATTACTTTGTGTGGCACAGTCACAGTTACAGGTACAACAACAACGACGAAAGTCAACGGGAGAGGGAGAGGAAGCAGAAGAAGCAGAGCATGGGGTGCTTTTATCTTCACCGCTTTTAATGGTACATGATTTCTTACATAATACCTTATTCTGCAGGCCTGCATAACTTGGTCGGTCTTCCTAAAATTTTTTTAGGGATCCAGGAATTCTTATGCTCGTGTAATGTATTTTCTCAATACCGTTCATTCTCGAATTTGCAGAATATGTTCTGCCGCCATGATTTGGTCGAATTTGCAGAATATGTTCTGCCGCCATGAATTGGTTTGACATAACGTCAAACAACCTTCCCTTTTTTTTTTTGGGTTTAATGGAGGTTCGGCTGTTGAGAAACATTTGGAAGTACGAGGGATGTCAAAATATTAAGCATCCATGCAATCGCGTGTTCCTGTAATCTTTTGAAAATGAAGAAGTACAAAACGAAGAAAACTCAAAGTTAATGCAGAATTGAAATTCAAGGCTTGTGACTTGTTGGTTAAGGCATCCAGGTTCAATTTCCATTGGTTATCCTCTCTGAGATTACAAACATTGCAAAAAAATGGTTGAAATTACACTGGACCAACATATCCCTAGGATATAGAATGTAATAAGTGTCAGAAATTCTTGGCAGTAAAAATGTAGAATGCATGGGTTAATACGAGAAAGAAAACTTGCCATCCATATGGGTGATTTGCTTTTTTATTCTCATCATTTTTCACCATGAGAGAACCGTTCATTGCATACCAAGATGATTGGCAGGTATCTGAAACACAGAAATTTTCAAGCTGTTATGCAATTTCTAGCACATAACACTCTTACTGGGGATGCAGGCTTCTCAATAAGGTTCCAACTATTCGTGATGCCTCAATAGGATTTGAGATTTTTAACATGCAAAATGGATAGTTACAGTACATGATTTTTGAAATTTGAGTAAAACGCAGTTTCTTATCCTTGGTTGCATTGAAATTTGTTGTTGAGGCCGGTGAGGTACCAGGCATCTCTACTAAAAGGAAATATGAATACGGAAAGCATAAGTAAAATATTGTTAGAATGCAACCAACCATTTCGTTAATACTTGAAAGCATTTTACTCTTTAAATAAAATCAAAGAATTTGTTAGAATGTTCTATACAAAATACAATGATTTCCTGGGTCAGAAAATATTCAGTTAAATGCATTACGTTAGAAATTGCATCTCAAATTTGAAGCTAGAGCCTCAATCAAGGACCACCCTTTCATGAACAGTGTAACACCTTAACCATCTGATGTCACCTTTCTGGCTGTGTGTGCATATCACGGAGACTATATCAATTTGTTCCTATGGGATCCCATCTGATGATCAAAACAATTTCATGACATAGCAGTTCCCAGTAGGTGCAGGCAAGACAAATCAAAACTAGGAGACTAGGAGTTAGAGAAAAACCATGTTGGGATGCCTGATCTTTATACACCAAGAATTATGGATACAGATTGAAAATGATCTATTTGAGAGTGCTTTTAGTAGATAAGTATTGAGGATTGATAAGCATGTTTGTCCTTTGGTGTGAACGGTGATATACCTTCCCTGAACGACTGTAACAAAAACACTTGCTCTTATGTTAGGATATTTGCAATCTATTTATGTTAGTTTAAAGCTACACAAAGGTCATCCTTAGTTTGTTCGAAATGGAAGAATACTCCATTTAATATTTTTCAATATTTTTGCATGCATTTTTCCATTGCTATTATTACACTTCCTCTCCCAAGTTACTTCCTTTTAGTCATATATGTTGCCTGACAGTTTCTGTGCTTCCTCATTTTTGCAGGATGTCCAAGAAGCTGTGACTCAATTGCTGTGTGAATCAGGTGTTTCTATGGATGATGCAATTACTATATCTAGTAGGGCACCCAAATATAATCAGATGCTGGCTGATACTGTTCAAGAGCTTGATAGTTCCAATCTTTGGAATTTATGGCAACAGCAAGAAGTTTCAGAGTGTCAAATAGTTAACCTTGCATTCAAAGAAAAGGTGCTTGAAGTAGCAAGAAGAAAAGATGCAAATAACATTGCTCCATACCTGGAAAGTTTAGGTGTTAAATATTCATTAGTTTTGTATCTTGCACGATACTTTTCAACAGAGACTGTGATCAGCCTTTCTACAAAGGTTAGCTTTCTTTTGTCCATAGTTGTTATAACACTTATGTAAAAGCACATGTTGGCTTGTTAGTAAAATGGTTAGACCTTGAACAGGAGCTCTGAGGATCAAAATCTCACCCATTCAGTATGTTCAAGTGGGTATCAATTGGGCCACATTCATCATTATTATCATATGCTTGACCGAGCTTAACTTGGGTGAATTGGATAGTTCATACAAAATGTCATTTTTAAAAAATTATAAATCAAAAGTATACCAGAAACAACATAGAGGCTTGATTAGTGGTGTTAGATGATATTAGTGCCGGGGATGATGTTATTGCTGGTTCTGGTGCTTGTGCTTTGTCAATTCAATTATCATGCTTGCAGACAATCTTGTATGTGTAGTGTGTTCATATGCAAATTGAATATTAGTGCGTTGTAGTTGGCAACGTAACTTGAAGAGTGAAACTATATCTCCCTCTGATTTAGATAATGCAAGCCATGTTACAGTCAACTGCTAGTCATGAGAAAATACTGAGCCCTCTAACAGCATGTATTAAGCATATTAGAGCACATTGATGGTTGTACCTATAATTTCATTGATGGTAGTTGATACGACAGTTTATTTTAAGATTATAAAATTTTATTTTAGAAGGTTCTGATGTATTGTAAATGCTTTTTGGATCTGCTATTTGAGAGAAATTTTGATCTTTGATATTTTGCAAGTATGGTGTGTCTTATTCTGAAATTTGCAGATAAACTATTTGAAGAATATACTAGAGCCATGTAATTATGGAACAATTGATATTGGATCCAAGGTTCAGCGCATGATGATGCGATTATCGATTTCAGTAGATGATGACCTTCAAAAGACACTATCATTTTTTGAAAAGGTTGATTGATTCTTTCTTGTTTTTAGCTCTCTTTTCAGAAATCATATATATGTTATGTAATTCATTAACTTTAATTGAGGTTGTGTCCTGAGAAAGCTGCAGTCTTACTAGTTCAGTTATTTCTGACCGGAACAGATTCATTATTTGTTAGCCATTGCTTTTTAGATTGAAGCTCAGCGTGGAGGATTAGCAACACTAAATTCCGGAACTGAAATTATTGCACGACTTATAGAGTCATTTCCAAAGCTATTTCTTCTATCTGTTGAAAATCATGTTAAACCTGTAGCTGATTTCTTGGAAGGTGTTGGGGTACCAGGACATCTTGTTGGAATGGTCTTCTTATGCTTTCCTCCAGTTTTCCTCTATGATATTGCTGGAGATATTCGACCAAGGTTGTGCACTTTGAATAAGGTTTGCAAGTTTAATTGACTGTCGATTTATTATTTTCATTATAACTAGGATATATATATCTAAAATGATGTTTCAAAGCTTCAAGTTAACATAACCAAAACAATGTAGCTTCAGATGTTCACAAATGAAACAAATGAAATATGATAAAAATACAGTTAATTTAAACTACCCTTTTTTCCAACTTTTTGTCTGCATGCTGGAATGTGTTATTACAACTAAACTAATCTAAATTGTGAGTTACAAATAGAATAGATTTCATGCCCTAGCTGCTGTTCCCATGCATGAAGTCATAGTTCCAAGTGGAATCCAGTTTATGTAATTAGATCATTATCATTGTCATTCTGGCCTTATCCTAACTACATGGGTCAGCTTTATGAATTTCTTTCCACCATTCACTTCTATTAAGATCTAAATAAACATTAATACTCAAATCTTGGATGTCTTTCTGTATACTTACAAACCATTTATGTTTAGATCTACCTCTTTGTTGCTTCCTCTTGAATTTAATAAACTGACCTCTTCTAGCAAGTGCATTCTTTAGTCTTCTTAGGACATGACCAAACTATATGAGAACTTTGCTTAAACTTCCCTTAACAAAAGAATTGCTGATTTGATCTTTCCATGTCAAATCAAACCTCCAGCTTAGCATTTGCATCTCTGTCATATATATACGCTGAGCCTGATGCTTTTTGATTGGCTGACATTCCAGATGTTAAAGGATCACAGGGTTGATAGTAGTTTTGTAGATAGGAATTTTTCTATGACAAAGCATGCTAAAGGATCACTAGGTTTTTGAACTTTGACTAACTATTTAGATTTTAAGATAGAATTCTCACCAAATTATGTCACTAATAAGAAGATTTTATTTTAGACGTTGTATTTCTGAAATTTTTTTCCTTTCTTTCAATTTTTTCCCATTTTCATATAACTTGTTTTTACTGTAGTTTCTATATCTTTATTATTTTTTTATTTTTTCTTTTTTTCTACAACTAGCTATTTTTTCTAAAACTAAGCATTAACTAGCCATTAATTGTAATGTTATTTATTCTCTCTCTAACCCTTTAGAAATCAGTTGCAACTAATAATAAATCTAGTATAATTTGAAATGTCTTGCAGATTAAAAATATGCAAGCTATGGATGATACAATGATTTTATTACTTAACACATTATGCATGTATCATTTGATTTTTATTTGTCTCTGGAAGAAGTTTTCACAATCTCAATGACTCAGATGTTTAATAGTTCATCATGTTGACTTTTAGCTTGTTGTTTGGCTTGGTTCATTGGTTTAAATGTGAAGTCATAAGTACTTGTTGAAAATTATTCAAAAGCTATGGTTTATTTTTCCATGTTGGATTAATATATGTTTTAAATTTTTGCACAGATTGGCATTTGTAAAAAGAATATTGGAAATATGCTAGTAAGATATCCGTGGCTTCTGAGTAGATGCGTTCTTGAAAACACCAGGGCTGTGATCAACTTTTTTGATGAAGCAAATGTAATGTTTTAATTTTTTGTCCCCCAAATTCAATTCTCTGACAAAGTTCTGAAGGTCTTTTAATTAATATTTTCTGATATTATTTGTATTGTTTATGTTTCTTTTTCCTGTGCCTTTGTGGTATGTTGGAATCAATTGAAATTTAAAATAAATTAATGACGGGCATGCTGTTAATAGTAATTTATGAAATAAAATACAAGCTTCTTTTATTTATTTATTTAGAGACTGAAGGTAATCTTTTCAAGCGGGGGAGCCTTGACTTAATGGCCAAAGTATCATCTATCTAGTCTGTAAAAGTAGGTTAAATATTCAAGTTGACACGTGCCGTTTGGCACCATGGTTAAAAACTTGCCTTCAATTTGGTGTCAGTTGGACAGCCTATTGTAAACATCAGTGTCAAATGATCTTCCATCCCTAAGAGGTGCACCAGTTGGTGGGATAAAGGTAAGGACCTTGACGATCTGGAAATAATCAACTTATGTACTAGTCTTTCTAATTTGTAACGATTGACAGCATTCAGACATGTATATAAAATTTAGATACCTTTTATTGGAGAGACTATCTGAATGTGTTCAGATATATAGATACATGTGTTGAAAGGATTCAGGCAGGTTCGACAAGAAAAACACACATAACAGACATGCACAAAATTTAAAATGGAAGCTTTTTTATAGCTCGAATGCAGCAGGGTCAAGGCCATGCATAAATCTCATTCACAGGTGCCTAAATGTTTGGCAAAATTCCCCCCAATATGTTAGATAAATGGATCCTTGTCTTGTTGTAGACGTTATTTGAGGGCATCTTCTAGGATGTTATGCCACCATATGACCTCAATGGATCTCTGTTTTGCTCCATCCTAGAATTCATGGCTGTCTAGCATTCACCATGATAATTTGTTTTCTCCTATCAATCATTCGCACTACATGCACAGATTTGGGCTGAGGGGTGGGATATGCTGGTGTTTGAGGAGTGGTTGAGTTTTCCCCCAACATTGGTTTTTTAACTCTATCCTTTTCCACTGTTCCAAGGATGGCTGAAAATGGGATGATTATGCATTGCATTTGTCTTTTTTCTCTCCTTTTGTTGATCACCGAGTAGTATGAAGTTTCCTTCATAATCTTTAATGTTCAACAATTTGTATAAATTATCCTTCTATGAATTTTCCTTATTATAAATTTTTTAATGCCATGTTCCATGTTTCTAATATTAAATTTCATTTTTTCAGTATTTAATATATAAAAATTCCTTATCTTATACAGGTGCCAAGAATCAAGGTAAAGCGGGCACTTGCAGGATGCCCTCAACTATCAGGTTCTTCAACCGTGAAATTGAAGGTGATGCTAGATGAGATAAATAGCCTTGTTGAGAGCACATCGGTAACCAGAGTATTTTCATCAAGCCCTCGTTTGTTCCTGAGAAGGCCACAGGATTTTAACAAGGTTTATCTTTGTTTTTTATTTCCAACATGTGCTGTAATTTTATATTTGTCTCTTCTCTTATGATAGCATTTGCACCGAGTCTTTTAAAAGATTTAATTTTAGTGTCCATAACGTCTTGTGCGTATATATATTGACAACCTTATTTTTCAAAAGAGACTTGGAAATGCATCTTTAATCATAATGAATACGACTGCCATAATTACGAATGCCTTTGATTGAGTCATGGCTATATACTCTACTAATTTTTATTTAGTTCTATTCTTACATAATACAAAACATTTTATGTGGTGCCGTGATCTGACTGCTGTTTTTCATGATTAAGGTTGTGATGTTCTTACGGAAACTAGGTCTTGATTCCAATAGCATTGGAAAAGTTCTAAGGCGATGTCCAGAAATCTTTGCTACTGATATCCAATCAACCATGAAAAGGAAATTGGCATTCCTTCAGGACCTTGGTATTTCCACCGAACGTGTCCAACGTGTTGTTGAGAAATATCCAGATGTTTTAGTAAGAGGGGTGGACCAATCATTAAAGCCAAGGTAATTCCTTTTACTTTCTCTTTTAGCCTGGGGGAGATGGGGCTAAAATTTATGGCTTTAGTTCTAACTTTTAAACTTGAAAATTATATTTGCCAACTTTTTTCAGGATTGAGTATTTAGAGAAGGTGGGATTCTCAAAGGCACAGATATCTTTCATGATAAAGGCTTTTCCACCACTGTTAGGATACAGTGTGAATGTTCTTGAAAGAAAAATGGATTTTTTGATTGATGTTATGGAGAAATCAATAGATGAAGTGGTGGCATATCCAAGATACTTCAGCTACTCTCTAGAAAATAGAATCAAACCAAGGTTCAGGGTTCTGAAGCGGCTAAAATTTCAGTGTGATTTGAAAACTATGCTGTCAGGAAATGATGAGGAATTTGCTGAACGATTTTTAGGTGTAAGTCGGATGCTTGTGCCACCCGTCGAGGATATGTAATAATTGAATTGCTTGGAATTTTTGTGAAACAGGAATTAATCACTAGTTATCGTTCATGAATCGTTAATGCACGAATTCCAATGACCACTTGTGCTATATGTCAAGCTTTGAAATATACTAAACCTAACAATGAAAACTGGTTTCAATAGATTTAGGAAGCTATATGGCCACAAAGTGGAGATCAGTTTGACACATTAGTATTTGATATACAGCCATGAAACTTGAAGGTGAAAAAATTGTCAATGTTGGGAGCGTTGTTAGATGATGGGGCTCAACTTAATAATAAGGGGTGAGCCTATGTAAGTTAGTTTGGGTATTCTTACCTGCTGCCCAAAGTATTGAATATGTATAAAATTTTTAAATACATGCCTTTGCATTGCCATTAACAAATTGTCATTGCCACTGGTTGTCTTCAGTAGTCCAATCCTTTATTAACAGTGCAGAGGTTTTATCTTTAGTCACTGGTGACCTTTAGCTTTGTCAGGTTTGGGTTCATTTTGATCAGATTTTTGATTCTTTGCAAACATGTTTACATGTAAATCTAAATCTCTTATTTTTCTTTGCTGTCATGCATGTTTAGGCTCTACATTGATTTCTATGTAAAAGCTTGAAGTAGGAACATACATTTTCGGCAACAAATTATGCCAAAAAAAAAACCTGTCATAGTGCTACAATGAACCTACATCCTTATTACTTTTTGCAAAAACAAAAGGTGGCTTATGTTGCATGGTGTCGGATTCATAACACTTGCTTTTTGTTAATTTCTGTTTCGTTCTGGAAAATAAAAAAGCATTGTGGTCAAGATTTCTGTATTCTGGTGTTTTCTTCCTTCTTGATTTTGTGTTATTTGACTTATTTTCTTCCTTTATTATTCTTTGTGCTCTGATCCTCCTTGGGTTTTATTTATAATTATTTTTCTAAGTATATTGTTGAATAGGGAAAAATAAACAGCCACCACATGTGAAGCCTTGCTGATGCGCTAAGTAAGGTTTGCATTATAAATATTTCCTTAAAAATCTAGCGGCGTCGGAAGACTAATCAATATGCTCCAAAATGCTTGGCGTTTAGGGGAGAAGAGGTGAGCAAGCGATCTATTAGAAACAATTTCTATTATCATTTTACTTTTTGTAGTTTTTATCGGTTGCATTGTAAAACGTGCTGTGCAAGTTGTTTAAACCTTAAAATAATCTTTGTGAATTTTATACGATAAAAATGGAGTTTTGACCCTAAATTGGTAATTTTAGCATTTTTCTAACTTTTTCCATGAATTTATGTTCATAACTCAAATGTTTCTGCAATTTGATAGCTTGTGAAAGATAGAAAACATTGATTTTCCAAATTTTTCATGCCATTTTGAATCTTGAAAATGCTTTTAATTCACATTGTGACCTATGGCTAGGTCATGCAATGTCAACTATGATGGTCGTCACAATTGATGTTAGTGGGTTAGGATAATTCTGAGCGTGTTAAATTATCGCAATGAAGTTCAATGGACCGAAAAATTGTGCAAAAATACTGTTTTTGAAACATAAGGGATGTTTTGACATTTTATGTTCTACGGGACCTTCATACGTTAATAAAAGTGATGATATGAATCTAAAATGTTAGTGGGAAGGGAAGTTGCAATGGACCAAAAAATGGTGCAAAAATATTGTTTTTGAAACATAAGTGATGTTTTGACATTTTATGTTCTATGGGACCTTCATACATTAATAAAAGTGACGATATGAATCTAAAACGTTAGTGGGAAGGGAGATAGAACTTTGTTTCAATCTTTCAAATATCCATTTTGATGGTAAAAACTTATTTTAGAAGTTTGTCTATTCTAGCTAGCATTTGAAAATTATTCAATGACTATGGAATGCTTTGCATTTCAAAAGTGGCTTGAAATGTGATGAGTTGTGTTATGTTGGTTATGTTGACGAGACCTTGTCGACGTAGCCTTATCGACGAGGCCTAGTTGATGCATCATATCATGCGTCGACGTGGCCCCATTAACGTAGTTCCTGTAGTCAACTATAAATACGTGTGTGCAGCTACATTTATGACAAGTAGAGATTGTAGTTGCAACGAAGCTTTTGTAGCTTTTCCATTTGCAAGTTTCAATTTTAATCCTGAGTGCTTGTAGCAGGAATCATTGAGTGTACGGATCTTTACTTGAGCATTGTTGTACCTGAGCACGACAGTGTGTATGACAATAAAGATGAGCTTTCAGATAAGCCTTACGGCACTTTGGATAGATTAGCTATTTCAATTATGCATTCAATGTTTTTAATTATTTATCAAATGTTTTCCATTAGTTATTAAATATTTTCTAGTTATTACATTAATGAAGCAATTAAGCTAGATAAATTACACAAATAAGTACGATTGCTTTGAGCGTAACACGTATTGGCTTGGTAATCTTAGTAGTGTTATTACTTTGTATGCCCAGTAGTGTAGTGCTTGGTCATCCAACAGTGGATACGTGGGTTCAGGATGTGCATGGAATGTGGGATCGGATGCTTATGTTAGGAGTAGTTAAATGCTAGCTAATTAGAATTTAGATTAGTTAATCAAATTCTTTTTATCTACATTTTGAGCACCAAACTATAAAACACAAAATGATAAAAATTGAATGCCTCAGTTACACTTAACCATACCAACGAATGTCACAAGTGTAACTGGGAAATAATGATTGATCATAGGGCTAGATTCACTTCTTAAAGGACTAGTGCACTAGAAACAATAAAGTTCATGGAATTCAACCAGATCGCGCATGAACACGATGTGATTTGTATGGTTGGGCATAGGGGTACCTTGCCACTCATTGTTGGCGTTGTTGCTGGAGACTTTGTTTGTGGAACGTGCGCTATTTAGGTCTAAGTGAATACCATTAATATTGTTGTACGAACCTAAAGGTCAATATTATCCCCACTATACATAGAATTATAAAAGCACATTGATAATTTTATTTTGTTTTGCAAAATGTCTTCTTCTTCTCGCAAGCATAAAGATACCAAACCATTGGTTCCACAAGCATGCCAGGTGGTATACACTCATTCAAATGAGTTTGTGTCGAACTTCACCTTCATCCTACATCAAGATGAATAGCTGCAATGGCATGATATGGAGGGCAATGTCGTCTTGTCCCCCAATTGATCTGTGCCCAAGATGCTATTCAAAACCCTTAAGAAGTTGAACATAGCAGATCTTCACGAAGAATACGTTGTGGATAGATATGACACTCGAAATTACTGTCCTAATGAAACACAACGCAAACGAGATCGACATTAAGAGAAACTCCTTGAAGCTACAGAGGGGAAACATTACACCAATCCCTTATTCCTACTAAATCAAGATGACAATGAGGATCCTCCTACTGAAAGTTCTCAACATGAAAATTCTCCACCCCCTGATACTGGTGATGAGGGTGTGAACCTGAACCTATGATCCACTATTCATAAATTGGATTCAGGAAAAAGTGATAGCCAAGGTAGGAACTTAGGCAAGCACCACAATAACAAGAGATCTAAGGATGGTGATTGTAATAAGCATAAGGGTGGTGGTGGACATCGTGGTGGTGGTGGCGGCCCACCTTCTTTTTCATTCGATTTCGAACATTCCTCTTCATCTAACGGTTTTCATGGAAGCTGCCATCGAAACAACCATGATGAACGTGATCAGCCAAATAAGAATGATTATGAAGGCCACTAAAATCGAAGGGGTGGTTGAAACCATCATCGTTGTCATCAATCTAGTGATGATGATGAACCTTTATTAGCGACTTGAAATATGCTCAACATTGCAGAGGCAGTGAAAATTACAACCAGACATATGAAGGATATTCAGATCAAGCGCCTAGACATGAACAATATCCCAAGATTTAAGGGGGGGAGTGATGAGCAGCAAGGTACCCCTACACCCAACCATATGAATCACAAGTGTTCACGTGCAATCAGGTCAAATTTTGTAGACTATAATTGCTAAGTACACTAGAGCTAAACAGTGTGTGTGTGTGTTGTTTGTTCGTTGTCTTTCTAGTCCCACTTGTGGAATGTAATTGTATGGTTAAGTGTGATTGAGGCATAAGATTTTTATTAATTTGTGTTTTTATGGAATTACTCACCTAGAATAAGAATAAAAGTAAGAGTGATTAAAAGTAAAAGCGATTAATTGCTAAGTAAACTATAGTCTAATCTAGCCTAACACAAGTAATCGTTCCCACTTCCCAAACACATCTTGAACTTTGTGCAAACACTGCTGGGCTATCAAACACTAATCATTCCTGAGCTACCAAGCATCACACGTATGCTCGAAGGGGTCGTGCTTGTGTAATTTAATGATTTTCTTGATTGATCAAAATAAATAACATTAATGTAAATTGCATAAAATATAAATGCATAGGAAAGAAAATCTTAAGTGCTACAAGGAATGGATCAAAGAGTTCTTCTTTATTGCCAACACAATGGTGTGCTAAGGTACATCAATTCTTGAATAAAGATCCATTCACACTTAGACCTCCTGTTGCAGGCACTTGGAAAATATTTTAACTTTCAATTGGATAAATTGCAAGAGTTTCACTACTTAACTGCTAAAAACTTACTCCCAATTGTGCACTTGGGCGCTATATGTATAGACTCGGGAGTAACCCTGCAATATCGAATGTATGATATTGCATCTTGGGCCACGATATAGCATACCCGATATCGTGTACCCGATATCGCAGCCACCCTGATATCGGAGTAATGAAAAACACAATTTATCATACCCCTATGATTGAATGAAAACTTGTTCTCGAGTATAGAAGAAGAGGAACAAGTCCTTTACAAAATATAATAGGGGGTGTGGGCTTATTTGATTGACATGCAGAGTGATACAGAGAAAACAGATAGATACAGAAGTGCCTGAGCATTCAACATTACAATTGTGTACAAAACTGGGTGTTCATGACAATAGGAAAGAACACCAATGGATACAAAGGACATCCAACCCCTCTTGACAATAGAAGAATGAGGGAGAGGTAGAAGAGATCCAACGGTTATGAACAACAATCTCCTGCGAGTGATATGGTTGCATCCTCCTTGGTGACGACAGTCCCACTTCCAATCCACGCTTCCCACTACAATCACAACAAAACCAAGGATTAGTATTTATAGTGCAACAGATAATGGCTGAGTACCTTGTCTCGTCAGTGATTTTATCTAGCCAGGTTGTGATTGTGATAGATTGGTTGCTTGATGTTGTTAGTGGAAAGACTAATGAATGGGTTAAGTAAGAGAATCCATATAATTTAGAAAAAGCTTAACACAAGGAATACTGGAAAGAGGGTATTCACAATAATAAAAAGGAGTTCATTACAAATAGTTGTGAAGGTGCATACAATTGGATGACATGAATGGGGTAAATAAAAAGAATTTGATTGTAACAATGTCTAAGGGTAAAGAACTTAACTTAACCAAACCAAAAGATATGCAAGTGGGTCCTCCCCAAAGCAGGCATAGACCTTTTATGCCCTTGCATAACTTCAAGCCAAGGAGTCCGTGGGCACCATGGATGATTAATAATTATGGAAAGTTAAGTACAAAAACCCAAAAGTAACTGACTAAGAAACTCAACACATTAGACCAGAAAATTGAATCAAAACATGAAACCGATAGTGAGGTAAGGCATGAAAAGCATAAATGGATGATAAAGAGAGTGGAATGGAGTTCCTAATTATGGTCACATGCAGTCCCTTTTGGAGTTTGTGATTGAATGACTTGGTAGGATCCATCCTCAATCCAGATCAAAACCAACCATTTTCAGTGACTTTGCATCAACATTCTAAGGCAAGTCCATCCCCTGAGATACAAGAATGCTCCCACAAAACAACCACCATTCCAAATTGGAGTGAAGGTAGGAAGTGAGAAGGGCCTTAGTTAGAGGAGATAAGACAAGTCTCATAACTAGTGCTTGTAGCCCTTTTATTTGGTCTAAGGGGTGTGCTTTGAATTCCCATGTTTTTTTTGAATGGGAACCACACCATGCAAAGACCCATGCATTTTTCTGCATTTATTTTGTCCAAGGGGTGTGCTTTGAATCCTCATCTTTTTTTTTTGTGATGAGTACCACACCATGTAAGAACATATTTGATTTCCTATTGTGAAATGACATGGAATTGTGAAAAGCTTACGAGAACACTTTTGCACACAGGAAAATAGAAAAGCACATAGAATACCACATCCCTTTGAAGCCACACCCTATCCAAACCTTTGATTCCTTCCCAATTCCAGAAATTACACAAGTCATCAATTTATTAAAGTTGCATTAATGAAGAAGAGATTGCACGTTTCCAAAACAAGGAAAACCATAAAGTATGTGGATGGGTAGATGATGGGGACTCACTACTTGTTACATGAAAAGAAACCATGTCCAAGTTGTAAGTAACGATGTTCAAAGTCAAAAACTAGACATCAACAATCAAATTACAAATGAAGCATACCATCATCGAGTAGTGCATTACCATTGTACCTGCCACCTTATTAGCAGAAAAAGTAGAGAAACACATCAAACACAAGCAAACATAACCATAAAAGAAAGTAAAAGAGTAGATAATAAATATTGAATATATTAACGATGGTGTAAAATAAAATAGCCTTAAAAATACAAATATGTAAAACAAAAAATGTAAAACAAAGAAGATGAAAACAAAAAGTTGTAAAACCAAAAATGTGTAAAACAAAAAGGTTAAAAACTGAGGAGCTGCCTAAGGTGTTAGTATGGATGGCCATCTCCCCCATGACTAAGTTGGAAGGGAGAGATCCGAAAGATTGAGCATTGTTGTCCATCTGACGAGGTGTTTGTTGTGTTGGTTGGCTTGAGCTCATGGAAAATTTTTATTTGTTGAATGTTAACTAATTGTTTCTTGTCTGGGTTGTCAGGTTTGTATATGATCATGGCCCTAGATGGAAAAGTCTCATCTATGATGTAAGGTCCTTCCCACAATGTTTGAAATTTGGTTCGTTGGGGTACATGTGTAGGATTCCAATAAAGAACCTTGTCTCCTAGTTGAAACTTGACGTTTCTTATTTCGAGGTCATGGTGTTTCTTGTTGAATGCCTTATGTGTTTTGTTGGATGACATGGCTATTAACAGAGTTTCATCTAGCAAGTTGAGATTCATTAATCGTTCTTTCTATGCTAGACTTAGATCTAGGTCAAGGTCATAGGTTGTAGAGAGTGTATGGAGCTCAGATTGGATGGGTAATGTTGGTAGTTTTCTGTACACAAGCTCATAGGGAGAATAACCGATGGGAAGCTTCCATGTGGAGTGATAGGCCCAAATTGCATCATTTAATTAGTGCTCTAGTCCTTTCGATATTTGCTAATGGTACGTGTTAAGATTTTTGTAATCTCCCGATTAGTGACCTTAGCTTGACCATTGGCTTGGGGGTGATATGGTGTTGTGAGTTTATGTTCAACCCCCAAGCATTGCATTAGCTTCTGGAAAGTGGCACCTATAAAATGAGTTCCATTATTAGAAATTAATGCATGAGGTACACCAAACCTAGTTATGATGTTTTGTTGTACAAATGGAGTAGCAGTGGTGGATGTACAATCGACGATGACTGCTGCTTCTGCCCACTTGGTACAATAGTCAACTACGACTATTATATATGCCTTTTCATTTGATAAAGATGTGATGGGACCCATAAAGTCAATGCCACAAATATCGAATGGCTCGAGAGGTTGTATCCATTGTTGTGGCCTCTCTATTCGAGTTGTCATTCCACCATCCCTCTGGCAACGATATCAAGCACGGATAAATTGGTGTGCATCCTTGAAGATTGTTGGCCAATAATACCCTGCTATGAGGATTTTTATGGTTGTGTGTCTCTTGGCATAATGGCCTCTACAAGGACCTTCATGAGCATCCTAAGGAACACATAGTTGATTCGTATTAGGGACACACCAACATACCAGGCCATCGGGACAAACCTTGTTAAGGTTTTCATTAATCTCCATGAAATATTTGACCCGGTGAAGAAACTGTTGTTTCTTTCTAGTGTCCAGCCCTTGCAGTAGTTTTTGCTTGATTAGATGAGTGAGGATGGTGTCATACCATTTTAGTTCATTAGGCATTTATGCATTAATAGCACTTGCAAGGAGAGATTCGTCAGGGAATTAGTCAGATAAAGGGCTCTCTTTCTCCTTGTCATCCCATCTTAGTTGCAATAAGTGATTTGCAACCACATTCTCCACATGTTTACGATCTACCATTGTAAGATCAAATCCTTGTGAAATCACGAGCCACCGTATGACATGAGAGCTCACCGTTGGTTTGTTCATTAGAAATCTGATGGTGCTATGATCTGTGTGCACAAACACTTTATAGCCAAGCACATAGTGCCTGGACTTCTCTAAAGTGAACAACACTACCATTAACTCCTTTTCTGTGGTGGTGTAGTTCAATTGTGCACTTGCAATGCTTCAGCTTGCCTAGTGAATGTAATATAAATTTTTTTGATCATCCATTTGGGTAAACACTGCCCCCAAAGCATAATTCGATGCATCGATCATCACATGAAATGGTCTAAACGAATCTGGTGCTTAAAGAATGGGGGTTTTAACAAGCTTTTGCTTCAATTATTGAAATGCTACTTCACATGCAGGGGTTTAGACGAATGATGCATCCTTCTTTGTCAATTCTACCAATGGCTTGGCAATTTTGGAAAAATTCTCGATGAATCGCCAATAGTAGCCAGTATGACCAAGGAATGACCAAAATTCTTTAACTATTTTAGGTTGGTGGGTTATTCCTTGGATGACCCTTATTTCTTTAGGGTCCACCTCAATTCCTACTTTCGAAATGCGATGCCCCAAGACTGTGCCTTCCTAGACCATAATATGGCTCTTTTGCCAATTGAGCCGAAGGTTTGTTTCAACACATCTCTTCAACACTTACTCAAGACGGTCCAAGGCTTGCTCGAACGTAGCTCCGTAGGTAGAAAAATCATCCATAAAGACTTCTACCCTACTACCGATCTATTGTTGAAAAATGCTGAGAACTAATCATTGCAATGTGGCTAGGGAATTACATAGACCAAATGGCATTTGATGGTAAGTAAAAGTTCCTCAAGGACTTGTGAAAGTTGTCTTTGCTTGGTCCTCTAGTGTAATTTGAATTTGGTTATAGCCACTATAACCATCCAGAAAGCTGTAATAATAGTGCCTAGAAATGGTGTCCAACACTTGGTCGATGAAAGAAAACAGAAAATGATCCATGAAAGTTGCTATGTTGAGCAGTTGGAAGTCAATGCACACCCACCATTTGCCTTCTTTTTTTGGTACGATCACGAGTGGACTGACCTACTCACTATCTATGATTGGGTAGATGAATCCTACTTTGAGGAGTTATTCAATCTCCTCTTTGACAATCTATTTTAACTTGGGATTCAAATGTCGCTGCAGTTGTAGTTTCAGCTTGATGGTGGGGTCAGTGTATATTCGGTGCGATCATATTCTTGGATCTATCCCAGTAGGTTTGGAATATGACCAGGCAAAGGTTGCTGACCATTTTTCCATAACTTTTATCAACCTTTTCTTTTGTTCTGTAGTAAGCTTGGCATTAATGATAACTGACCTTCCATTTTTCAAAAATATGCACTTCTTTCCAACCGGTAGTATCTTCAATTTAAGGGGCTCTTGTTTAAAATTATCAAAAATTTCTAGCTCACCCCAATTGGCATCATCATTTGCTCCTTCGGAGAGCTAGTGATGAACTTGCTCGAGTTCATCCATATAACATACTCATACATTAGGCCCTTAGCAGGTTCCACGCATAATGTACTATTGCTAGCATCAGCTGTCAGCCACTAGGTGCCTTTTTGTTTTGTGGATGCTATGTACAAACATCTTTGGATATCAGCTTCTGGTGCACACTGTTTGCATGTAGATATAGATGTTTGCTTTACTGACCATAACTTCTGCACACAATGACACCTTGAATCGCTGTACACGATACATGGAACTCTCTTCTTCTCGATCTTTTTAAATTCATTTTCTTTTGATATCTCCAAGAAAAGATCTCTAATGGCCATTTTGACATTAGCAGTACTTAGCCATGCCCTTCCCATAATAATTGAAAAGTCCCCCTTGTAGTTCTCCACTTTGATTACTAGGAAATCAACGAGATATGACCACCCACAAATGGTGGTGACAATGTCCTCAACTAGTCCCAATGGAATAGTGATGGACTGGTCTACTAGTTCCAGCCAGATGTTGCTCTTCTTCAAAGGAGGAAGGTTCCACATTGTGTACATCTCATGTGAGATCAAATTAACACTGGAACCAAAGTCAAGAAGAGCTTTACAAGGCTCATTCCTAGCAATTTCCAAGTAAGCTAGGGGACTCTCAGGATCAGCTAATTTTCTGGGTAGGTTACTAGCTCAAATCCAATCGGATACAACATGTGTCAGCATTACAGTATGGATTTGAGAAGGATTTTGGTTTGATGGGGACTCAGATAGAGAGGAAATAGAGAAAGTTGGAGGAGCAGGGTTATCAACCACCGATGTATTTGAGGGCTTTGGTGGACTACGAAGCTGGAAGAAGGTTCTTTTCTTTGTTCGTGGTTTTGACCTACTTGATGGATTAATCGATTACAGATTAACTACCCTCGTAGCGTTCCTTTGTTGTGGTTGTGTAGGTAATTCACCCTACATGAATGGAGTAGGTGGTAGCTGTGAAAGAGGTGGAGGAGTAGGTGGAGGAACAAGAGGTGCACGAGGGTAGTCGATGGCATCCCTCCTTGGATACAACGATTGGTATGTTTCAGGAGGGTAGTGGTGAGGTTGGTAAGCAACAACATGACCAAAGGAGTCTCTTGGGGATTAAGGTTGCTGAACATAGTAACCATAGGGATCTGGTTGCCGGTAAGGATATTACTGTCTTGGAGGTGGCAATGCCCACAATTGTGGTTGTTGCCACTATTGATACAATTCATAAGGTTGCAAAGGAGTTCCACTTAGGTAGTATTGCTATGGTTGGTGGAACTGTTGAGGATTTCCTTGTGGATAAGGTAATATTTTGGGCATTTGCTTTTGTGCAAGTCGTGAATGTAAGACGTACACCCCAGATTCCTGCAAGTGTGATACAATTGGACAACATCCCTTAGGATGTTCATACTGGTAAACATAACACCCACCATCATCATCTGAATCACTATCTGCAACCATCTCTATTGCAACCATTTTACCTTTACCCTTAAATATGGTGCGTTCAGCTTCCTTACATCTTCGATGTGCTCGCTCATCGCTTTGCTCCTTAGACTCTTTAGTAGTTTTTGAAATAACTTGAAACCTATTGTCCATGGAGTCCCATAATTGATCAACCTTAGTCATAATTTCTGATTGCAATTTCTGGAATGTCAAGGTTTTCTAATTAACCACATCATCTTTGGTGAATTCATCCTTACTGTCATAAAATCTAACCTCCTTTTTCCAAATAGAAGGATCTCTGTTGTATTCTTCTACACTTTCACATTTTTTCAATTCTCACTCCTCCTTAGCTACCTACTTAATTAGTTTTTGGATCCGACTGGCACTTAACTCTATCAATTTCCCTTGGGCATAGGCGCTAAAGGTTTTCCTAGTTTCAGATCACAACTTGTCTATGATATGACAAAGTTGATCAAGTTGAGAGTATCCATGGCTGGGACACCTATGCAACAGAGTAATATCGGCCAATAACAGCATCCAAGGGTTCATGATTCCCTTGTTTCCACCCTTGAATTTGTTTTCTTAGATTGGATACTCAAGAGTACGTTTAATATTTATCATTGAATAATTCCAACATTGTACTCCACCGCCTAATTGATTTTGGTTCCAAGGATCGATACCAATTTTTTGCTTCCTTCATAAGTGTCCTTGGAAATAATTTTAGCTTTTTCCAATCATTTTCAATGTTCTGCAAAGCACATACATCTTGGAAGGCCTGGAGATGATTTTGCGGATTAGCATCATATCCTCCCTTGAACTGAGAGATGTTGTTCATATCCAGCCTCTTTATTCTGCTGTCCTTCACGTGCCTGGTTAGAATCCTCATAGCCTCTACAATATTCAACATGCCCCAAGTAGCAAGTAGAGGTTCATTAAGGCCATGATGTTGGGCCTCTCAAGATTGCCCATGTATTTGATCACGATTGTTCTGATGATCCCTTATGTTGTTTTGGTCCTATCGGTCACATCCATCACGGTTATTTCTTTTGTGGCCATGATATGAACTAGATGAAGAAGAAGACGACAACAATGAAGGGGAAGAAGAAGGGGAACTTGCTTTGCACTGATGCCTATCACCCGTTCTTTGATGCTTGTGACCATGATCTCGATCATGATCTCCTTTGTCCCCCTTTTCTTGACTTGCTTCTTTAGATCCATTTTTGTCATGACCAGAACTTGGATTATGGATTGTGGATTGTACATTCTGGTTTAGAGCTCCTTGAACAAAGTCAAAGAGGGGAGAATCACTAAAGAAGTGGTCTTCTTCATCAATCGAGCCCAGCGGAGGTGGAAAGATATTTGACCCCTTGCCCTTCACAAGCTCATGCTAGTGCTCCAGCTACTAATCCCTTAATTTTTGTGCTTCAGTGAGATGATAATCTCTTAAGTCGAGATCTCACATCTTGTATTCTCCATGAAGATGTTGAAGTCTATGTTGTGCGAGCATTAGTTGGGGCATTGCTGGAATAGATTGGTTAGGTGGCAACACAATGTTGCCTTCCATATCGTGCCATCACATCAGTTCATTTTGATGTAAAATGAAGGTAAAGTTTGGTACATACTCATTGGGATGAGCATACACCACTCGGTATTGTTGAGGCACCTAAACTACCTTGGGTGGAGATGGGCTCCTATGCGAAGAAGACATTTTGTGTTAATAAATAGTGTGTAATTGAGATTTAATTTAATGATAATAATTTTTTTCGTAGGATTTGACTCTTAGGGTTCGAACAATGAGGTTACTAAGTTTTACTAGGTTTAGATAGTGCACGAAGAAGTACAATCCCTAACAACGATGCCAATGATGAGTGGCAAGGTACCCCTATGCCCAACCATATGAATCACAAGCATTCACGTGCAATCTGGTCGAATTTCATAGACTATAATCGCTAAGTACAGTAGAGCTAAACAGTGTGTGCGTGTTGTTCGTTCGTTGTCTTCCCAATCCCACTTGTGGAATGTAGTTGTATGGTTAAGTGTGACTGAGGCATAAGATATTTATTATTTTGTGTTTTTATGGAATTACTCACCTAAAACAAGAATAAAAGTAAGAGTGATTAAAAGTAAGAGTAATTAATTACTAAGTAAACTATAGTCTAATCTAGCCCAACACAAGTAACTGTTTCCACTTCCTAAACACATCCTAAACTTTGTGCAAACACTGGTGGGCTATCAAACGCTAATTGTTCCTAAGCTACCAAGCGTCACACGTATGCTCAAAGGGGTCATCCTTGTGTAATTTAATGATTTTCCTGATTGATCAAAATAAATAACATTAATGTAAATTGCATAAAAGATAAATGCACAAGGAAAAAAATCTCAAGTGCTGCAAGGAATGGATCAAAAAGTTTGTCGTTATTGCTAACACAATAGTATGCTCAGGTACATCAATGCTTGAATAAAGATCTGTTCACACCTAGACCTCCTGCTGCGGGTACTTGGAAAATATTCTAACTTTTAATTGAACAAACTACAAGAGTTTCACTACTTGACTGCTAAAAACTTACTCCCAATTGTGTGCCTAGGCATTATATTTATAGACATGGGAGTAACACTATGATATTCAATGTACGATATCGCATCTTGGGCCGTGATATTGTGTACTCGATATTGCGGCCACCCTGATATTGGAGTGATGAAAAACACGATTTATTAGGGGGATACAACTCTAACCCGCAAATGCATCTATAAGCTTGTCATGATGCCTATGCCTTACAAAACATAGAGAATGAATGGAAGAAATACAAGCTTTTCCCAAGGACACTCATCAAGGAAGCTGAAAGTTGGTACCGGTCTTTAGAACTGGAATCTATTCGTAGATGGAGTACCATGCTAGAGCTATTTAATGACAAATATCAGACGTACTCCAGAGTGTCTAATTTAAGAAGGCAAATCCAAGGCTAGAAATAGAGAGCACATGAACGCTTGGATGTTGCCATAGGCTGATACTACTCCCTCTTACAAAAATGCCCTAGCCATGGTTATTCTCAAAGGAAACAACTTCACCACATCATAGATGGACTTAGAGCAAAAAAAAGAAGAGCCCTTGGTGTGTATGCCGAAGGAAGATTGTCTAAACTGAGAACTCATTAGATCCAAAGGCTAATTGAGTAGGTAGCAAAAGAAGAAGGTGAGCTATGAAAAAGGGAAAATGCTGAAGAGTATAATAGGGACCCTTTCTTCAGAAAATGAGAGGTTCAATTTTGTAATGAGGAGGAATCATCACTTGATGAAGTGGTGAATAGAAAGATCTTGCCCATCCAAAAATTTGTTTATGATATTTCAACCAAGGTTGACAAGTTATAGGACTCTTTGGATGAAAAAATTCAAATCGCTTTGAAGATTTCTGAGGAATCCAAAGAGCAAAATAGTGATCGTAATTGCAAGAGGTGAAAAGAAGTTGAATGTGCCTACTAAAGGGGTAAGGGTAAAGCTGTTACAGTAGAGGAAGTTATGGAGTTTGACTCTAATGATGAAACTAAATGTGACATCTGTCAATACGAATATCCAAAGGGATGTTGCCCTTTGGTGTCACACTTACTAGAGTTTGGAGTATATGCATTGAATCCTTGCCTAGCACATAGGCAAGCTCTAAGATGATTGCCTTATCCTCAAGGCAATCCATGATAGTTCCACCAACAACAACAAGCTTACTACCCATTACCCAAGTGGAACTCCTCTGTAATCATACAAATAATACCAACAGTGGTATCAACCACAATCGTGGGAAATACCACTACCAAGGTAGCAATGCCCTTATAGGAAACTAGATCCATACGGGTACTATGTTTAGTAGCCCGTATCCCCTAGAAGTTCTACAAGTCATACATCATTCCAACATCACTATTACCCTCCAGAGTACCATTGAACATATTCACCATCTACTCAAGGGGAAAACCCATGGTCATATCCATATCATCCTCCGCATCCCTCTACACATACACCTCCACCTTCAGCCTAGTTACCTCCTACTCCATCCATGTAAGGTGAGATTCCTTCACAGCCACATCAACGAAATGGTACAAGGGTTGTACACTCACAACCCATTTTCCAACTAAGTGGTCCAAAAAATTGATCAAGAAAAAGACCTTTCTTTCGACCTAGTAGTCCTCTCCAACCCTCACAACCTACTCTAACTGATTGCCCTGCATTTCCAACATCCTCATTTTCTACATCAAATACCTTTGAATGCCCTTCAAACCAAGTGCCGCCTAGAATCCACACTGTAATGCTAACTCATGCTATTTCTGATTGGATCAAGGCTAGTAATCTTCCTACAAAAAGACTGATCCAGGAAGTCCACTCATTTATCTATAGATTTTTGAAAAAGATCCATGCAAGGCTCTTCTTGATTCTAGTTTCAGAGTTAATCTCATTTTCCATGATATGTACAAGGCCTGGTGATGGGACGCGACATCACATGGGCCGCAATATCGTGTCGGAAGCTGCGATATTGCGTACACGATATCGCAGCCCGTCGCCACTTCTATAAATAAGAGGCGGATCTCCCTTGTTTCTCCATCTAGATCTAGACCTTAGTCAAACTCTTGCCATTTTTCCATTCTAGTGTTAGAATAATTTCCATGTGCCCGTTGTAGGAGTCCCAAAGTGAACAGATCTTTATTCGAGCAATTCTGTACCTGAGCACACAATTGTGTACAACAATAAAGATGAACTTTTGGATAAACCTTGCAGCATATGGACTAAGCTAAATAGGAATTTAATTATTGTTAATTGTTTAAATGCTTTCCTAAGGACTTAATCTCTCTCAACCCTCAACTCTCATAGTTAAGTGCATTTAGTACGACCTCTTCGAGCAAGTGCATTACGCTTGGTAATCCCAGTAACGAATAGCGTTTGGTAATCCTAGTAGCATTTGCATTAGTTTAGGGTGTGAACGGCAAGTGGGAATGGATATTTTTGCTAGGATAATTAAAGCTTAGGTAGTGAAAGTTAGTTATTTAGTCTCTTCACCCTTTCCCCTCTTAGCATAGGCGATTAAAACATAAAAGACATAAAAATCATATACCTCAAGTTCACTTAACCATACAATCGTGAAAAATACAAGTGAGCTTGGGAAGACAACGACTGATTAACCTTAAGTGTTCCATAAGGCGCGTAAGCACTTAGTCCTTGGAGTTCGACTGGATTGCGTGTGAAAACACTCGTATTCGTATGGTTGAGTGTAGGGGTACCTCACCACTTATCACCTGGAATCTACCACCTCTCAAGAAGGGAAATATTCATTTAGAATTAGTAGATTAGTCAATTACTGTCCCTCTGGGATTTGTAGAGAACATTGTGACCACAGTTTATGGGTGGTCCTATCTTGTTGATTTTCTGGTGATCAAAGTGGATAACTGCAAAAGTGACTTTCCCATCATTATGGGAAGGTTAAGCATGGTTGATGCATGTATGGGCATAAGGGACCTATATTTAGAAATATCCAAGGAAAATGAGCTAGGTAAGATAGAGAAGAAGCGTATTCCATGCATCGCGTATAGTGATAATGGATGCAATTATGTGCAAAAGATTTGGTCAATCAAGAGCACATACATTAAAGCATGTAATTAGTGGGCACAAGAGATTAATATTTAGAAATGTCTATATGCAGTAGCCACAAAATAGGAGGGTACCCAATGGTTGATAGCTAACTCAAATAGCAGCACATTATGCATGGAACCAACTGAGAGCCTCACATGTGCATATGTTAAAGGCATGAATAAAATTAAACAAGTTCATTCCCAACTCTCTGATGAAGATGATGATACATGTTGGGGAGAGTTGGAAATCCCTGATCACTTCAATCAGGAGCCTTTAGAGCTAAAAAATTTATAGACCGGTATGAAGTATGCATTTTTAAAGAATGGCAAACTAGTCATAATTAATGCCAAACTTGCTATTGAACAAAAAGGAAAGTTGTTGAAGGTGATGAATAAATGGTTAACAGCCTTTTCTTGGTCATATCCAAAGCTAACAGAAATCGACCTAAGGATATGCTAGCATTGCATTTACACTAACCTGGCCATGAAGCCTAGAAGGTAACTGCAAAGGTTGATGAACCCCAAATTGAAGCAAATCGTTAAAGAGGAAATAGAGCAACTCCTCAAGATGCGGTTCATCTATCGAATTGTAGATAGTGAGTGGGCTAGTCCATTCGTAATTGTACCAAAGAAGGATGGCAAATGGTGGGTCTGCATCAACTTTAGGATGTTGAATATGGCAACATTTAAAGATCATTTTCCTTTGCCATTTGTGGATCAAGTGTTAGATACCATATATAGGCATTGTTATTATAGCTTCTTGGATAGTTATAGTGGCTATAACCAACTCCAAATTACACTAGAAGACTAGGCCAAAACAACATTCATGAGTTCCTAGGGAACTTTTGCATATTATAAGATGCCATTTGGCCTATGCAATGCCCTTGCAACATTTTAACGCTTGGTCCTTAGTATCTTTTAACAACAGATTGGTAGTGGTGTTGAAGTCTTCATGGATGACTTTTCCACCTATGGAGCTACCTTTGAGCAAGCCTTGGACTGACTTGAGCAAGTATTTAAGAGATGCGTTGAGACAAACGTGTGGCTCAACTAGCATAAAAGGGATTGAGGTAGACCCAAAAAAGATAAGGATCATCTAAGGAATAACATGCCAACTAAAGATTGTAAAAGATATTCGATCATTCCTTGGACACACTGGCTACTATCAGTGATTTATAAAGAATTTCTCTAAGATCGCAAAGTCGTTGGTAGAGCTTACAAAGAAAGATGCACCTTTTATTTGAACTAAAGAATGTGAACATCCATTCCAATAATTAAAGGAGAAACTCGTAGAAACACCAATCCTATGAGCACCAGATTGGTCCAAACCCTTCCACATCATGCCAATGCATCTAACTATACTTTGGGAGTGGTGCTCATGCAGATGGACGATAAGAAATGTCCATACTATATCCACTACACGAGTCGAAGCATTGTGAGAGCACAGTTAAATTACACCACCATGGAGAAAGAACTAATGGCAGTGGTGTATGCACTAGAAAAGTTTAGACACTATGTGCTTGGTTACAAAGTATTTGTACATACGGACCATAGTGAAATCTGCTTCCTTAGGAACAAGCCAACGATGAGCCCTCATGTCATATGGTGTCTCATGATCTTGCAAGAATTCAACCTTACTATGGTAGATCGAAAAAGGATCGAGAATGTGATCGCTTACCACCTCTCTCGCTTAAAATGGGATAATAAAGAGGAGGAGAGCTCGCTCTCTCATAAGTTTCCAAACAAACTCCTCTTTATAGGAGCAATAAGTGAACAAACACCTACAAAAGCAACATGGTAGAATGGCATCCTCATCCTACCTTCTTACTCAGAAGATGCCACAAGACTTGGATCTTAGGAAAGAAGCAACAATTTCTTCATTAGGTCAAATACTTCATGGAAATTAATGGACACCTCTTCAAGGTGTGTGCTGATGGCTTGATTCGTTGGTGTATCCCTGACGAAGATCAATTACACGTTCTCTAGGATGCTCACGAAGGGCCTTGCAAAGGCCACTATGCAAGGAGACACATGGCCATAAAAATCCTGATGGCAAGATACTATTGGCCTATAATATTTAGGGACACCCATCTATTTGTCAAGTATTTTGAATGTTGTTGATGAGACCTAAGGGGGGGGGGGGTGACTATTATGGAGGGTCCTCAATAGTAGATTCAACCATTGGAACTTTTCGACATATGGGGCATTGATTTCATAGGTCTCATTGCACCCATGTCCAACGGGAAGGCATATATTATAGTAGTAGTTGACTACTACACAAAATGAATAGAAGTGGTAGTCGTTACTGATTGTACATAATCCATTGCTGCCAAATTTATACAACAAAACATTGTGAATAGGTTTGGGATGCCACGTTCACTAATTTCTGACAATGGAACTCACTTCATAGGTGCCACCTTTAGAAAATTAATGCAACGCTTGGGGGTAGAACATAAATTAACAACACCTTGCCACCCCCAAGCCAACGGTCAAGTAGAGGTAACCAACTAGGAGATTACAAAAATACTAAGTGTATCATTAGCAAATATAGGAAGGATTGAAGTAAAAAAATTAACAATAATCTTTGGGCTTATCATTCAACTTGGAAGCTTCCTATTGGCTATTCTCCCTATGAGTTAGTGTATGGAAAACTTCCAACGCTCCTGATCCAATCCAAGCTTCGTACACTCTCAACGGCCTGTGATCTAAACCTTGACCCATGTCTAGCACAGAAGGAAAGATTAATCAATCTAAATGTGTTAGATGAAAATCAATTAGTGGCCCTATCCTTGAATGAGGTGAATAAAGCATTGAGAAAACAACGCCATGACCTCAAAATAAGGAAAGTAAAACTTTAACAAGGAGATAAGGTCCTCTACTGGAACCCCACACATGTACCTCAAAAGGAAAAATTTCAAACATTGTGGGAGGGACCTTATATAATTAATCAAACCTTTTTCTATGGGGCCACAATAATCTACAAACTTGACAACCCAAATAAAAAGCTGTTGGTCAACATTCAACAAGCAAAGCCTTTCCTAGAACTAAGATAGGCTAGTGCAATTACCGCCTCTATGAATGGACAACCACACTCTATTTTTTGGATCTCCCCCTTCCAACTTAGTCATGGGGAAGATGGCCATTCATGCTAACCATCAATATGGCTTCCCAATTTTTTCTACCTTTTTTTTCATGTTTTTGATTTTTACAAATTATTTACTTTACAAATTTTGGATTTTTCAAATTTTTCTAATTTTACATCCTTGTTAGTACTTTTGAACCTTTCTTGATTATTTTACACTTTCTTATATATTTTTACTTTTTTTTATTTTGTTTTTATCAAGTGTGGTATTTCCTTATTTTTTCTACTAAAATTGCTTTATTATCACAAGACATAGTGCCACTGTTGTTTTTTACTAATGATGGTTTGTGCTTAATGTTGTGATTGTTGACGTCTGGATTCTATTTTTGAATTCTAATGTGTGATGACTTTGACATGATTTATTTTTCATGGAACAGGTAGTGAGTCCACGTCATCTGCCCATCCAATAGACTCTATGGTTTTCCTTGTTTTGGGAATTTGAGGTCCCTTTCATTAAAGAAACTTTCAATTAATGAGTAACCTTGGTAGTTTCAGAATTGGGAAGGATTCAAAGGTTTGTAAAGGGTGTGACGTCAAGGGGACTCAATACTCTTTGTACTCTTCTACTTGCTTGAGTGCTTGAGTGTTTTTCATGGACTTATTATCATTCCAAACCACCCATTGAAGGAAGTCAAAATAACAATGTTGCATGGTGTGGTTCCCATTCAAAAAATAATAATGGAAATTCAAAGCACACCCCTTCGACATGATCAAGTCCTTGCATGGTGTGGTTCCCATTTCAAAAAAAAAAAAAAACAATGGGAATTCAAAGCACATCCCTTAGACAAATAAACGAGCTACAAGCACTGGTATGGAACTCGAACAACATGTACATATGCTTGAAGGTCCCCTCTAACTAAGGCCCTCTCTCTCACTTCCATAATTGCTACACTGGGAGATTGAGAAGAGTTTCAAAGAAAATGAATGTGGAAGGAAGACCTTACCCTTTCCATGCCTCATCCAAAAACTTTGCAAGAGGGTAGGAATTGTTCACTACTCTAACGATACACTCAGGCATACTCCTTTGGCTTCATGGTTCAAGATCATGAAAAAGAAGATGCCAATGATGACTCAATTAGAGGAGCAGCCACCACCACCACCCACTCAGGGAATAGTGCCAGAGGCCTGCGTAGCCATTAAGCATTTATGAAAAATTTGAGAACAACTCTTGAGCAAATAAGAGCAACATGCAGGAATGAGTGGGGCAGATCCATTTGTGTACCAGCTAGTAATGAGTCATCTTAATGAGGTGGCTTGAATAGTTAGCCAAATGGAGAAGGGTGGTCCAATCTTCTTTGCCCAAAGAACATAGTTGCCCATGAGGTTGGATGTCAACACTCAGGAGGTGATGGTGTCACTATTGCAATACCATCTATTCCTAGAAATCTTTGGGAATGTTGCCACTTTCTTGATGCGACTATAGAAAGGCGAAGGGGCAACTATCTTGGTGATGCAACACCAAGGATAGGAGATAGCAGTTGAAGTGGTTACTAACCATGTTGTAGAAGCATTGAATGCACCTATGACATCTATACCAGCCATATCTGCACTGCAAGATATGCAAACATCCATAGGAGCGATTACTAGGAAATTAAATGTAGCTTAGCATGAAAAATTGCTAGAACGAATGGTGGGAATTGAGCAACTAACTCTGGAAATATTTGGTCTTTCAAAAAACATCACTATGACCCAATTAGAGCTATTGAATGCAAAGGTAGATGTATTATTTTAGAGGGGCAACTAGAAATGGCTTAAGAGAAAAATCAACGCTCAGCCACGGAGGTTTCCAAACTTCGTTCCAAACTTGTGGATCCTATAATCCTCATCCCAGTAGTGACAAGAGATAAAGCTCTCAAACAGTTTCAAGAATGATTTCAAAAAGTTGAGGAGGATGTAGTAATGGCCATCTTTAAATAGTTTGTAGTTGGAACCTAAAACATACTCAATCTAGAGGGACTTGAATTCGATGCGCTAAGAGAATGAAACATTGACCACATAGAATTATTGCCTACAAAATGTTGATGCTCAGAAGGGTCAAATGTAAGAATTTATTCATTAATAGCAAGAGCATCTTCTTAGTGTAAACACTGAACTGAGGAAATTGGCCATGGAAAATCGCAATTTGTCAATGGAGGAGGTATGCATCTTGCGTTAGAATTCTACCATCGAGATTTCTGCTTGGAATAATGAAGCCCTCAAATTTGAGAAAGTGAAAAATCGCTACAAGAAGCAGGTTGGCTTGTAGAAAGAAGTTAATGAGAAACAGATCTAGATGACAAAGTCAAAAATGAATGAAGTCCTCCAACAACTCCAACAAGGAAGAGAAGTGTGGCAACCCATCATTGATAGGATTGATGCCTATAACAAAGCGTAGATCCACTTAAAGGAGTTGCAGATCAAGGAAATGATACAATATATGGAGTTAGCCAATGTCTGTTATGCAAACCTAGTAATGCTGACTGCCAGACGACCACTGTCGAAGTTAGAAAAATAAGTGGCTAGCTTGTATTTGCTATACGAAGCTACGTTCAAACACTACAAGGACACTAAGAAAAAGCTTGAGATTGCTAACACTGAACTTGAAGTTCTCAGAGGGCGATTTAGAGATCAACAATCTATGGCTAAGAACCTAGCCAGATGGATGAATGACTACCAAGAGCTGAAGAACACAGTCAGGGCATTCGACATTGAATGCAAATAGTTCGCTACCTAGTTCATCAATGTAAAGGAGTTATTTTCAACAATATTGTGTCCTTGGGATGTGCTCATTCCAACCCACATTGGGAAAGCTACATGGATGGTGCATGATCCTAGGAGTAAGGAGGAGAAAATGAAAGCACTACTAGATGCTTTCCACCTCCCGCTTGAAGTTGCAGTAGCAATAGGATAGCTACAACCACCACTTGTGTGTGAAGCTAGTGAAGGTCCCTTAGAGCCTCAGGAACCACCTTCGCCTGGGATCATTTGATCTTCTCCAATAGCTTCACAACATTAAGGAACATGCTATCTGATTTTTGAAAGGTTGAGTCATGGTGTTCAATTTTGTGTCTTGAACACCACCATTTTTTGTAATGTGTTTGATTAATAAACTTGGGTACTCCATTTTTTGTCAAGTCAGTTAGTTTGTTTTGTTTGAGAAAAAGTTAGTTAATAATCCCATACCTTCCCAATTTTGTAAAAGAACTCAAGGATGAGTTTTCATTTAGTCATGGGAGTATGATGAGTTATGTTTTGTCAGCTACATCGACAAGACCTTGTTGATGTGACCTTGTCATCTGGGCCTCATTGACGAGGCCTAATTGATGCATCATATCATGTGTCGATGTGGCCCCGTGAACATAGTGCCTATAGTCGGCTATAAATACGTGTGTAGCCTTATTTATGGCAAGTAGAGATTGTAGTTACAGCAAAGCTCTTACAACTTTTCCATTTGAAAGTTAGAATTTTTCCCCTGAGTGCCTGCAGCAAGAGTTATTGAGTGTATGGATCTTTATTCGAGCATTGTTGTACTTGAGCACAATAGTGTGTGTGGCAATAAAGATGAGCTTTTTGATAAACCTTGCAGCACTTTGGATAGATTAGCTATTTCAATTATGCATTCAATGATTTTAATTATTTATTAAATATTTTCTAGTTATTACATTAATGAAGCAATTAAGCCAAATAGATTACACACATAAGTACGACCGCTTCGAGCATACAATGTATTCACTTGGTAATCCCAACAGCATTATTGCTTGGTATGCCGAATAGCGTAGCGCTTGGTCACCCAGTAGTTGATACGTGGGTTCAGGATGTGCATGGAAAGTGGGATCAGATGCTTATGTTAGGAGTAGTTAAATGCTAGTTAATTTAGATTAGTTAATCAAATTCCTTTTATCTACATTTTGAGCACCAAACTATAAAACACAAAATGATAAAAATTGGATGCTTCAGTTACACTTAACCATACTAACAAACATCACAAGTGTAATTGGGAAGACAATGATTGACCTTAGGGCTAGATTCACTTTCTAAAGAACTAGTGCATTGGAAATAATAAAGTCCATGAAATACGACTAGATCACACATGAACGCTTTGTGATTCATATGGTTGGGTGTAGGGGTACCTCATCACTCATCAAAATGGATTAAAGAATAATTTTTGGGATAAAGGGAATGATGAAAAATACTTGTAAAATGAGTTGAAAAATAAATTGAGAGAATGGGAATTTCCATCCGCATCTTACAAAGAATTGTTTGGTGTGAGTGTAAGTTTATTATGAGATTTATGAATGGATCATTGATTGGTAGTTGTGGTTGTAAGTAGAGTTAGCATGAGAGAGTCGGTTGGTTCATAGGGTAACCCTGGTTGTCGGATTAAGCCTTATTTTACTATGGCCCTTGTAAGGGATCCATCTTGAGTAAGGGAAGAATTTGATCATTTCTTAGTTCTTTATTTGACATTTTAGAAGGTTAGAAGTATCTTTGAACAATTTATTTGTTGGGATTGATATATTGTAGATAGAGTTGTACATCACATTAAGGATCTTGAAACCAATAAAAGACCTGCGGACATATTTAGTAGGTTTGACACTAGGCGTTGAAAGACATATACATGGCAAAATTTAATATATGATACACATGATAAAAATGAGTAAAGGGTGCTAACTCTACATGGTTGTTAGGTGGTGGTAGTGGGAAGAGTTTTTATTTAATATTTTTATAATGCTTCTATGATTGATGGTTCTATGCTTGATGTTTTTTTTATAATACTAACAATTTTATGCAAGGCATGTACCCCACTCCATACACCTCAATTCCATGGCACATCTCAATAGATCACATAGGAAATAATTATAATGCTAACCTTACTTGATCATATTTATGCTAATCCTTTTAGGATAATTTTAGGAAACGATGGCACTGGTAGACTTGAGGATAATAATGAAGTGTAGATCAAGGTGTCTGATTTTTGTAAAATTTGGGATTCATGTTGAGAGATGCTTAAAGCATGTTTTGCCTTTATATGTTGTTTTATATTTAGGAATTAACTTGGATATGGCATTTTGATAGTGTAAATTAGACATGTGCTGATTTAATTTCCATGCATATGATGCTATTTTGGCATAATAAATCTTTTTAAACTACATGTCTAGATAGGGTAATTCTTCTATTTTTATAGTAATGCTTTTACTTATCTTCCTTTATAACTTATTTCTTTTCCAAGTTGGTTAAGCTTGCTAAGGGAAACCATAGTCACAGGGTAAGCACACTTTTGTTGTCAATTGGTTATTACTATTTATCAATTTTTCTTGCCTATTGGAGCTTGTTCAAACCTAAATTAAACTGAGATATTCATAGAAACCCCTTGGGCATCTCATTGTCCTTCCTTCTCTTCTTTGTGTGTCCTGATCTTTCACACTTCTATCTTGATCTAAGTTAAGGCGTATGGCAAAAAGTATATTATGCATGAAATTGATTTTACTTCAAATGCACTCTTCATCATGGTGGTACTCTTACTAGTGCTTGATTACTCACTCCTCAAGTTCTTAGAACTTCATGTACATCTGTGTGTGATTAAGCACCTCTTACTTGTGCTTATAGAAATATGTGTGAATGTCTACAAGTATTTTTAAGATTTAAATTGTATCGAGTTAGTTTGCATTCTCTTTTTATCTCATTTGCCTAATTTCCTATTATGTCATTTTGTATCTAATCCACTTATGTTTATTCCTGTGGATCAACAATTTGGTCATTGATATAGATCCAAGCGCATACTAAATATTTCATTATACAAGTCACTTGAAACATGTAGACCTGAATTTACTATAAAAATCATGAAAAATGTCTGAATACTAAGAGTATGAGTAATACAAAATATTCCATGACATAACATTCTTTTAACATTTTATATTCCAACTCGCATTTCATATTTCATCATCATATGAATCATACTCCTTTATTCATGATGAATCGTGATTCATCTGGTTGCGATATTGGACCCACGATATCGAATACGTGATATCGCACCCAACAACGATATCAGATCTACGATATCGTGGTTCCTATGTGGGTCTATAAATACACATGTAGGCAGACAAGATGGAAGTCATTAGTCCTTAGTCTTTCTGTCAGTTTTAAGAGTCNCACCCAACAACGATATCAGATCTACGATATCGTGGTTCCTATGTGGGTCTATAAATACACATGTAGGCAGACGAGATGGAAGTCATTAGTCCTTAGTCTTTCTGTCAGTTTTAAGAGTCAAGTTTAGTGTATGATCTTTTTGTCATTTTTTCCTCTCAACTCTTTTCTCCTAGTGCATGCCTGCAGTGTGATGATTATAATTGTACGACATCCTTTATTTGAGTGTGACGTACTTGGACATGCACATGACCAGTAATAAAGATCGATATTACTTCATCATTGCAGCATTTACTTAGTTTAATTATTTAATTATTATTGTTATTTATTGCTTGATTAAGTCATACTCATTCCATGTTTAAGGAGTTTAGGGTGAAGAGGTTAGCTTAGATTCTCTCCCTCTATTTTCTCTTAGCATAACTCTCTCTCCCTTTTCCTCCTAGCTTAGCTAAGATTATCTTCCATCACCTTCAGGAGTAGCATTAGTTTAGGAACACATCGTACACCTCACTCTGGACTAAACCATACGTGACAAAGCAATTATTGGTCCAGGTGGGAAGACAGTGAACTACGATCAGCGAGTAATAATTTAGATACCACAACTAGCCCATCTGTAGAGTTCGACCACATCGTGCATGAAACACTCGTATTCGTATGGTTAAGTGTAGGGGTACCTCACCACTCATTATTGGCACCGTTGCCAGGGACGGTGCTAGTTATTTAGATTAATTACATCATACAAGATCGCTGTAACAAAGTATTCACGATACATCTTTTAGAAAAGAAAATTAATTTCGATTAAGTCACACACAAATTCACACACAATGCCTCTCTCACAAGACTATGATAACATAACAACCAGTAAGGAAATTCATTGGAGAACCAATGAATTATATGATGATGAAGATGAAGTTTGGAGTATCCAATCTGATGAAGGGGTTTCCTATAAGCATAAACGAAGACAACATCATCCCAACTCACGAATGCATGACGATAAACCCCTATTGGCCACTACAAGCCTAATGCAAATACAAGAGGCTGTTCAAATATCTCGCAGGCATCGCAAGGAAAGCCGTCTACCTAGGCTTGATTTAAACAACTTTCCCAAATTTTTAGGAGGCTATGATTTAGATTTGCAACAACATTTACAAGCCTTCTATGATGCCTATGCATGGAACAACATTGATAATGGGTGGCAAAAACTTAAGCTCTTTCCTATGAAACTCATTGGCCATGCAAACGTATGGTATAGGTCTTTAAAACCAAAATCAATTTGACATTGGCCAACAATGGTAGAGCTCTTCAATGAAAGATATCAAACTTATGCAAGAGTGTCAGCCTTGAGGAGACAAATCCAAGAATGGAAACAAGAGAAATATGAACCCTTGGACATGGCCTTAGAAAGATATTATGCACTATTAAACAACTGCCCATGCCATGAGTTCTCTGAGGAAAGGCTAATGTACCACATTATTAATGGGCTCCGTAATGAAACAAGGGAGACCCTAGGAATGTATGCCCAAGGTCAACTATATGAGCTATGAACCCATCAACTCCAAGAGCTTATTAAGCGGGTAGTAAAAGAAGAAGGAGAAATGGCTAGATGGGAGAATGTTGAACAATCTCAATGGGACCAAAATCTCAACTTAACAAAGGTCCATAAGCAAGAAAAGGAGAAATCAACTCACCTCAAGGAGATGGAACCACCTTTGCCAGTACTACAATCATTGGATGAAATTGAGGCAAAGATCAATAAGATGATGGAATGGATGCATAAAAAATGTGAAGAATATGCCAACGTTATTGGAGATAGAGTCATGACGAACCAAAAAGCAAGATGAAACACCTTTAGAAAATCGGAAAGAAGGGTAGAAGAGAATAAGAACTTAACTGCCAATCATATGTATTAATGCAACATTTGCTTGTACAATCACCCCAAGGGCCAATGTCCAATCTTGTCACATTTACAAGAGCATTTGGAAAGAGTGTTACATCTAGAGTTCATACAGAGATACTATGTTCGATCACAGTGGCAACAATCCCAGTTGTGGGGGAGGCCACCCTCAAACTGGTTACACCCTTCATACCATCCGAATCTCAGTGCTTATCAAGTCCAACATCTTATTTTTCCAATTGGGTCAACATCCTCTATCTCACCACATTATTATCATTCTCCCCAATGCTATCAACCCGTATCCTCTCCAACACAACCACCACCTTGGATACCTTACACATCTCCTCAATTTTAATATTCTCACCCTTCACCTCCTTCTACATCGCCACCAAGTGTTCCAGAGGGTTTTGCACCACAACACCAACCCACGAATGTTAGTTGTGTTGTTACTATCAACAGCAGTGCGAATCCTCCACAACATCATAGGCGTCCCTTCTTTAGACATGACCATAAGAAGGGACATCACAATTTTGAGCCCACTGTACCTTCCAAACCAGCACAAGTCCAACATTGTGGTGCAGCTCTCTCCTCGAATCCAACGCCTCATGTTACTTTCTCTGAGCTAGCAACAAATACTCCAACAACCATATGGCCCAATGAATATAGCCACCAAAGGAGACAGATCGATCCTTGCATACCATCTTACAATCACAGGTGTCATAATGGGTCAACCACTCATCAATTAACTACACTTTATAAATTGCCCCACTATGCTTACTATAATCAAGTGTGTGAACCCCAATGGGGTAAGTATGACCGAGTCCCAACATTTCCAACATGCAAGGATCCCAATTCTTCATTTATTAATCCTAGCCATGCTCAACCATTTAGCTGTGGGGAATGCCCCCCATTCTAATGACAAGCAGGATTAATAAATATTTTTCATTTTCTTTAATTTTGAAATTTTTGTTTTTCAGTTTTTCACTTTTTCAACTTATTATCTTTTTATCTTTTTATCTTTTTGTAAGTAATCTCATCCACGAATAAAACACTCATGTGACTCATTGGTTGAGGTGTTGTTCTATGCTATCAAGTCTTAGGTGACTAATTATTTGAACAGCGAGCCCACAACATCCACTTAAACATTCTATTAAGGGGTTCTACCCTGGGTACAATGATATTCTTAATTATTAAAACTTAAAGTAACCTTGTGTTATCATACCTTGAGTGAAGAAGGATGGACTAAGAGGGAATGGCTAGGGTGTAGCATCAAGGGGACTTGTGGATTCTCTTTGGTGACATCTGTGGCAGTTATCATGTAGCTTGGTTGTACTAAGATCCTTGTAGATCTAACGAAAAGTGGGAGTAAGAGTAATCGAAAGGCACTCAACCAGAAATAATAATAATAAATAATAATGCTATTATAGGGAGTCCCATTCGTCCAATGATTTTGCTTCTCTGGATAAGGTAATACTTCAAAAATAAAAAACGAGTGCCACAAGCAAAATCACTTCTCCCTTGAACGAAACGCCAAGTGATTGTACACCTTGTTGTCATGGTGCTCTTATGGTTGTCCATCATTGGACGAAGTAATGTGATGTCACTGATCGGAGGAATGGACTTGGTTCTGATTTCGGAATGATGGGTTAATGACACATTAATCATGTCTTACACGCGGGATTCATTGTGCCTTGGGTCCATTACCTCATGTCCCGCTCTCTACAATCCCTTCTACAATTCCCGTCACCTCGCTATTTGTGTACTTGTGACTCAGGTAGCCTAGGATTCATCTCTCATCGTGGTGATATTTAAATGTGTGTTTTGCGAAATTGGTGTAGATTGCATTTAACCCTTCTAATGCCCACAAACATTTTAAGGTGTGGTTATGCAAGGGCACTATAGGTTGGAACCTGCTTTGGGGAGGACGCACTTGCGTAACCCTTGTAATTTGCACTTGTAACACATCTTCCGCACATCATCTTATACCCTCTATGCATTACCAACGTTCTTCTTTCCCTTATCATCCTTCAAGTTCAAACATCCCTATGAGCTCACACATGTCCTTTTCCCCCTTACTCTTCATGATTTTCATTGTCAAATTTTACACTGTTATACTCTTTGTGCCTTCAGGACTAATTTGTATTACCCTGGACCCCTTTCCATTGACTTACACATCCTCAATTTATACCTCGGAGTTTCAAAAAATTAAAAAATTTAATTAAAATTTGGTAACTTTTCCAAATACCCCATTTTCGATCAGACATGATATCGAGTTCCCGATATCGGGTCCCCACTAGCGGGTACACGATATCACGTCATTAAATTATATATATACATGGGCCCCCCATGCCTATCAACATCATTTGCAACTGTTCACACAAGGGAGGGTTTTCAAATTTTCTTCTATGACTTGCTGTTGCACATCTCTTGCTTCACTCATCATAACTCACTCGCTGGTGCTTTGATTTTCATTCCTTCTGAACCTACTTGAACCCGGAATGTTCAGCTTAGTTGTGGGGGAGGGGTACATGCCAATGTGCATAAATTTTTTGAAATTCGTGATCGCCCGAAGGACACTGTCAACGGTAATTAGTTATAAAAATAATAATAAACATGTGCCAAAAACAATTACATCTCCTTATCTATACCAGGAATTACACTTTGAAACCACCTAAGCAAAGTGGACCAAATATACAAATCTTTTGGGGACATTTCCATAAAAACTTCTAACCTTAAAATCACACGAAATCAGAACAAACTCATTAAGGCAAGAAGTAAGGTATAACTTAACTTGGGTAAACATCCTTACTAATTCTTGACCTGTGTGATTGCAGATGGCCCCAAAGCATAGATAATAAGAAGGTCCCTCTCAAGGTGTGTTTAAGCAACCCAGGAAAGGTAGAGGATAGATGCCTATCGAACAACATGCAGAGAAAGAGGAGTAATCATTTAGTATCCATCAAGAAGACTCTGCCACTGTGCAATCAAGACAGGCAGAAGGTGGAGTTGTTGCAGTGCCTGAACAGGGACAACACCTCATGTTGCCCCCGGAGTGTGTCCAGGCCATCCGTGAAAAGTCCACATCAGTTGTCGTGATCGTGGAATTGAACTTCGGACCTTTCATAGAATATGCTCCCAAGGCCATTAGGGATCACCTCAAAGGGTCCCCATTAGGGCCCATCCTCTTCGAAAGTGGTGCCTGGTACTTAGGAGAAACGTACCAATTCTGGCACAATAAAGAAGAAGGCACCACAATTAACATTTGTGGTGTGTCTGTTGACTTCTCAATCCAAGCTATTTCGAAAGTGTTAAACCTTTCGAATACAGGGCCAAAGGTTGCTCGCTTGTCCACTCGCTTTGATGCTGATGTGCGTAAGGTTTGGTTAGATAGGGCGTACAGTAAAGAAGATAAGATCTATGGAGAGTTGATGTTGGAAGAGAGAATTTACTTTAAAACTGGAACTTATCACATCTTCCCTACAAAAGGACTAAATAGAATTTCAACATATGCAGTAAGAGGAAGTGTGATATTGATGGGAAAGGTTAATGCTAACTTGCCTCATCTATATTTCATGGAGATCTTAAGGCGCTTTGAAGAACGTAAGACAGGGAAGTTTGCGTTGCCCTTCTCTTGTCTCATCAAGAAGCTGTGCAAGCGTGTTGGCATTCGGAGATACACTAATGATGTCCTTAGAAAAGCCCAAAATGCTTTATACGCTGAACTGCTGAAGCCACCAGCTACAAGGAAGATTGCTGGTGAGACGTTGGGGCCAAAATAAGAGCAAGAATAGACAATAGGGCCCACTACAACTCAACTTGCAGGGCCCAGCCAACCTCTAAGAATGGGACCCAGTCAACAACAAGAAGCAGGGCCTAGCACGAGCCAGCGAGATCAACCACCACTACTGTAGGACTATCGATCATCAATGAGCCATCCTAGGGCCATTGTTGAGACAGTCAGTTAGGGAAGTCATGATGATGCAAATCTCTTTCGCGTCATCGATGATATCGTATGGCCCATTGTATCTATAGATTGTGCACGGGGTGAGGTGTCCATTTAGATAGGAGGAGGGGAGAATTATTGGTCACAACAGATTTCAAGGAACACTGCATCCTTTCAGGTGCAACTAGAGACTGGTGAAGGAGCCACAGTGGTGGTCATGCAACACTAGGATGCAGCAGGAGCAGCAAATGTTGTGCCACCGGCAGATTTCACAGGAGCACGGGATGCTCAAACTCTTGCCAGTCCCTCAATGACTCCTGCAGAGCATGAGGATGTGCTTGATCGATTGCTACAAACAGGATAGGTGATGACGTCCTTGTTTGACATTCCACAAGATGTTACGATAGCACAATTAGATCTCATCTCCACCAAAGGAAAGCTGGTCATGACAGAGATGAGGGTCGAGCACGCAGAAATAGAAGTCGCAAGATTGCAAGAAAGGCTCGTAACCCTGTAGGCCACACAGTGGGATCCCTCTCAATTTGTTCTCGTAGACCAGCTGGACACCTTCAGGATTGAGCAACTCAACAATTTGTTGATGGAAAATAAAAGGGTGGTAGAGGAAAAAGAGAAGGTCGACTGGAATGCCTCTATGGCACAAGCACAAACTTACGCACACGTCAAGGCACTCAAGGCCTTACAAGAAGAAAATAAACAGCTTGTTGCTGACAATCTTCGATTGACCTTTGTGGAAAAACAAAAGAATGTTCTTGAAGAGCATTTTCAACAACTGCGAGAATAACTAATCAGGGTCAATCAGGACATAAACCGTTTGGCCAGGGAAAATTGAACCCTCTCAATGGAGGAGGTATGCGTCATTCGTCAGAAGACGACCATTGAAATAAGCACATGGCAAAACAAGGCCAAGCAGCACGAAAAATCAAAAGAGCACTTCCAAGACCAAGTGGGAATGTACAAACAAATCATCGAGAAGGAGATCCATATGGCCAAGGCCCACATCAACACTTTCAGTGCTTCACACACTGATTGGCGGGCCATATTGGACACATGCATTTGCCCACCAGGCAGAACTTAAGAGCTGGGACTTGTAGATTCAAGATCTTACAAAATACATGGAGTTGCCAAATCTAAGGTATGCCAATCTAGCCATGTTGACAGTAGGCTGCTCAAGGACAAAGCTCGAGAAGCAGGTAGCTACCACCTATGGCAAATATGAAGCAGAATTTGTAGAAAACAATAAGACGTTGCAGAAGCTGGAAGTTGCAAATTCTGAATTGGAGGTGGTTAAAGCAAGCTACCAAGGACAAAAAGATGTCGCAACAGACTTGGCTCAAAGGCTTACAGATTTTCAGGAGTGCAAAGACAAAGCTAGAGCCTACGAGGAGGAACGACAGTTGTTTGTGGCCTGGTACGTCAAGGCAAACACAATGTCTTCACAACTACCATGCCCATGGGAGGTGTTGACTCTATCAAACATTAGAGCATCAGCATGGACGACACAGGACCCTCGAACTGAATAGGAGAAACTCCAGGTACTACTTCAACGTCATCACCTCTCAAAACCTAGAGTGTAGGACAAGGGAAAGCAACCCATGGAGGAGCCCCCGCCACCAAGAACCACATGAGTTCCACCCAATTTTGTAATTTTAGGAATTTTTCATTTTTTTCGTGTTGTGTCCAATTTTGTTATATTGAGTCCTCCATTGCGACATGAATAGATTCCCTGTCAGTCAATAATCTCATACCTATCCACTGTGTAATCAATGGGGCTTGTTCTCATTTTGACTCGAAGACAAGTTTTCATTCAGCCGTGGGGTATGATGAATCGTGATTCATCTTGTTGCGATATTGGACCCACGATATCGAATACGCAATATCGGGTATGCGATATCGCATCCAACAATGATATCAGATCTGCGATATCGTGGTTCCTACATGGGCCTATAAATACACATGTAGGCACATGGGATGGAAGTCATTAGTCCTTAGCCTTTCTGTCAGTTTTAAGAGTCAAGTTTAGTGTAAGATCTTTTTGTCAGTTTTTCCTCTCAACTCTCTTCTCCCAGTGCATGCCTGCAGTGTGATGAATGTAATTGTACGACATCCTTTATTCGAGTGTGACGTACTTGGACACGCACATGACCAACAATAAAGATCGAGATTACTTCACCATTGTAGCATTCACTTAGTTTAATTATTTAATTGTTATTGTTATTTATTGCTTTCGTAGTTAATATCTCTTCACCCTAAACTCCTTAAACATGGAATGAGTACGACTTAATCACAGGCATTTAAGTCTGACTACTTGGTAACCTGTAGCATACCTAGGATCTACGCTTAGTAATCCCAGTAGTAGTCGTGCACGAGGTCCAAGATGTGTACGGATAATTAAGGAATAGATGCTCATCGCACTTAGACTAGCTTAGATTCTCTCCCCCTATTTCCTCTTAGCATAACTCTCTCTCCCTTTTCCTCCTAGCTTAGCTAAGATTATCTTCCATCACCTTCAGGAGTAGCATTAGTTTAAGAACACATCATACACCTCACTTTGGACTAAACCATACATGACAAAGCAATTACTAGTCCAGGTGGGAAAATAGCGAACTACGATCAGCGAGTAACGATCTAGATACCACAACTAGCCCGTCTGCGAAGTTTGATCGGATTGTGCGTGAAACACTTGTATTCGTATGGTTGAGTGTAGGGGTACCTTGCCACTCATCAATTCACTTCTTTTACTTTTTAAAGTGAACCCTGCTTGTAAAATTCATAGCCTATTGTTTGTTCATTGGTCCATGTGGGTTTGTAACCATTTTGATTTGTTTATTTACAATTGTCAAAACTCTAGAAAGAAGAAAAATCAAAAACACCATGACATGTAGATTGAGTAGAGCTGATAGATACATGTTGAATTGTGAGGGATTAGTGGCTTGAAGGTTTGGATCATGACTTGTATAGATAGTGAGCTTTTTGCTTCTCAAATTGTTAAGACTTAGATTTAAGCTTGATTACTTAGGTGGAATCATTTGAAGAGGTTACGCTTTCACTCATCTATTAACCCTTCAAGCAAGATGAACATTATAACTGTAGATGATGGTCATAGCCAACCCCCTTTAACTGGAACAAGTTTAGGATTAGGATGATAATGACATCTTGGATTGATAGAAAGTTTCTTGCTTCTTAGATCTTAAGATTTGGATTTAAGTTTTGATTAAAGCCGCTAGAGAAAGGTTAGACTTATGCTCATCCATCCACCTTTCTAAATCCCTGTCTTGACCCTTTTAAAACCCCATCTTGACGGCGACAAGCATTCGTCCCTTTTGTGATTCTTCCACATGCGTGTTGCATCGCTGAGATCCGTGAATTGCGGAGGATTTATGTCAACCAACAAATGAAAGGGACTTTTTTGTTTCTGGTTATGTTCTACGAGCATGGAATCTAAAATCAGTGCTTCCAAACTCTAAACCGCCGTCTGAAATTTTTGCAATTGACGGTATACAAGGTAAAAGCAAAGCTTTGATGAACACACCAGCATGCATCAAAATCCTGTCATTAGACCTCTGTAATTAAATGCACCTGGACCAAGTACTAGGACACGATATCTTTTAAAAAAGCCCTTCAGCAGCAAATTTACTTTTCTCAGATGGTATAACCTGAGTCCAAACCTGCTCAGCTGGACAATCCTAACGTTGCACTCTTCTGTTTGGTTTTAAGAAATTTTGTTTCTTAAATTATAAGACAAATCCATCTAGCACTTTCCTGTTTGGCTTTTGTTTCTGTAAGGCCTAAGATAAAAAAAGGTTAACCTTTCACTCATTTTTACTCCATCTTGCTTTAACAAAATGAACATTGATCCTCCACGGAAAGACCTTTTAAAGGAGTAAACCTGAAATCCTGAATTAGCAGGTAAAAAACTTGCTCATACAATCCAGATTTAATTATGCCTATGCCCAAGCTTTTTAAAATGGTTTCTTATGAGATAAGGTGTTTGGATGAATTTACCGGTTGAATTTGCAATTGCGATTATATGCTGTACTGAGAATTTAGCTCATTAACTCTTCTTTAAACCTGCTGGGTATATCTAGGTGAAATCTATGTATCAACGTTGTTGAAAAGCGTTGTCGCCATTGCCATTGTGCTCTATTTGTAGAAATTTGGTCGCAATCCCATTTCCTGAGAGCACTGCTCCAACTTATTTTGGCGAACATAGTTAAAAACAAAATGCAACGTAGTTATCTAGCAACAAATACAATGTACAGAGGCTCGCTAAGGGTAAGAATCCAAAAAGGGATAACACTACGGTTCCTATCCTCAGCTTCGCAAATTCTAACATCTTGAAGGAGAGAAAGTTGATGGCGTTTAGGTTGTATCTTTTAGCTAAAACCATCAAATCTGAGCATACGGTGAGTTGGTAACCACCAAGAAGGAAGTTCGTTGAAACATTTATCTGAAAATCGTGGCAGCCATCTGACCATAACAAATCATCTTTGCTGATTACCTAAAGAGACAGTCCACGTGAATAAGAGACGCCACCATGATAATGTTTTCCTCCGAAAATATCCGTCTTATTTTGGAAAAGCAAAAAGAAGACTAAATCATTCGGTACATTTGGGCAACTTCAGCAATGCAGACAAGAGAATTGTAAGAGGCATATGCACGTAGTAGCTCTCTAATAAGAAAATCTGAAATACTTCAAAACCTGCACCGGCAATGCCATGGGTTTTTGCTCTTCGCTTGCAATCGCATATGTATCGGATAATCTAAAACTGCAAACTAAAATTTTGTAAGTCTGTACACCCACTAGCTCTATTGTACAGTTAAAAAAACACGCTGTGAGTTCTAAAATATCATAATTATAAATATCGGTGTTCTTGATAACATTTAGAATAAATCATCAGAATTTGCATAAACGTGGTGTTCATCTTTAATACAATGCTATTTGTATTGCACACCCAGCATATTCCAAATAATCAAACATAAAAATTAAGGTAATGTAAAAAACATGGTCACAGAAAATGGAAAATCCAGATTCATAACCTCCTCAATTCATTATAGATCGTTCCAAGAAAATACTTCTATCCACAACATGAGAAGAAGCTTACAGGCGTACTGATCAGCGGATTTGTGGCGGACTTTTGCGGTTCCCATCTGCGGCATTTCATCAGGGACGGCCGGCCGGCCAGTTCAACGTTTATAGAACAGCAGCGCATCCCTCCTCTAATTTGATTATATTGGACGATGATACTGTTGAAAAGCCATGCTTTCTTGCTCAGCCCTCGGCCCTTACAGAGATTTTTGAGAAGAAGCCGAGAACCCTGTAACACTCTCATTCGCATCATAGGATAGGATCTATTATTGTTCAGACTCAAAAAAACTGACAAAGCACAAAGGATTCTACAAATTCACCAAGCACCAGTGAGGCACAAAAACAAATTATATGACCAAGCACAAAGGATTCTACAAATTCACCAAGCACCATTGAGGCACAAAAACAAATTATATGCCGTAAAGTCATAATGCGATCTCTGGTGGGTAATCCCTTGAATCTAACTCCCACTAAACTGATATTCATCACTTGCTCACCCCTTAGCCCTTACATACATTATTGAGCTTGCAAGAGCCCTGCTCAGAGTTGCTTTAGGAAAAGCTCAGAGAATTTTAATACTCTTGTTCTGCAGCATTGCTTTTTCATAGAATAGGATTTACTGCTCAGATATCATGAAAAAAATAAAGACCGACTCCACAAACTGTCCATGCACAAATACAAACTCCATAAATTAATCAAGCACAGCATAGAAAACAAATACATGAGTATGCATGCAACTCATCTTCCGTGGTTCATGGCATAAGTGCACTCTTTTTGAGCAATACAGGCTCCAGAAATTAATCAATTACAGCATAGAAAACAAACACATGAATATACATGCAACTCATCTTCCAGCTCCTAGCTGCTTTCAATTCTAAGATGACATGGCATAAGTGCACTCTTTTTGAGCAATACAGGCTCCAGAAATTAATCAATTACAGCATAGAAAACAAACACATGAATATACATGCAACTCATCTTCCAGCTCCTAGTTGCTTTCAATTCTAAGATGACACAAACTTCAGTGAAAAATGATGTAATGTTGTAATATGATGTAAATAAAATTGCTTCCTGCCTTTTTCTACATTAGAGCACAAACTGTATTAAAACCTTCTGCTTGAATACGCGGTAAATACGCCTATGATTTTACTGCACTTTCTCAAAACAAATATTCCATTTTCTCTCCCAACAAATATTCCATTTTCTCACCCACTTTCCATCCATTAATTGCATGATGTTGATAAAACACAACACTTGGTCCCACGAAACATTTCATTTTCTCACCGGAATCAACCACAAAAGGCAGAACAGAGTTTCCAGAAGGGGAAAAAAAAGCGGTGTGTACCTTTCCGACCGGGCAATCAATCTCGTGGTATCCAACAACATCTGTGTTTTACTGTGATGCTTATTTGGCTACTTCTGCAATCCATGTGTCGTTGTAGTTGGATAAAGTTAGGCGGATGATGATGATGAAGATGATGATACTGTGATGGTCACAAAGCAGCAGCAGCGGAAGTTGGGGTGGTGGCGGTGGAGGAGGAGGAGGCATGGAGGGAGCCCTGTGTGCCATAAGACTGGTACCCAGTGGGGCTGGACAGCTGCTTGGCGGAGCCACAGCCGGAGTCGCCGTCGTCAGAGGAATTGAAGGACCGGTGAATATCGGCGAGGTCGGTGATGATGGGGATGGGCCGGTCCGGCACATGCGGCACGGGCACGTCGACGCATTCGAGGATGTTGAGGACCTGTTCCATGCCGGGCCGGCACTGCAGCTGCGGGTGGGCGCACAGAAGCGCCAGCAGCACCAACCGTTCCATGGACTCCGGCGGACCCGTGCCGCGGACGCCCGTCTCCACCACTTCTAGAGCTCTGCGTCGGCGAACCAGATCCCATGCCCAGTCCGTGATATGGAGCTGAGCCTGCGGAGGCGTGGCCAGGCCCAGGCCCAGGCCCAGGCCCCGCTGAGAAGGAGAAGCGGCGCCTGCGAGGGCTTTTCGGCCGCTGAGGAGCTCCAGGAGGACGACGCCGAAGCTGTAAACGTCGCTCTTGTCGGTGAGCTGGCCGTAGAGCGCGTACTCGGGCGCGAGGTAGCCCAGAGTTCCGGCGACTCGGGTCGTGACGTGGGAGACACCCTCCGGCGCGAAGCGGGCGAGGCCGAAGTCGGCGACCTTGGCGTTGAAGAGGTGGTCCAGCAGGATGTTGCTGGCCTTGATGTCCCTGTGGATGATGGCCGGCTGCACCTCGTTGTGCAGGTAGGCCAGTCCCCGAGCCATTCCCAGCGCGATCCGGCACCGCGCCGGCCAGTCCAGAATGCATCGCCGGCTGACGCTGCTGCACAGGGGAAATTGATGAATAAAATCAATGTAAAATAGCGATGATGCCAATAGTCCCTCCCTGAGAAAACTGCCGCTGAAATTGAAACTGAAACTGAAGCAGAATAAAAACAAACTCCAGAAGTTGCTGCTGAAGTTAAAGCTCAATAAAGCTTTATATTGCTTCTTTATGAAGTATGAAAATAAACTCTACAAATTGACATGTCTTAATGGGGTAACTAAAACAAATCATATAAGGTTTTTTTCTGCAACATTGTAATGCTGTCTCAAATAAGCAGCCATAGAAAACTAACAAGTCATCTAATGAAAGCAATTCCTCCACAAGGGGGCTGGCACAATTTAAGGTGTGCTCTTCTTTTTAAAGGGCTAGCATAATCTTAAGGTGAACTCTTCTTCTCAGGCGGTTTAAATCTTTCTTTCACCCTCAATTCTAAAATGAAATTTTAAAGGGCTAGCATAATCTCAAGGTGAACTCTTCTTCTCAGGCGGTTTGAATCTTTCTTTCACCCTCAATTCTAAAAATGAAATTGACATTTCCTTATAGGACTTATTAGAATAGTAGCTGAGAGACATTGAGCTTCTGCCTGGCTTCTGCATCTAATTTATTATCTCTAAAAATAAAATTGTTTCTTACCCTCTACATTACAATACCTTCTAGTTAACTATCTTGTTTAGGATTTTGCTGCTGTCCTCTTCTTATAAAATAATAATGCAAATGCAAATTGACTCTTCATACAAAACCTAATTAGCAGGTATGCAAATAGCTTCTTGCTAAGAAAACCTAGTCTTGTTTGTAGAAAATTTAATCTGTTCACTAAGCAATGAAACTCTTGATCCTAACATAGAATATACCATTGCAAATGAATGACCCATTACATAGAAAACCTAATATGTTCACAAGGCAATGAAAGTTAGATGTACTGATATAAATTGGCAATGCCAATAACCCTTTGCTTAGAAACCCTAATCTATTCAATGGAAGTTAATTGTCCTGACATAGAATAGCAATGCAAACAGCCCTTTGCTTAGAAAACCTAATCTGTTCAATGAAAATTAAATTGTCCTAATATAAAATAGGAATGCAAACACCCCTTTGCTTAAAACCTAATCTGTTTGTCCTAAAGTATCAATGTGAATAGCCCTTTGCATAAAAAACCAAACCCTAACCATGAAAGTTCATTGTTTTAAACGTCTCTTTGCATAGAAAACCTAATCTCAGTCACAAAAGTTCACTGTTTTCAATGTCCAGCTGAACCAAAATATCCAAATTTACAAGCAGACATTACCAATCACAGGTTTAACAATCACTAGCAGCATTGGAATTTATGCTCGTCTGAGTGAAGTCATTGCGAATTTTATTAAAACCCTTGGTTTTTTCATAAAAAAATCAATGGTTTTGAGAATGATTTTCGCCGATTGAATAGCAGTTGTAAAGAAGTCCATTTTATCTATACACTAATCCCATCAACATATACCAAATGAATGTTCCCAGTTCCCAATTCCCAACTCAAACAAACGGGAGAGAAAACCAAAAAGAAGTTAGGCCTTTACCAAGGACTGTTGCCGTTGTCGAACAGATGATCATGGAGGCTGCCGTTGGGCATGTACTCGCAAACGAGGATGCGCTGGTGGCCCTGGATGCCGCCGGCGGAGACGCAGAAGCCCTTGAGGGCGACCAGATTCCTATGCCGGATGCTGGCGATGACCTCCACCTCGTGGACGAAGCCGGACTCGCCGGCGGCCGAGAAATTCTTAAACCGTTTGACGGCCACGGCGCTGCCGTCGGCCAGGACGCCCTTGAACACGTTGCCGTAGGCGCCGGAGCCGAGAATATTGTCGCGCGAGAAATTATTCGTGGCGTCACGGATCTCGTCTACGCCGAATCGGAGCACGGTGCTGTTAGGGTTCATACTGGACGGCTCCGACGCCGCGAAAGACTTATTGAAGGCTTCGAGCTGCACTCGCCGTTTGCGCCGATGAAGCCGCCGGCGCACGTACAGGAATCCGAGAGCGCCGACGAGGCCGAGCAGGACCACGGCGGTGCCCATGACGCCGTAGGCCCAGGCCGGCAGGCCGCCGTCGCCGCTCCCGCCGGCTTCCACGAAGAAGAGGCACCAGGCGGTGTCCGCGTCGAGGGGACCGTAACGGTTGAGCACCGCCGCGGCGTAGATGTTGGAGTAGGCGCCGCACTCGGTGAGACTGGCGGCACCGGCGGACGCCGAGGAGGACTGGCTCTTGTTCTGAAGATCCACGGCCTGCGTGCTCGTGAGCTGCGACGTGCACTGCGCGCAGGGGGAGCTCGTGAGCGACTGGTTGCAGTTGCGGGCGAGTTCGCTCATGTGCTCCTTCGGGATACGGCTCTCGAACACTCCGCGCGTCGTGATGTTTTGGCAGCCGCTGGCGTCCGCGATCCACTCCGTCTGGAAGCCGCAGATGCTCCGGATGTCGCCGGAGCGCCACCGGACTTGCTCGTTGAAGGCCTTCCAGCACGCCGACGCGGACGCCGGCGGCGGCAAGAACCGCCCCGACTTGCGCAGGTACACCGACAGCACCAGGTGCAGCGCGTTCTTGGCGCCGTTGCACAGTGCCGTCTGGTTCGCCTGGTTCGCATCCTTCTCGACCCCAGCAAAGCGCTGCAACACGGTGAAATCCAGCGGACATTTCTGCTGCTCCGCCGCAGCCGCTTTCGGCCATCTGAGAGTGAAAAGAAGCAGAGGCAATAATAGCAGAAGAAACGTCTCTCTATCCATTCCAATTCTCTAATCCTTGGTGGCTACATCGCTTTTGGCCATCTAAGAACGAGACCTAAAATAAGCAGAGAACGAACGTCTCTACATCCATTCTATTTCTATTTCTCAAACCCTTAGACGGCTCCTTCATCGCTTTTGGCTATCTGAGACATCCATTCTATTTCTCAGACCCTTGGCGGCTCCTTCATCGCTTTTGGCCATCTTTTAACCATCTGAGACTTAAAATCAGCCGAGGCAATAACAGCAGAACGAACGTCTTTGCATCCATTCCAATTCTCAAACTCTTGGTGGCCCGGTCGCTTTCGACTATTTGCGCCTAAAAACAAGCACAAGCAACGGCGGCAGCAGAATAAACGTTCATTCAAATTCCCAAAGCCTTGCAGCTCCGTAGGTAAAAACAAGCACATGCAATAACAGCAGCAAAAGAAACGTCTCTACTTCCATTCCAATTCTCAAACCCTTCTCTACTTCCATTCCAATTCTCAAACCCTTGGTGGTGGCTCAGGCGCTGTCGGTCATATGAGTTTAAAAGCAAGCAAAAGGAACGTTTCTACATCCATTCCAGTTTCTAAACCCTAGCAACTCCGTAGCTAAAAACAAGCAGAGAGAGGTCATAACAGCAGACTAAACGTCTCTACATCCATTCTTTCTCTACATCCATTCTAATTGTCAAACCAAAAATAAGCAAAGAAAATAACAGCAGCAGAAAGAAATTCTGTCCATCGATTCCACTTCCCAAACCCTTACAGCTTCGCAGCCCCGGCTGTGTTTACTCTTCAACGGGAAAGCTGCTACGACGACACAGTGTCTGATGAGATCCAGACGCCAGCGGCCTCCATTTCCAGAGATCGAGATTCGGTGAGTCCAGCGAAAGCACAACTGATGCTAATTCAGAATTAATCCTCAGAATTTTCTGTCATTGGCAATTCCGGTGAACCCGGCTTTTGCATCAATTAGACGCTAGAGCCTTCTAGATTAGCTGCTGATTATTAAATCGCCATTTTGTTTTACATTTCGACAGGGACTGTGGCATCAAAATCGTGCAATTTGCTCCCTTTTTACAGTTTACGATTTTCTGCAATTGAATATTTCGGTTAGTTCGGCTTTGTATCAATTTGACGCCAGAGCTTTCTAGATTATTTGCTTACCTTTCGGATCATTGCTGATTACTAAATCGCATTTCGCTTTATATTTCGATCTTGAACGTGCCATCAAAATCGTAAATTGGCTCGTTTTTCACGCTTTTGAATAAAAATGTATGGCAAGGAAGCTTCCTCTGTCTTTTAAGCGGCGACCCTTGCAGAAACGGATTAATCACGGACATTCATACCAACTAGCAATACGACAAGCTGGACGTTGTTCCTTTGTAATTAGAAGGTAATGAACAATTTTGATGATGACACACATTTTGCAACGCTTAAACCCCCAAGGCAACGAACTAACTCTAACGTTAATTTTATTGAAAATTCGGTAACGATGGGATTTGGATTACGTGGATCCTTTCACTTTAGGCTAAAACAATTCAATTTCATTCAGTTTTTCAAAAGTCGGCTGCAAATTTGAATATTTAAAGTTATTGTAACCTTAACCAAAAGCGCACATGAAAAATGATCTCATTAAATCTTATCAAACGTGGTTTCCAACCGGATTTGAAACCCAAAATAATATTAACGGAACTAAAATAAATTAACTAAATTTGTGAGTGTAATATCTTATTTATATTTAATCTACTTAAATTTAAGACAATGCAAGAAAATTTGGTATTTATCTTCAATGCTATTTGTATTGGAAAAGTCACCATATTCATTTTTATGAGGAATTTTGAGTTGTTTGCCTATTTCAACTCATTCATGCTATGCTAATTGTGTGTTACAAACAATGAGGATTAGCAACAAATATTCAAACTTTTTTTTTTAATTTGACATTTTCCTAAAGTTTTTTAAACATTACCTATCTTCCCAATTTGTGAACTTGCTCAGGACCAACTTAAACAATGTACTCTTAAAGATTCATTTTCACCTATTTTATTCCCTAAGTGTCCAATTGCACAACATGCTAGAAAATGGACATCTAGAATTTACAACTTTCAACCAAGCATTAAAGATCATTCTTGGTGATCAACTTGCTTTGTCTACTTCCTTTCTTTTCATGTGGCAGTGTCTTTGACCCCCTATTCTCTATTCTATTTAGAAGCTTTGTTGTGCAATTATTTTCCAACAAGAAGAGCATAACTATGATCTCTCTTCAACAGTTAAATATTAGATTCTCAAAGATATTGTTTTTCAATTACAACTTTAAGCAAGCAAGCTCCTAATGATGGCTAAACAATTAATTCATATCCTATAGTTTTAATTCTTTTGTGTCTTGTGGAATTCTTCTTTGTTTTATGGACTCAAGTTGGGACAACTATCAGCTTCTTTTGTAGTTTGTTTTTTATTTGAGATTGTTGATTTTAGTTTTTTGTGGAGAGAGTATTACTCTTGATTACGCCTAGCAATAAACATAATGGAGAATGAAATTTAATCCTAAGTATAGTTAATGATAGTGATGTAAATTTAATCTAGTCTAGAGCGATAAGCATCCATTCCTAGCTTATCATACACGTCTTGGACTCATGTAACCGTTATTAGGTTACTGGGCGTTATGCTACTAGGCAAACCTAGCAATAACACTACTCAGATTACCAAAAGATTACACTTAAATGCTCAAAACTAGTCGTACTCATTCTGCTTTACTAATGAACAAGTGAAGTAAAATACTTGGAAATGTAAATGATTAAACTAATAAAACACTAAAAACTATGCTAAGTAAAATAGTAAAACTAAGTGGATGCTGCAATGATGAGAAACAATCTCAATCTTTATTTTCAAACATGAATGGTGCCCAAGAACACTTCACTTGAATAAAGATGTCATACAACTGCTCAACACCACACCACAAGCATTCACTTTATCGCGAAAACTATGAAATAAAACTGCAAGAATCTACCTAAGGGTGGAATAAAAGTTCTTTGGATATGTGCACCCAAGTGTTGTATTTATAGGCTACACACATCCTGTGATATTAGATCTATGATGACATACCTTGTGCTACAATATTGAATATATGATATCGTTGATGGATAAAAATTGACTTTTTGTCAAATAGATGCAATATAGCATCAACGATATCCCAACCAACTAATGATTCATCATACCCCTGCGATTGACTAAAAACTTGTCCTCGAGTGAACAAAAGGAGGAACAAGTTCCTTACAAAATGTTAGGAAGGTATGGGATTATTGACTGACTCTAACTATTGATCGACTCTGAGTGCTGCAATGGTGTGTACCAAAAATGACATAGTTACATGACAAAATAAAAATAAAATTTGAAGTGGCTTGATGTAGTTCATATTTTGGGCAGTGGTGGCTCTTTCATCAGCTTCTTCCCTTTTCCGTTAGGCTTCTGGAAAGTTTATCCTCTTCTATCCCTATCTTTTTTTTTTCCATATGTCCTTTCTACTAAGTATAGCACAAAGACTCCTTCAATTTTCCCTGTAGCATCAACCTATTTGTTCTACTAGAATTGGAAGGTTTCTCCTAAGTTCCATTCATCGTTGTTGGTTAGTATGGGCCATAATGAAGAAACTTGGAGTTGCATCTTCATTGCATCTAGAGCAAATTTCATAAAGGAACCAAAATTCAGTTCCACAATGATCGTGGACATGATCAATCTTCTTGGTTGATTTGGAGACAACCTAGTGAGAACCTGAGTCACTGTCCTTGTTTTGGTGCTTGTGGAATTTTTGCCTCTCTTTGGGCTAAGTGCTATGTAGTAGGAGTTTCTTGATGAATGTTATATGATTGAGCCTCCTTCTCTATGTTCTGCTTGTGGGATTTGTTCCCCTACTCAGCCTCTCCCTTGGTGTCTTGCTCCTTTGCTCCCGTGTTGTGAAGGTCCTCCTTCTATTATCCTCTTTAGGGTCATTTGTAATCAACAAGAATTTGAAATTATTAGTGTGTTCCTATTAATTCTTAATAGTTCTTTACCTTGCTCATACCCTTGGTTAGATCAAGTTCTTATCTTATTACGATTGCAGAGTTTGAAAAATTTTCAAAAAGGAATCCCTTAGGTGTTATATCTTGTAGTTACTTATGATGTTCTATTGTTTTCCTTGCCTATTATGACTGAAAATAGTTGATATGGTGTATTAGGAGTCTTATCTGAATCTTTCTGACCTTAGTTTGATTGATTAACTTTAAGGTTCTTATTATCTCCTTGTACTTACCCTTTATAATATCTTTCCAGTGTTAGGAATTTGTTTCTCAAATTTTCAAAATTTCATTTGCTTATATCGTGTGATAATTGTGTTTTTGTACACTCCAATATCGGAGTGGCTGCGATATTGGGTACGCGATATCGTGGCCCAAGATGCAATATCGTACATTCGATATCACAAGGTTACTCATGGGTTTATAAATACAACCCCCGAGCACACGATTAAGGGTAGTTTTTGGCAATCAAGTAGCAAAACTCTTGCAGTTTGTCCATTTGAGAATTAGAATATTTTCCAAGTGCCTGTAGCAAGAGGTCTTAAGTGTGATCGGATCTTTATTCAAGCATTGATGTACCTAAACACACCATTGTGTTGGCAATAAAGACAAACTCTTTGATTCACCTTGCAGCACTTAAGACTTTCTTTCTTATGCATTTATATATATGGTGATTTCATTTAGTTTACATTAATGTTACTCATTTGGCAATTAATTTTGATCCATTAAGCAACTAATTAAAATACACAAGCACGACCCCTTCGAACATACGTGTGACACTTGGTAGCTCAAAAACAATTAGTGTTTGACTGCCCAGCAGTGTTAACACAAAGTTTAGGATGTGTTTGGGAAGTGGGAATGGTTACTTGTGTTAGGCTAGATTAGATCATAGTTTTCTTAGCACTTAATCACTCTCACTTTCATTCTTGTTCTAGGCGAGTAAATTGATTTTCCACAAAATAACAAAAATTTTGCGCCTCAGTCACACTTAACCATACAATTGCATTCCACAAGCAGAACTAGGAAGATGACGAACGGACAACATGCATGCACTATTTAGCTCTAGCATACTTGGTAATTAAAGTCTACGGAATTCGACTGTATCGCATGTGAACGCCTGTGATTTTTATGTTTCGACGTAGGTTCTTATTATCTCCTTATACTTACCCTTTATAATATCTTCTTGGTGTTAGGAATTTGTGGCTTAAATTTTCAAAATTTCATTTGCATATATTGTGCAATGCACACCACCCCTGCGGCCCGCACCCCCCTCCCCTAAGTTGAGTGCTCTAGGATCAATAGGATTGAAGAAGTTTGGAAATTAGAGCTATAAGGGCAAAGTTATGGCCTTTGGAAACCAGTGTGTAAGAGGACTAAGGAAAAACTACAAAAACTTCTCTTGTTACAAAATGAAGATGTGAAAATTTTCACTAACTCTTGCATGTATATATACTATGTTTATGTGCACGACATCATAGATTAGACATTGTAGATACGACATCATAGGTGCCTACAACATTGTAACTATGACATCACCATTAAAAAGTTTAAATTTTTCATTGATTTTTCTTAGAAAAAATGAGTTTGATGGAATGTCCAGAAGATGTAAAGCTTGCCTAGAGGATCATGGGCCATGAGTGATGTACAATTTTCAATAATTTAGCATTCAAGATTCATGAAGAAGGAATCTCAAGCAACGAAAGTTTATAGAATGGATAAGAAATGGATAATGAATTTCTAATGTGCGAACAAATTATTAGATGATATGGGAAGTTTATTAAATATTTCAAAAGGCACAAGATGATTTGGAATTGCTTGGTAAGTATGAAATACAAGAGTTATACAAGTGGGTCATCCCCAAAGCAGGCTCCATCCCTTAATGTCCTTGTATAACCATGCCTAAAAGTGTCCTTAGGCACTTAAGGAGTTGAATGTACGACATACCTATTTAGCAAAACACACATGTTAATATCACTAGATTGGGAAAATAATGATATATTATACAAAACCACAAGTCATGATTAAATATACAGTGAGGTGAGATGAATTGTAGAAAGGATTGCTAAAATTGGGATGTGAGGTATCTTACCATAGGCATAATGAATCCTTATGTGTTATTAATGGTTAAAGTAATCATTAGCCCTTCTTTCCAAGATTCAAACCAAGTTAAGACCACATTCTAGTGGCATTGCATTATTTCATCTCTCGGAGTTACAACTATAAGACTACCACTATTGCAAGGAGTATCATCACTTGGCATATTGTCCAAGGGAGGAGTTTATTCATTACACTTTTTATTTTTTATTTTTTAGCTTTCTGAGAAGCAGCTTATCTTTAGGCATGAGCAACAAGTATTTCTAGTGGAACCCCTAGAAATTTATTCTTGTGCATTTATTTTATTTTTTAACTATGTCAACTTTACTAGAGGACTACCTTCAGGCATGGGTAACATGTCTTTCTAATGACATGATAAAGCATCATTTATTATACTCTTACTTCCATTTTTCATTAGATCTACAAGGATATAATACAACCTAAACAGAAGGATAGAACTCATAGAAGTAATCCAAAATAATCCACAAATCCCCTTAATGTCATACCCTTTTGATGAGTGGCGAGGTACCCCTACACTCAACCATATGAATACGAGCGTCTCACACGTGATTTGGTCGAACTCCAAGAACTAAGTGCTTACATGCCTTAATGGAACACTCAGGGTTAATCAATTGTTGTCTTCCCAAACTTACTTGTATTGTCACGGTTGTATGGTTAAGTAAGCTTAGGGTATATGATTTTTATAACTTTTATCTTTTTGGTGTCTTATGCTAATGAAGGAAAGGGAGAGAGAACTAAGTGACTAACTTTCATTAACTATTCACTAACTAAGTTCTAATAGTTCCTAACACCAGTATCCATTCCCACTTTCTGTACACATCCTAAACTAGTGCAATGCTGCTGGGATTACCAAACGCTAGTTGTTACTGGGTTACCAAGCACTACACGCATGCTCGAAGCGGTCGTACTGAGTGTACTTAACTAACGGAGTCAAAGGTTGAGAGAGAGATTAATTAACTAGGAAAGCATTAAACATTCAACAATAATTAATTACTAATTAGCTTAATTTGTATGCTACAAGGTTTATCATAAAGTTCGTCTTTATTGCTGTACACAAATGTGTGCTCAGGTACAATTTTCTCGAATAAAGATCCATTCACTTTAGGACTCCTACTGTGGGCACACAGAAATTATTCTAACTCTGGAATGGTAAAACTGCAAGAGTTTGGCTACGAGTCTAAGTCTAACTATCGGAAACAAAGGGCACCGCCTCTTATTTATAGAAGATGAGGCAGGATGCGATATCGCGTGGTAGATGCTATATCGCATACGCGATATCGTGGCTCATCATACCCCCATGACTAAATGAAAACTCGTCCTCAAGTTCCTTACAAAATATTGGGAAGGTATGGGATTATTGACTTGAATGACACTGATGGTGAATGGGGTGATGTGTGAACGAATCAATCATTACAATACATGAAAAATTTAGTGTTCATGACCACAAGAGTGAACACTATACACATTTGACATCCAGCGTTATTTGGCAGCTAAGAGAGAAGACAGAGAGAAGAAAAGAAGAAGTCTATTGTTGTCGACACCAAGATTGCGCTTTCCGTTGGTCATTCATAACCACTTCATCAATCTTGTTCCTTACATAACTGTTCCAGCACCAGTCCATCCTAAGTGTTTCCTCCAGATCCAATCCATTGTTGTTTGTATGTCATCTGCACACACAACACAGTCACATATTAACAAGGGTAAATAAATCACAATGTAGTTGATACCTTGCCTCGGTGTAAGGTCCATTGGCTGAGTTGTGATATGGCTAACATGGATTCTGGAGATATAACACTAGTGACTACCCAAGGTGTAGGGGTTAGGAGAAAATTGAAAAAATTGGACCAGGACCCCCATGACTAAGAGCGAACCTCCGGTAGCGATAGAATGGAAAAAGATAAGGAATAAGAAAGATGGAGAAAAAGAAACAACGACAACGTTGATAAAATGAATGTCAGATGTGGTAATGAACAAATTAAATGTTGATTATGAAAATGTTTAAGGAAAAGAAGTTAATTGATGCACCAAATAGGAATGCCAGTGGGTCCTACCCAAAGCAGGCTCATGCCCATTATGCCCTGATAACCCCGCATTCAAAGAGTCTGTAGGCTCTAGAAATGTCATTCGAAAGAAAGAGCTAAAGTCTTAACCATAAGGATTTACTAAAAAGAAAACAATGTATCAACCAAAATATAGATTACTGATACAACCGGAAATGAGGTGGTAAATGGAGAAAGAGTGATGGAAAGAAGAGAATGGAATGGAGTCCCAAGACAAGGTGGTGTACAGCGCCTTGTGTATTAATGGTTAATGTGACTTAGTAGATCTCATTCCAAATCCAACCTTAAACAATCCACATCGAGTGACTTCACATTAATACATTTGGCAAATCCATCCACTTGAAGTAATAGGAATGCTTCCACCAAAGAGTCACCACCATTCAAAACAAGCAAGAGAGGGACAAGTAGGAAGCAAGAAAGGGCCTTAGTTAGAGGGAACATGTTTGTTTAGTTCCATAACTAGTGCTTGTAGCACAGATGATTATCTTGTCCAAGGGGTGTGCTTTGAATTCTCACTTTTTTTTTACGTGAAAACCACACCATGCAAAGACTTATTATTTTTATTAGCTCAGCTTCCCGATAATGGAGCAATGTCAGAATGGTAAGGAAAACTCAAGAAGAAAACATCCAAGCACCCAAGAGAATGGCTAGCACAAATGCATCAAATCTCCTTGAAGTCACACCCTTTTCAGTCCTTGAGTCCTTCCTCAATTTGGGAAATGTCCAGTCACCGGTTCGTTGATAGTTTCATTATTAAGAAAGGGGCTATACAGTTCCAAGCCAAGAGAGACCATAGAAATTTATGAATGCATGGATCATGTGAAATCATTGCTTGTTATATCAAAAGAACCATACCTTAGTATCAACATTATAACTCCAAGGTAAAAACCAAACATTAGCAATCAATAGAATACAGTTCATACCACCATCAGGAGCACTTATTAGGTGATGAACCTAAGAAAATAAAATAAATACATAAACACACAAAGAAATATAAAAGTATAAAAAATATTGCAAAACAAAAAACAAGAAAGGTTAAAGAAATTTGTAAAAAAAATGTGTAAAACAAAAAATTAAAAAGGAACTGAGGGCCTCAATTGATCAACAGAGGTGGTCATCTCCCCCATGACTGAGTTAGGAGGAGGAGATCTGAAATAACGAACAGGGTCGTCCCTTCTCTGAGGTATTATGTGCACTAGCCATTCTAAGTTCATGGAAGGGTTTGGTTTGTTGCACATGTACTAATAATCTTTTGTCAAGGCTCTTAGGTTTGTATATGGTCATGGCCCTTGAAGGAAAGGTTATATGAATAATGTAAGGTCCTTCCCACAGTGTTTGGAATTTTGTGCATTGTGACACATGTGTGGGGTTCTAGTAGAGAACCTTATCTCCTAGCTGATACTTAACCTTTCGAATCTTTAAGTCATGACGTTGCTTGTTATATGCCTTGTGCAACTCATTTGATGACAGTGCAGCTAATCAATTTTCGTTTAGCACGTTTAAAGTTGCCAACCTTTGTTTTTGTGCTAGATTAAGATCGAGGTGAAGGTCACAAGCCATTGATAGTGTACGAAGCTCGGTTTGAATTGGAAGTGTTGGAAGCTTTCCGTACACTAACTCATAGGGAGAGTAGCCTATAGGAAGTTTCCAAGTGGAGCGATATGCCCAAAGAGCATCGTTTACTTTAGTGCTCCAATCTCACCTATACTTGCAAATTGTTCTAGTCAGGATTTTAGTGATCTCCCTGTTGGTGACCTTAGCTTGTCCATTAGCTTGGGGGTGATAAGGTGCAGTCAATTTATGTTCAACCCCTAAGAGTTGCATTAATTTTCGAAAAGTTGCACCTGTGAAATGTGTTCCATTATCCGAAATAAGTGCACATGGCACACCAAACCTATTTATGATTTGTTGTTGCACAAATTGTGCAGCTATAGATGATGTGCAGTCCGTAACAGTAGTTGCTTCCGTCCATTTCGTTAAATAGTCTACGGAAACGATAATGTAAGCTTTTCCATTGGACATTGGTGTAATGGACCCCATAAAGTCTATTCCCCAAATTTCAAAGGCTTCTAATGGTTGGATCCATTGTTGCGAATCCTCCATTCTAGCAGTCATTCCCTCATCACGTTGACAGCGCTCATAGGATTTGACAAATTGATGGGAATCCCAGAATAATGTTTGCTAGTAATATCCTACAAGAAAGATCTTAATAACCGTTCATCTCCCCGCATAGTGACCCCCACAAGGGCCCTCATGAGCATCTTGGAGAACTCTTAGTTGGTCCACCTCGGGCACGCACCATCGAACCAAGCCATTAAGACATATTTTGTAGAGTTGTCCATTGATCTCCATGAAGTACTTGGCCCTGTGAAGAAACTGTTGTTTCTTCCTAAAGTCCAACTTCTGTTGTGTTTGTTGGGTAAGGAGATAGGAGAGAATGCTACTATACCAGTTCTTCTTCATGGGTTGGTTATTCACTACACCGGCAAAGAGGGCTTCATCAGGGAAATGATTGGACATTACATATTCATCCTCTTTGTTGTCCCAGTGCAACCGAGATAAATGATCTGCAACTACGTTCTCGGTGCCCTTTCAATCGATCATTGTTAGATTGAACTCTTGTAGAATTACCAACCACCGTATAATACGAGGGCTAATCGTTGGCTTGTTCATGAGGAACCAGATTGCACTATAATCCGTATGGATGAACACTTTATAACCTAACACATAGTGCCTAAACTTATCTTGTGCAAACACTACAGCCATTAATTTATTTTTCTGTAGTTGTGTAGTTAAGTTATGCACTGGTGATACTCCTATTTGCATAGTGGATGTAGTAAGGACGTTTTTGGTCATCTAACTGTGTAAGTACAGCTCCTAAGGCATACTTGGACGCATCAGTCATTATATGGAACGGTCTGGACCAATCAGGGGCTTGTAGAATGGGAGTTTCTACAAGCTTTTGTTTCAGAGTTTGGAATGCTCATTCACATTCCTTAGTCCATTCGAATGGTACGTCCTTCTTTGTTAGCTCTACCAATGGTTTGGAAATCTTGGAGAAGTTCTCAATGAATCTCCTATAATATTCAATGTGTTCGAGGAATGACCAAATGTCTTTGACATTTTCCGGTTGATGGGTGATTCCTTGGATGACTCGAACCTTATCCAGGTCTACCTCTATTCTTGAATGTAAAACCTTATGCCCAAGTACTATGCCTTCTTGGACCATTAAATGGCTTTTCTACCAATTAAGCCTTAAGTTGGTTTTTACACACCTTTTTAGCATTTTCTCTAATCGGTCCAAGGCTTGATCAAAACTTGTTCCATAAGTGGAGAAATCGTCCATGTAGACTTCTACTCCATTTCTTATTTGCTGTTGGAATATGCTTAGAACTAGGTGTCGAAACGTGGCAGGGGAATTGCACAAGCCAAACGACATTTGTTTGTATGCAAACGTTCCCCAAGGACTAGGAACATTTTCTTGGCTTGATCTTCTGGAGCTATCCGTATTTGGTTGTATCCACTATAGCCATCTAGAAAACTATAATATCTATGCCCTACTATGGTGTCTAAGATTTGGTCAATGAATGGCAATGAAAAGTGATCCTTAAATGTTGGCATGTTTAGCAGCCTAAATTCTATGCACATCCTCCATTTGCCTCCCTTTTTCGGCATGATCACCAAAGGGCTAATCCATTCGCTATCAGCAATGGGATATATGAACCTAGCCTTAAGAAGCTGTTCTATTTCTTCTTTTACTATTTGCTTCAATTTTGGGTTCAACCACCTCTGTGGTTATTTTCGAGGTTTCATGGAGGTGTCAGTGTAAATCCTATGCTACCATATCCTAGGATCTATTCCAGTTAGTTCAGGGTATGACCAGGCAAAGGCTTTTAACCACTTTTTTATCACTTTTAGCAGGCTTTCTTTTTGTTTGGAAGCAAGTCTTGCATTGATGATTACCAGTTTTCCATTTTCAAGGGTCATATATTCCAAACCAGTGGGCAACGGTTTCAAATCTAGGGGCTCTTGTTTAAATTTTTCAGGAATTTCCTACCTCCTCCAGTTGGTGTTTTCAAGGTTAAGACTTGGAAGTTGGTAGCGTACTTTCTCTAGTGTATCTATGCTTTCAATGTAAGCGCAATTTATTCCCTTAGTTAGTTCCATGCACGTCAGTGAGCTACTCTCTTGATCAACCATTAGCCACTGGGTGTCTTCTTGTCATGTGGCTGCTATATACAGGCACTTTTGTATATTAATTTCTTGTGCACACCAATTGCATGCAGGCAATGCTAAACTTTGCACAACCCATGATCTCTGCACGCAGTTGCACCTTGTGTCACTGTATGCGATGCATGGAACTTTCCTTCTTTTCAATCTTTCCAAAACTATTCTTCTTCGATATTTCCAGGGAAAGATCATGGATTCCTAGGCATGCATCTATAGTACTTAGCCATGCCCTTCCCAGTATTATTGGGAAATCCCCTTTATCGTTGTTTAATTGTATCACTAGGAAATCAGCTGGGTACGACTACCCACACATAGCGGTAACGATGTCCTCCACCAGTCCCAAGGGAATAGTGATGGACTGGTCGGCCATCTCTAGGCGAATATTGCTCTTCCTCAATGGAGACAGGTTCAAGGCTTTGTACATCTCTTGTGATATTAAGTTGACTCCAGAACCTGAGTCTAGAAGAGCTTTACATGGTTCATTCCCAAAGACTTGGAGATAGATTAGGGGACTTGCAAGATCAAAAAATTCCTTGGGAAGGTGGCCAACCTTAATCCAGTCAGTAACGACATGTGTTAACATAACCGTATGCATTGAGCTCGGTGTTTATTTTGAAGGGAGCTCTGAAGCCTTATTTGATGGAGAGGCGTTTCGAGGTTCAACTGCTTGTGGTTGTGAGGGCTTGGTTGGACTGTTGGTTCTGAAGAAAGATCTTTTCTTCATAAGGTTGTTAGAACCAACTGTGGTTTAAGGATTCACAATCCTTGTGGCATTGCGTTGCTGCGGTTGAGTGGGGAGTTCCCCTTGCATTGCTGGAGCAGGTGGTAATGGAGCTATCGATGTGAGAGTTGTGGATGGTATGTCTGTGGGTTATCTCCCCTAGGAGAAGGAGTCCTATAATACTCCCAAGCTTGGTAGTGACGTTGTGGTGTAACATGACCAACAGAGTCACATGGAGAGATTGGCTGCTACACGTAGTAGCCATATGGATCTGGTTGCCGGTAGGGGTATTGTTGCCTTGGTGGTGGCATCCCCCATGACTGTGGGTATTTCCACTGTTGATGTTGCTCAACGAGTTGTGGTGGAGTTCCACTTGGATAATACGTCGATGGTTGGTGGAACTGCCTTGGGTTACCTTGGGGATAAGGTAACCGTCGGGGTGCTTGCCATTTATTAAGTCGTGGGTTGAGTGCATACACCCCAGACTCTTGTAGATGTGAGATCACTGGGCAACATCCCTTAGGATGGTCGTATTGGCATATCTCACATCCACCGTCATTGTCCGTGTCTGAATCCACAACCTCTTCAATGATGGCCATTTTACCCTTACCCTTGTTACGTGCATTGTCCATTTCTCTCTTTTTCTTTTTGTCATAGTCACTACCTCACTCCCTAGACTCCTCTACAACTTTAAGAATAGTTTTGAACCTATTATTTAGGGAGTCCCACATTTAGTCTACCTTTGTTGACACTTCTGTTGTTCATTTTTGGAGTGGAAAGGTTTTCCTATTCACCATCTCTTCGAGTGGTGACTCTTCTTCCTTCTCATAGAATCTCACTTCCCTTTTTCGAGGGGAAGGATCTCGGTTGTACTCTTCTGCACTTTCTCTCTTACGTAGCTTCCCTTCTTCCTTGGCTACTTGCTCTAGCAATCTATGAACCTGATGAGACCTAAGCTTTGATAATCTCCCTTTGGCATACGTTCCAAGGGTTCTCCTTGTTTCATGCCTAAGTCCATCTATGAGATGGCGTAGTTGATCCCGCTGCAAATAACCATGCCTAGGGCAACGATGTAACAGTGCGTAATAGCTGCCCATGGCAGCATCCAAGGGTTCATGATTTCCCTACTCCCATCCTTGGATTTGCTTTCACAGGTTAGACACTCAGGAGTATGTTTGGTACTTATCATTAAACAGTTCTAACATTGTACTCCACCTCCGAATGGATTTCGATTCTAAGGACCAGTACCAGCTTTCCGCTTCTTTCACTAGTGTCCTTGGGAACAACTTTAGTTTTTGCCATTTGTTCTCGGTGTTTTCCAAGGCACATGCATTGTGGAATGCTTGCAAATGATTTTGAGGATCAGCGTTGTATCCCCCTTCAAATTGTGGGATGTTGTTCATGTCTAACTTCTTGATCCTATTATCCTTTTGGTGCCTTGTGGAAACTCTTACGGCCTCTGTTATATCTAGCATGCTTCTAGTTGCGAGTGGGGGTTCTTTGTGGTCATCTTGTTCATAGCGTCTATGGTGTCTATGCGGTTCCCTACTCTCCCTTATTCTATGCCTTGATTCCTTAGAGTGCCCTCGTCCTCGTTCTCGACTATCTCGTCAATGTTTTTCACTCTGTTTTCCTTTATCCTCACAGTTGGTTTCCTTATGGCTGCGTTCGAATATAGAAGGAGAGGGTGAATGTGACGATGAAGGTGAAGAAGAAGGAGAACCATCGCCATGACGGTGTTTCCTACCTTCCCTTTGGTGGCCTTAGCCTTGATCATGATCATGATCAGAACGTCTGCCCTTATCGTGTGTTTGTGTTCCCTCATTGAGCACTTCATGTTCGTGGGGACCAGAACTAGGGTTGTGAACCATGGAGTGAAGGTTCTGATACACCACCTCCTGACCATCGTTAGGAGGGGGAACATCATTTGGTGGGGAACCTATTGAAGTAGGTTCACCACCCTCAATTTTGCTTAATACATGCAAAGCGTTATGGGGCCATTTACCCTTCAAGGATGCGTGGTAACTCTCCTATTGCGAGTCCCTTTGATGTTGCGCTTCTATGGGATGATAGTCCCTTGTGTCGTGATCGCATGTAATGTATTCCATGTATAAAAGTGGCATGCCTATTTGTGTGAGAGCATGAAGGAGCATGCTAGGGACTAACCAGTCTGGAGGCAACACTATGTTACCCTTCAAGTCTCTCCAATGCAGTTGTTCATCTTGGTGGAGAATAAAGGTGAAATTAGGTATATACTCATCGTGATGAGTATATACCACCCAAAACTGTTGAGGAACTGGCGGATCTTGGTTACGTGTATTATGTCACCGACTATCTCTTGTGTGAGTCCTAGGCGGTGAAGTGCTCTTATGCGAAGAAGAAGACATTTGTGTCTTGTTCGATGTGCAATGTACCATGGTGTGTCCCCGACAATAGCGCCAATGATGAGTGGTGAGGTATCCCAACACTCAACCATACAAATATGAGCATCTCACGCACGATCCAGTCAAACTCCAAGGACTAAGTGTTTACACACCTTAATGAAACACTTAGGGTTAATCAATCGTTGTCTTCCCAAACTTACTTGTATTGTCACGGTTGTATGGTTAAGTAAGCTTAGGGTATATGATTTCTATAACTTTTATCTTTTTGGTGTCTTATGCTAATGAGGGAAAGGGAGAAAGAACTAAGTGACTAACTTTCATTAACTATTCACTAATTAAGTTCTAATAGTTCCTAACACCAGAATCCATTCCCACTTTCTGTACACATCTTGAACCAGTGCAACGCTGCTGGGATTACCAAACGCTAGTTGTTACTGGGTTACCAAGCACTACACGCATGCTCGAAGTGGTCATACTGAGTGCACTTAACTAAGGGAGTCAAAGGTTGAGAGAGAGATTAATTAACTAGGAAATCATTAAACATTCAACAATAATTAATTACTAATTAGCTTAATCTGTATGCTGCAAGGTTTATCATAAAGTTCGTCTTTATTGCCATACAAAAATATGTGCTTAGGTACAATTTGCTCAAATAAAGATCCATTCACTTTAGGACTCCTACTGCGGGCACATAGAAATTATTCTAACTCTGGAATGGTAAAACTGCAAGAGTTTGGCTATGGGTCTAAGTCTAACTGTCGGGAACAAAGGGCGCCGCCTCTTATTTATAGAAGATGAGGTAGGACGCGATATCGAGTGGCGAATGCGATATCGCGTACACGATATCACGGCTCATCACCTTTGCATTTCCACTTGGCTCTTCACTCTTCTCTCCAAGAATAATACTCACAAGTTTATCCTTAATTTTATTATGAAAAGAATATCATTATGGCCATGGTAAGAACCTCTTATTATTGGAATGGGTGGATCGATGGTGTGGTTTCACTATATAGATAATCAATCCCTTATGACTTGATAACATAGAGAAATCTTCACATTATTGGGCTACATCTTGCCTTTATTTGTAACATGTCTTATTAGTAATTACAATTATTTACAAAGGGTTTGAAAACAAAGTATAAAAGAAATGAAAAAGATAGTAAAAATCGTGACAAGTAGAAAGAATGAAAAATGTTAATAGAATAGAAAATGTGAAAGAATCAAAAGAGATCAAAGAATATCAAAAATTCAAGAAATGTAAAGTATCGAAGAATGAGAAAAGATTTAAAAATGTAAAACAAAAAAAAATGGAAAAACACTTATTAATTCTGGAATCAAGGTAAGGCATCTCCCCCATGACTGAACTCATGGGCAAGTATTCTGAAAATGCTCGTTAGATCTCCTAGATCATACACTCTAAGTGACTCACTTACTATCTTTATTGATTTAACTTTTCTGTTATTATCCCATGTAATTTTGATGGTAGTTGAGTTTTGATTGTCTAAGTACCTATTTTCTTTCCCTTTTGGTGTATTATTACGATTTATTAGTTTCATTTTAAGGTTTTCAGTTAGAGTCATTTTCTTAAATTGGGAATTAGTAAGTGGTTCAGATGTTTCCATGCATATTTGAGACAATTTTTGGTTCTCAATTAGTGACCATAATGTGTCTTTTGGTTTGGTGGCCTTTGCTCTTTCTTTTACACACACTTTTCTTCATTATTGTTGTGGACTAGGATGGTGACTGTGTTGGTGTTCTAGAAGGTCAATCCACAACTACATCCTTCTTTTTCAATAGTAATGCATGGAATTACCTGTCTCTCCATAGTAATAGGTTCATTTGTTATGTTTTTCATTATAGTGGTAATGGGTGTTGGCTCTTACATTGAATTAGGAGACATTGTTTTAGTGAGGAAGGGTGTTACACCTTACTAGCCTTGTGCTAGTTTTGATGAGCCAGTAGGTCAACAAGTTTTGTGCTTAGGTGTGGGAACTATCTTAAAGAAAGGATGTTTTCAAGACCATGGCTGAGATCTACTAGAATTATCATTTATGTGTATGTTTGCAGCACAAGTGACATTCTTCCATTGGTGTTATGGTGCTAATCCTCCCTGTGTTGTTGGTGGTGACATATGGTGGAGGGAGGTATGAGAATATTAAGGATGTTATGGAGAATAAGAGGTTTGAGATGGTGATCCCACAAGGGATGTATTAGGTTAATGATATTCAGGAGAGTGATAGTAGTGGTTTGAGGTAGAGGAGTTAGGACTAGTTAGGAAAACAAGTTGTTGAACATAATATCCATGTGGGTTCGACTGGTAATAAGGGTAGTGCTAGCTTGATGATGGCCTCCCCCACAATTGTGGGTTTTTCCATTACATTTGATAGTAGTTTTAAGGCTGATACAAAGTCCCACTAGGATAGTACAGCTAGTTGTAAGATTGTTTATAATTACCTTGTGAAAAAGGTTATTTCCTAGGCATTTGCTTTTGTATGAACTAGGGATTCAAAGTAAAACCCCAATACTCATGTAGATGTAACATGACTAGGCAATAGCCCTTTAGATGGTCATATAGGTAGATGTCACATCCATCATCCTATTCTATGGTTCAGTCTGTAGCCTCTTCTCCTACAGTTGTTTTCCCTTTTTGCGGATACGTGTTCCTACCTATTTCTTTGTTCTTTTTCCTCTTCTTTCTCTACTCACTATATTCTTTTTGCATTACTCTCCCCTCTATGGTTTTCACATAGGTCATAACTTTGTCATTTATCAACTTCCACATCTTATCTATTGATGAGCGACAAGGTACCCCTACGCCCAACCATACGAATCATAAGCATTCATGTGCAATCCGGTTGAATTTCATAAACTATAGTTACTAAGAACACTAGAGCTAAATAGTGTGTTCATGTTGTTTGTTTGTTGTCTTCCCAGTCCCACTTGTGGAATGTAATTGTATGGTTAAGTGTGATTGAGGCATATGATTTTTTTATTGTTTGTGTTTTTATGGAATTACTTACCTAGAACAAGAATAAAAGTAAGAGTGATTAAAAGTAAAAGCGATTAATTGCTGAGGAAACTAAAGTCTAATCTAGCCTAACACAAGTAACCATTTCCACTTCCCAAACACATCCTAAACTTCGTGCAAACACTGTTGGGCTGTCAAATACTAATTGTTTCTAAGCTACCAAATGTCACATGTATGACCAAAGGGGTCGTTATATTCCTCTACATTTGCTAGGTTATAGAGCTCTCCTTCTTCTTTTGCCACTCGCTCAATTAGCCTTTGTATCTTATGGACTTTCAATTTAGATAATTGACCTTGGGCATAAATCCCAAGGATCTCTCTCATTTAGTTACGAAGTCCATCTATGATGTGGAAAAGCTACTCTTTTTAAGAGAAATCATGGCCTAGACATCTATGTAGTAGTGAATAGTATCTATCCAAGGATTCATGTTTTTCTTGCGTCCATCCTTGGATTTGTTTTCTCATATTGGACACTCTTTCATAGGTTTGTTATTTCTCATTGAAGAGTTTTAGCATTGTGGACCATCAATGCATTGAATTCGGTTCCAACGATCTATACCAACTTTCAGCTTCATTAACTAGTGTCCTAGGAAAGAGCTTAAGCTTTTGCCACTCACTCTCAATGTTTTGCAAGGTGCAGACATTATGGAAGGCTTGTAAGTGATGCTATGGATCAGAGGTATGACCTCCTACAAATTTAGGAATGTTATTCATATCAAGTCTCTTGATGCGACTTTCCATTTAATGCTTGTGGGGTATTCTAACTACTTCCATTATCTACATCATGCTTCTAATCACCAACAAGGATCCATCATCATTAGACATGTCATGGTGATAATTTCTATTTCTAGTTGTCTGATTTTGATGATATTGTCTATGCTCACTTTGATAATCTCATCTATTTTTATTTTTATAGCTATGTTCATCCTTGTCAGAACTAGATGTGGAAAAGGAAGAGGAAGATGGGGAATTGGGAGAGTCACCATGATTCCTATATTCTCCCTTTAATCCCTTGATGTGTCTCTTCTACGTTTGGAGGAGGTCCTAGGCCTTGAGGCCCTCTTTGTTCTAGGACTTACTCCATCTTCTCTAGGATTAGCTACACCAGCTGAACATAGTCCTTGCATGTAGTAAGGGTTGAAATGAGCATATGAAATCCGTGCTTAAGTTTGTTCACTCTAATTTTCTTAAGTATATATCCTATCACTTCTTCTACAAGTGTTTTCATCATGTGATGCATTCTTGGCCCTATGTGAAGAAGACATGATTTCATTTGATACTGTGTATGACTTAAAATATTAATGTTTTTTATAAGATAGATCATTAATATGTTTATAGTGATAGTGTATAATATAATTGATCTAGATAGCTAGTACCATCCTTGATAATGGGCCAATTATGAGCAACAAGTACCCCAATGCCCAACTATACAAATAACAAGCATTCATGCACGATCCAATTGAATTCTGTGGATGGAATTAGTTGTGGCATCTAGATTGTTAAGCATTGATCACAGGACGTTGTCTTCCCACTTGGACTAGTGGTAGCTTTGTCACGTATGGTTTAGTCCAAAGCAAGGCATATGATAATTGATGTTGTTAGGCCCTACTACTCCTAGTAATAAACATAATGGAGAATGAAATTTAATCCTAAGTCTATGTAATGATAGTAATGTAAATCTAATCTAGCCTAGAGCAATGAGCATCTAGTCCTAGCATATTGTACACATCTTGGGCTCATGTAACCGTTATTAGGTTACCATGCATTATGCTATTGGGAGAACCTAGCAATAACACTACTTGGATTACCAAAAGATTACACTTAAATGCTTGAAACCAATCATACTCATTCTGCTTTACTAATGAACAAGTGAAGTAAAATACTTGGAAATGTAAATGATTAAACTAATAAAACACTAAAAACTATGCTAAGTAAAACAGTAAAAGTAAGTGGATGCTGCAATGATTAGAAACAATCTCAATCTTTATTTTTGGACATGAATTGTGCCCAAGAACACTTCACTTAAATAAAGATGTCATACAACTGCTCAACACCACACCACGAGCATTCACTTTATCGCTAAAACTATCAAATAAAACTGCAAGAATCTACCTAAGGGTGGAATAAAAGTTCTTTGGATCCATGTGTCCAAGTGTTGTATTTATAAGCTACACACATCCTGCGATATTGGATCTACGATGACATGGTTTGTGCTACGATATCGAATATATGACATCGTAGATATGATATCATTGGTGGACAAAAATTGACTTTTTATGAAACAAATGCGATATAGCATCAACAATATCCTAGCCAACTGATGATTCATCATATTATAAGAAACCCTTTAGAAAGAATTGAAAATCCATGATAGCACTTCGGAATGAGGGAAAGGCTTTTCCTACCTCAAAAGAGAACATTTTTAATGATTGGTTGTAAAGATAAAAACCTAAAATACATCTCCAAAGCAAGTGGGCTTTTTCCTTAGACTCCCACTTCTATATTAATGATTTGATGTATTCTAAATTTTTTTAATCAAGTATTATTCAATTTTTGAGATTCAACACCCTTCTATCAAATATTCCATATATTAAGCCATATAACTTAATGAGGACATGACCCGACCTAAAGTATTCATTCCTTAATGTTACATATCTTTGTGAGTGTGTTTCTTCATGTTTGTATATGCATTTTGTGTTTCCAAGTGTTCCAAGATCATGAGAAGATCAAGAGGAGTCCAAAGGTAGGTTTTGAGATTCATTTATAGAGTCTAAAATATTGGTGGTTCAAATGTCTCATCCAAGGATGAACTAGCTGACAAGCCAAACATCTTGGCCCAAGACATCCTAGTCCTTATTCCCAAACATCTTGGTAATGTCATATGTCTTAGTGGCAGGCCATGAAAACTAAGAAAAGTCTTCAACTATTTCAAATTGAAAAGTTAGCATGAAGGGGAAGGTGAAAGATCATGTTTTACCTATAAACTAGTGTCAAGAGCTATGGTTTAGGGTATCATCTTTGAAAAAAAATTAAGAGAGTAAGTTGAAGAGTCTTTGTGAGATTCTTGGCTCATATTGAGCTTATTGTTTTGGTAAGCCTCATTGGGCATTGTGGAGAGAGTTAAGGAAGTCATTCTTGTTATTGGCTTTGTGCCTTGTGTGTAAAAGTGGGGTGGGAATCTTGAGTTCTTGTCTATCTTGAAGACATGCTTCCATACCATGTCTTGTATGTCACTTCATTTTTCAAATAAGAATAAATTTTTCTTTCTTTTCTTGTTAATTATGAGCAACTTGTTATGGGAATGTTTGGCCTAGGATGTTGGGTTGAGGCATGGTCTTAGGCAGGTTCTACTAGGCCATCATAGTAGTAGATTTTTTAAGCTAGCCAACACTAATCTAGTGCTTTTGCATGAAATTCTAAGGACATTAATGGTGGTAGCACCTAGGTAGTTCTTATTAATGTGTCTCAATATTATGCACAACTTGTATCTATTTAAGAAATTTCATATTCTATGGGTTGTCAGATTTCACTATGTAGTCTAACAAGAATAGCCTCAGTGCACAACTATATGCAACGGGGGCATGTAGACACACAAGCATGCATTAATGAGTTATGTCTTATTTACCATTGGATTTTTGAGAACAATAAGCTCACCAAATTTGGAGCCGATAGTCAAAAGAACCTCCCTATCCCAAAACTTCAATTGAAAAACTAGACATGTTCAAAATGAGGCTGTGTACATAACAATGAGTGTATTTATGCCCAGTTCTAATCTAGGGATCCATTTTTCTAAAAGGAGGTGGTTGACTTCAAAAGGCTTGGGGCCCATTAAGAGCACCTCGTTCATGGTCATATCATTGTTAAACTTCTATAGATATTAGGATGTACCTATGTTCAATTCTTTTGGGTTCCAACACCTCGTCACCCACCTCCCCACCCCTCCCCCTATATCATTGTTAAATGAAAATAATGTGTTGTTACACTTTAGTGAGGTAATGTAAAGGATAAAGTCTATGGGCCCATTACAAAATCCTCTACAAGGTAGGGGCACAACCTAAAAAGGTATTATGAGCTACTAATGTTGCAATTGCCTTTCAACAATGTGTGGTGGCACTATTACATTGCATGTGTCTAAGTAGCATTCATTTAGGAAGTTTGGGCTAGGTAAAAAAATGGAGTCTTCTAGAGATGTTGAGGAGGGGAAGGATTGCCTTGAATCACTAGACATCACTTGAGCAAAAGACCACTAAAAAAGGCTAAGTGATCCATAAGCCAAAGATTTAGAAGCTAGAGGATGCAAATGCCATGCATAGTTCATTGACACAAACCTACTTACTCTTTGGAAAGTGAACAACATTATTAAGCAACTAGTAGGTCAAAGATTCAACACTTCTCTCAGTCCTTTGAGCCATTTTACCCTATTGTAAAAGTTTCATTCAATTTTTTTATAACAAATGAAGGATATTTTCAAACTTTAATCATCATTAGTGAAGGGCATTCGTGTTTCTACTATGACATGCCAAAGGTGAAAATAACAATAATAATTAACATATATGGATGCAATATTGTGTTGATAAAATTTAGTGCATGGTGGTAGCTATGTTGCTAGTGAAATTTGGGGTATGGACTCAATGCAAAGGATTGTATTGAAGTGTGTGTCATATGCTAATAATAATGATAATGATAGTCAACAATTTTATTGGTGATTTGGTTATTGGTTTTGTAATAAATTTTATCATGGATACCCTAAACATAACATCCTCATAGATGAAACAAGGTTGTCCTATTTTGCTTACACTTTTTGGTATTTTTATTGATGAACTCGAGGAGTAGATGCAAAAAATTCTAGGTAGATACTTTATTAAAATTAATGATCACTTTGTAAACCTTTTGTTGTATACTTATGATGTAGCTCTCATCTCCAAATCTATAGAAGGTCTACAACAAATGCTTAATGTTTTGGATGATTTTTGCTAGTAGTTAGGAATGAAAGTTAGTGTGCAAAAAACCAAAATTATGTTGTGTGGCACTAGGTATAATGATTACTCTTTCAATATTGGAAATGATAAAGTAAATGTGATACAAACTTATAGCTTACTTAGTATGAATCTTTGTCATAATTACTAGTGGGAGGTGTGCATCAAACAAAGGATTGCTAGCAGATTAAGACCCTTGTTTAATTTAAAAAGCAAATGTCAAAAGAAAACTATCTTAGCCTAGGAAATAAAAAAAAATAGTGGTTTTGTTCTATTGTACAAACAACTCTTTTATATAGATGTGCAGTGTGGGGTCTTGGACTTGCTAGCAAAAATTAGAAGAAGATAGAAGAAGTTTAGATGCATTTCTTTGAAAGTACAATATGATTTGTTACTTCTTGAAGCAAATATGATACCCTTAAAGATAGAAGCTCTTTGCCAATTTGCAACAAATGTTCATAGTATTTCTTGAAACACAACAACTAGATTTTCAAAGGAATTTGTAGTTGCTACACAACATACAAGTTGGTTCCATGAGGGATTGATTTGGTTCCTAAAATGGAACATTGAGATGGATTTTCTACATTGTGATATAAGGAAGATTCACAAGAGTATTAGAAACAAGGCACTTTTGAACACCTAGGATAACCTAACAAGAAAAAAACAATTCTACCTAGACAACATTACAGGATGCATCAACAAAAAAGTAGCTTATTTACCAATTCCTATATCCTATTACATATAATGTCCAATTAGCTGAGCAAGATTGGACTCCCATTATTTTAAAATTGAATCAGGAAAATGGGTCTAGACTCCAAGAGAAGAAAAAACTTGTCGTTTATCCAATCAAAGAGCAATTGAAGATAAGCATCACATATTCTTGAAATGTCCTATTCTAGAGTGAAGTCGCTACAAATGGCAAATTATAGCAAATAGTTTAATCAAGCTTTTTGAAATTGCACCAACGAAACTCAATAACTTTATTAAGGAAGTGTTTACCATACATACTATGTATATTTCTTTTGTCCAATAGATTCTGAGGCTCCTTGGATGTAATAAAAAGCTTTTCAACTTCATAATGCTAAGTACATTCACTATTGTACAATATACATTATAAGTGTATCTTCTACAAGCAATTTTATTACCACCTCCACACCTACTCTACATGGATGATATTTTTTGTATTTTATTAAGCTACCTTCATTCCAAACTTGCATTAAGGGCATTTTATGTTCTCTACCAAACCAAAGGATAGTGCAAACATAAACACAAATAGTTGTTGCTTTCCATAATAACTTTCCTAATGCTTTGCTACTATTTCCTTTCACTTTGCTACTATTTCCTTTCACTTTTTACATTTTTCTTGTTTGCTTCATAAGGGATTTGTCCAAGCTCTTGGAATTTTGTTAATTATTCATTTTATTTTACTCATTAGTCTACCTTAATGATTAACCTATCATAAAAGAGATATAGGGAAACAATAATAATGATCGGTTATTTCATTATGATCTTATTGCACAATAATATTTTTAAAGAGCTTCAAATAAGTTATCCAATTGTTTTTCCCCTTTAAAAAATAACAGAATGTATTGATTTCTCACTGCATGCCTTCAAATCTGGTTATTATCATTAGTTAGCATTACACTTTTCACTTCCCGTGAAAAAAAACAAGGGAGTATTAAAATCTTGCGCTACAGGCTAGAGCTAAAATTTGCACGTGTGCGAAAAAAACACGAGGGAAGGAGACCCTGAATTGTTGTTCCTGCATCCGGCGTTGTTCAGAGAATTCATTCACACTTTTCCTTCGTTCCGTTGCCAATGTCGGAAGCGTGTACCCGTTGCTTCGTTCGTTGCTCAAACTGCAAACCAGGGTCGAAGCAGTGACGCCTGTAACACAGCCAATACCGGGCTTCCTCTTCCCCTAAGATTGAGCACCAGCGCTGGAGCCACGGAAAACATCAGTCTCCACGTTACTATCATCATCATCGCCGTCCTCTGCGTCAGAAGAGGCCAGAGCCGGCTTCTGCAAACCATCCATCACCAGCGCCAGGTGGTGCTTCAGTATCGGCATTGGCCTCTTCATGGCCGCCGATGCAGAAGTGTATCCGGCGGCAATGGCAGGGCCGTGACTGGTTCTTCTTGTTGTTGTTGTAGAAGAACATTTGAGCAGCGTGAGAACGTATTCCATGTTTGCTCGAGCTGCGTCGCTCGGATGCAGGCACATGTGCGCTGCCAGCATGAGCAGGCGCGCCTGCCTCGCCTTGTAACGCCCGCGCAGGCGCCCGTCCAAAATCTCCTCCGCTCTGCCTGTGCTCAGCATCGGACTCGCCCATGCCAGCAGCGACGGCCTCTTCTCTTTGTCCTTGCGTTTCTCGTCGTTTTCGTCGTCGATTGGCTTCCGCCCCGTCAACAGCTCCAGCAAGACTACTCCGAACGCGTATGTGTCCGTCTTCGCCGAGACCTTGCCGTGCTGGAAGTACTCCGGCGCCAAGTACCTGCTTCGTTTTGCCGCCATGTTAGACATGAATGCAATTGCAGCGGCGGCCATCCAAAAACTTGCAGAAACCAGGCACTCTAGACAAGGATTATTGTAACGATTGAATCCAAGTTCTAAGAACGGATATCAGAGAAGGAAGGGCAATCGAATCAAACGGTGTTATGATCAAGAGGAGGACGCAAATGTAAGAAATCAAAGATCGGGACATCGTTGCTTCATAGCTGCTGGCCTTTCGCTTTACCTTGTAGAGATGATTTCTGAAACGATTCCCATGGCCAGCATGTCAACATCATCTAAAGTCGACAAGGGAAAAATCTAAAGGATTGAACGTCAATCAAACTATCAGGGTGCAGAGAATCAAGCGCATCGAATATCAAAGCCGAAGATTGAGCATGAATATGTCAAAAGAAAATAAAACGTGGATGATCCTGAGAAGAGTTCGATGATCAAACAAATCTGAGCATGAGGCAATGTTTTCTTCCTCCAAAAATGAGACGACGATTTCTTCCGAGAAAAGAAATCAGAGAAACGAACAACGAACGGTTAAAGATTGAATTGATTCCGTAGGACAACGCAGTAAAAGCCAAAAAGAATCGAGCATGAAGCATCGTTCATTGAATTTAATCAACATGGAAGGATCATCAAGCATGATTCTCTCAGACATTTTATGCCCAACGCATCGCATACCCGAACGTTCCCTTGGCGGATTTGCATAGGAAGGCCGCATCCGCGTTTCGCGTCGTGGTCGCCAATCCGAAGTCACAAACCTGTTACCATGTTCTCTTGATCATAAAACCAGGAATATATAAAACATAAAAGAATACTCAATGCTGCTTTGCATAAAACTTAATGCTCAAAAGATATACCTTAGAAAAAAAAAAGATTCGTAAAACTGATTGATTCTCATACCTTTGGCGCTTTCCTGAAAGTCAGGAGAATGTTGGAAGGCTTGATGTCTCGGTGAACCACGCACTCCCGAGTCCCGTCTCCGTGAAGGTAGAGCAGGGCCTTGGCAACACCTTTGGCGATTTTGAACCGCTCCGACCATGTCAAACACTCTTTTCCTTTCTTCTCTGCGTGAAAGGAGTAAGTAATCGGCAATCAAACTGTATTTCCAGATCCGAAAGCTGCTAATGCGAAAGCAGTGTCATCTAAACAGGTAGCAAACTAGCAATACCTCCGGCGGTACTTACTGTGCAGGTGATACTCGAGGCTGCCGCCGGAAACGAATTTGTAAACGAGGAAGAGTCCCTGAGAGTCTACGCAGTAGCCTACCAGTGACACGATATTCGAGTGCCGGAGCCGGCCGGCGATATGCAGCTCTCGACAAAAATCTTTATCTGATTCCTTCATCTCGATCTCCAGCCGCTTCACAGCCACCGACCTCCACCGTAACAGCCTGCCTTTGTAAACGCAGCTGTGCGCTCCCCTTCCTAAAACCCTGCCTGCTAAACTCTCTCTTGCTTGATCGAACTCAAGAAGAATAATAATAAAATGAAAAACCGCCAAAACAAAAATCGGAATCCATGATCGGACCGCAAAAATGCTTACCTTCTGAGAAATTACAAGTTGCGAGGCGGATGTCTTCGTATTTAAATCTGATAAGACCTTTGTTCAAGGAAGCAAGATTGTGCTCAATGGAATCAATTCTTCTCCAACACAGCTCGCCTTCGGAGCCTTTCTCAAGGTTCAAGTACAAGACCGTATGCGTGCTGCTGCTATCAGATTCCTGACGGTAAGTAAACCTGAATGAAGACGAATTTTCTTGATCTGCATTTTCCGAACCCATTTGGCCTTCGCCGCTGTTTTCATGTTCACGGCCTTCCTGAAGGAGCGGCTGCGGCAGCGGCTCCGTTTCTTCATCCTTTGCCTCCTCCGTTTGTGCAAGAAGCCATGGATCATCATTTGCAGTGGCAGTTGCCCTGTTCCTTAGCAGCCGAAAACCGCAGAAAATCATCATGAAACCGCGCTTTCGTTTCCTCATGGCCATTGTCAACGCAGAAAGCCCCTGCTCTTCGCCTTCCTTGTCCTCCTCCTTTGAATCGGAGCTGAACGCAGCGCCCATGGAAACAACGCACAGGCGGCCACAAAGCGCCAAGCAAGCCGTAGTAATTAGGGCAAAACTTCTTTTCTTCAAAAGCAAGAAAACAGAGCAGAACCGAACACAGCAGAGACGAGCAGAGCAGAGAGCAAGTTCTGTCAGATGCAGGGTCTATTCGGGCATAAAAAATTGCGAGAATAGAGAAAACAAGACGAGCAAAGACTGACGACACACACTAATTAATGGAGAAGAGCATTGCAGAGCCAGAATTTAGCAAATTGACGCACGCCATGCTATACAAGAGCAAGGTAATGACGGCCAAACTGATTCTCAGAATTTGAGGATGAATCAATCAACATCCGTTTTTGCGACTGCTTCTCTTCCGATCTCGGAGCCTGGGCAACTCAACTCAATTCATCGTGTTAACGTGTAATAAATGTTCTAAATTAAAACTTCATAATCGACGCAGAAACTTCCTGTCTGATACATTATATAATCTTTTTATTTTAGAAAACAAATAAGCTACGGTGGACAGCTAGTTTTATGGTGATGATATGTTGTTAACTGGGGACTGAAGCTTTAGCCCTTGGCCAACGGATTTGGTTTGGTTGGTGTTAGGAGGGCAACAAAATACACGAGCCACTCCCTTCATTTAATTCAATGTTAGGAGAAACCACGATTTTGACATTACCGTTCTCTAAACCTTTGGGAATCACTCATTTCAAGAGAATGATTCTTTGTTACTACACACAATAATGTGAAAGGACACTATTTTGGCAATATTCATTTCTCTATGCTAATCTATATTTTTATTCTTTACTGCTGTAGGCTCAACATTTACTTTGTTAAATCAAGGTTTCAAAAGTTGGTGAATTAGGAAAGGCTTAATATTTTTTTGGAATAATGGTAAGGTATTTGTTTCTGGAATCCTAAGAGTTAGCTTGAAGCTTAGGTATAGCCACAAGAAAAAGGTTAGACTTTCACTCATCCACTAACCCTCCCACAACCTTTGTCACTTGAAAGAGGTTAGCCTTTCATACATCTATTGACCTTCCCATCATGACCTTTGCCATTTGCCTTTCATACATCTATTGACCTTCCCATCATGACCTTTGCCATTTGCCTTTCATACATCTATTGACCTTCCCATCATGACCTTTGCCATTTGCCTTTCATACATCTATTGACCTTCCCATCATGACCTTTGCCATTTGAAAGATGTTAGGCTTTTGCTAATCCACTAACACTTGCACAACCATTCCTTAAAGAGATGAGCATTGAGCCTCTAAGTGATGATCCCTTGATCCTTTACTTTTAATTTGAACCGAAAACTTACTACCTAAAAAAATAAGTGCCTCCATTATTTTCTTCACAAAAATAAAAATCATTCACTATTTTTGGTCATGGATTAAAAGGGGAATGTAAGGGTAGTCAAAGCTAGGCATTATCACTTGGAGTGATGGTAATGTTTTTGTTTCTTAAGTTGACTTGGGTTCAAGCCTTGGTGCAACCTTTCAAAAAAGACTAGGCTTTTGCTAAGCGCTCCAAGGCCTTCCACTATTTTTGATCATGGATTAAAAGGAGAATGTAAAGATCAAGTCATAAGACCTAGGTTTAACCCTATTGCAACAACTCGAAAAAAGTTAGGCTATCACTCTACCAAGACCCACCTTCAAGCATTGAACCTTTAAATGATAATCCTGTAACCCAACTGCTACCTCTTACGTAATGCAATAATACAACCTCTTAGCTAATGCAATAATACAACGTTGGGTTGTCGCAATTACTTTATGAATTTTGTATGATTTGCTACGTGGACGTTGAATCACGTTAGTTGGGTTCATAGTTTGATAACCGACGATGGGCCCTGGGCTTTTTGTAGTCTTGTTCAACAACATTACATATCTTTCCGTGAAACTGCAGCTTCGCTATTTTCGTTTTGGTATGATATTTTGAAAGTTTCAACGTGTCGGACCAAACAAGTGGCCATGACGATTCCATTTCAAGGCATGCAATGAAAATTACATTGGGTTGGGTCCAAATTCTGCAAGTTAGATTGGCAACTCCGGGAAGTTGGGTTCTTACTTGGTAATGCAGATTTCTCTTGAAAGTAATAACCAAACGAATCTTCAACACTGCTCGTTAGATGAGAAATGAGATTGCGTGTTAAATCATTTTTCACACACTTGAGTTTAGTTACAACTTACATAAGCATATCTTAGTCGCGGTCAATAAATTTAGTTTTTCATAAAAGGATCCAAAAGTAAAGAGTTACTTTTTATCTTAATTCATAGCTCTTTAGATTGATTTGGTTTTCCATTTGGAATTGAAACTATGGTAACTCTTTATATTGATTTGTTTTTTTATTTTGGATTTGAAACTAATATATTTTAGTACACTCAATTTTAAAAATCTATAAATCTATTGTAAAACATGCAAAAAAAAATCCTATTTATTTATTACATGAAATTTGATTTTATATGTTCTTTATATTCATCATTTATTTGGAGCAATAATAATAAGGTGTTAGCTTAGTGGTAATACTTTTGATTTGGAAACTCCAAGTTATGGGTACAACTTCAATAGATAATATTTAGTTATAAAGTTCTAATAAGTTTTGCTTGGCTATATGTCTAAGAGGTACATATAATTAAGGTTGGTATAGCTAGATCATGAATATTAAACAACATTCTAAATTCAATAATTGGATTTGATTTTTTTTTTCAATTGATCTAATTTTTCTCTCTTCAAACTTTCTCCAACAAATCTAATTTATCTACAATTCCCCTATGGGAGATTCTAAATTATTCCCAACTTCTTCAACTAATGTTGAAATTTTTGCTTCTTTAATTGATGCTAAAATGTTATTTATATTACATGAGATTTTATTTTATATGTTCTTTATATTCATCATTTATTTGGAGGAATAATAATAAGGTGTTAGCTTAGTGGTAATAGTTTTGATTTGGACACTGCAAATTACGGATACAAATTATGGATACAACTTTAATAGTTTTGTATTGGCTATATGTCCAATAGGTACATATAATTAGGGTTGGAATCAAAACTTTTTTTTCTTAATAATATTTTCCAGATATAGCTAGAGCATGAATATTAAATAACATTCTAAAGTCAATGAGTGGATTTGATTTTTTTTCAATTGATCTAATTTTTCTCTCTTCAAACTTTCTCTAGCAAATTTGATTTATCTTGAATTCCCCTATGGAAGATTCTAAATTATTCCCAGCTTCCTCAACCAATGTTGAAATTTTTGCTTCTTTAATTGATGTTAAATTGTCTATTGATTTACAAAATGTAAATTGAGCAAAAATCTAAGATGTCTTCTTCTAGTGATCTTCATGCAATCTAATTTTCTTCTCACTAATGATGTTTACGAGTATACCTTACAAATACATTAACATCATATGATGCCAATCAAGGTTGATGAGTGGCAAGGTACCCCTACGCTCAACCATATGAATCACAAGCATTCATACACAATCTGGTCGAATTATGTGGATGGGACTAGTTGTGGCATCTAGATCGTTATGCTTTGATCGCAGTTCATTGTCTTCCCACTTGGACTAGTGGTAGCTTTGTCACATATGGTTTAGTCCAAAGTGAGGCATATGATGTTGTTTCTAATTCTACGCTGCTCATGATAACAATAAAGAGGTAAATTAATTAAGCTAATGGATAATGGAAAGTGAAATCTAACTAGCCTACGTGCGATGGGTATCCGCCCTTAATCATCTATATACGTCTTGGACTTTGTGAGACTACTTTTGGGATGGCCAAGCGTATGTCACTGGGTGTACCAAACAATACACTTTTGAATTACTAAGTACTTCCACTTAAACGCGCATGCTTAAGGTGTACACATTCTACTTAATAACAAGAATAGTAAATAGCAATAAATGGAAACATTTAACTAAAGGAAGCAGTAAATAATTAATAATTGAAAGCAATAATAATCTAAGTGGATGTTGCAATGATGGGAGTAATCTCGATCTTTATTGTTAGTCATGTAACATGTCCAAGTACATCACACTTGAACAAAGGTGTCGCATGATTACAAACATCAGACTACAAGCATGCACTAGGAATAACAATCTCTAAGGAAAGAAACTAAAAATTAAAAATTTCTCCCTACTTCATACATCCTACTAACTCCCTCATCTGAACACCCAAGTGTTGTATTTATAGGCAAACCCAGATGAGGCAATGTCAGATATCCAACGTCACTTTTTGGCTCTGATGTCAGGTATCCAACATCGGGGCCTGCCAATGATGGCTCATCAAAGGTTGATTCAATAAATAGATTAAAGTCATCATTCAATTACATCAAGATCTTTCCATAATACATGAACTTCTATGGATACCATTTGATCTAATTCTCACGAGATTAAACAAACAAAATACCAATCTACAAGTACATCTCAGGTGAGAGAAAGTTATGAGTAGCACCTGTGTCTAACAAGGCATCCATCATTTTTGTTAGAAATTGGACATAAACTATTTGTACCAAATCCAAGCTAGGTTCTTGCTTTAGTTATTCGCCTTGAATATTCTGCTAAATGGTTATTCGTCTTTGGGAGATTTGCTCAGTCACTCCAATACACTTCATCTCTCATCCATTATTGTTTATCTTAATCACCCATAATCAAGCTTGTAGTTGATAGTCGAGAGTGTTCAATCATCGATCTCTATTTAGTACCCTTTCAATTAGTCATCGATTGGAGTGTTAAGGGCAATCTTGAGCAACATGGTTCCCAGAGCAAAGGAAACACTACATGTTTGGATGCCTAGGAGGGTTATTGGTAGGTCTTCCAAAATGTAGATGCTAATCCCTAAACTCATGATAAACTTTGGGAGCCTGATAAGTGGCGAGGTACCCCTATGCCCAACCATATGAATCACTAAGGCATTTATGCGTAATCTGGTCGAATTCTGTAGACGTTGTGCTTCAATGGGATGATAATCCTTGGCATGAGTATCTTGCACAATATACTTAGCATGACATTTCTGGAGACCCCATCGTATAAGCATTTGATGAAGCATTGTAAGAACAAATCGATCAGGCAACAACACAATGTTTCCCTCCATGTCACGCCGCTGTAGCTATTCATCCTAATGTAGGATGAAGGTGAAATTTGGTATATACTCATCAGGATGAGCATATACAAGTTAATATTATTGAGGTACTAGCTGATAAGCTCTATCAGACTTGGGTAGAGAAGCACTCCTGTGAGAAGAAGACATCTTCAATTAGATAATAAAAAACATAGTATGCTTTTAAATTTTTTGTTGTAGTAATTTTAAGATGTGATGTGACTCCAAGGTTCATTCCAATGATTTAAATAATTTTCACTAGGTCTTAGATAGTGCATGAAACAACCAAAAGGTCCTTGGCAACGGTGCCAATGATGAGTAGCGAGATACCCCTATGCCCAACGATATGAATCACTAAGGCATTTACATGTGATTCTATGGACTTATAGTTCTCCAATGCACTAGTTCCTCTAGGAAGTGAAATGGGCATTGAAAATGTTCGTTGTCTTCTCAACCACACTTGTGAGGCTCAAGGGTATGGTTTAAGTGTAATTGAGGTACATGATTTTTCTCATTTTATGTTTTATAAGTTTAATTGCCTACAACAAGAATGAAAGGTAGAGGAATTTAATATCTAATTATTTTACTGTCTAACTAGCCTAACACAAGTAACCGTCCCACTTTCCTAGACACATCCTGAACACATATAGTGTTGCTGGGCTACCAAACATTAAGCGTTGCTAGGTTGCCAAGCACCATATGTATGCTTGAAGTGGTCGTGCTTGTATTCATTAACAACTAGAAATTAATTGCTTAATTTAAATGCATTAAAGTAAAGTTCATTAAAGAAAACATTAATCTATTCTTAGTGCTACCAGGATTGTTGATGAGTGGCAAGGTACCCCTACACTCAACCATACGAAACGAGTGTAGCACGCGCGATCCGATCGAACTCCGCAGACTAAATGCCTAAACGCCCCATGGAACACTTGGGGTTAATCATTCATTGTCTTCCCAGACTTCCCTGTTCTTGTCACGGTGTATGGTTAAGTAAGTCTGAGGTATATGATTTTATATCTTTTATGGTTTTTCTCCTATGCTATGAGGTGAAGGGTTGAGAAAGCTAACTAACTCTAACTAATGTCCTAAGTCTAAATTAACTAGTGTCAGCATCCGTTCCCACTTACCGTACACACCCTGAACTATGCAACTGTGGCTACCAAACGCTAATCGTTACTGGGATCACCACATGTAACGCACGTGCTCGAAGTGGTCGTACTGAGGAACTTAACTAGGAGGAAAGGGTTGAGAGAATCTATCTAGCATAAGTGCGATGAGTAGCTGATTTCTTGACTAACCGTACACATCTGCCGTACACGACTACCATTGGGGTTACCAAGCGTAGATCCTGGATACGCCACTGGGTTACCAAGTAGTCATATGACATGCTCGTAATCAAGTCGTACTCATACCGCATTCTAGGAAAGAAATAAATAACAATAAATAAAATCCTATTCCATGCATTGCAAGGTTTATCCAATCAAGTTTATCTTTATTGCCGTACACAACTTGTGTTCAGGTACAATGTTGCTCGAATAAAGATCCGTTCACTCTAGGGCTCCTACTGTGGGCACATGGAAAATAATCTATCTCTAGAGTGATCAAACTACCAGAGTTTCCCTACTTCTAAACCAGGATGGGAAATAAGGGGAGTGCTGCCTCTTATTTATAGATTTGGCAGTGGACCGCGATATCGCAGCCCATGCGATATCACGTCTCATCAATTGTCAAAAGAGTTTGTTTTTATTTCGATCATACTACTACACTTAGGTACATCAGTGTTTTAACAAAGATCCATACACACTTAGACTCTTGTTGTAGGCACTCAAAAATAGAAAAGACAAACTACAAGAGCTTCACTACTCTGACTGAAAAAAATATGCAAAAACTGATCAAAAATCATGAGTCCTAGTGCTATGTTTATAGGCTGGCATATATCCCATGACATCGGATACCTGACATCGCATCATGGCTCCAACGTTAGGTACCCAATATTGGAGCATGCGAAAAAAACATGATTCATCAGAGCTCATCAATTTCCATTACCTTGGTAAGAGATCAAGGTAAATTAATTGCATGATATTCAAGGTCAAACCAGATAGTTAACAAAGGAAATAGATGAATAACATTCATTTCAGATAACATGTACCTATATCTTAAGAGTGATGACATTTTCCTTAGTTGTGCAAGGATATGAAACATTAGGTCCAATTTTGAAAAGCAACCAATATAATCTTTGACAATCTTTCTCAAAGATTAAAACATCCTTTTTCCTTGAGTTATAGGAGCAACCTTATATAAGGTCTTCCAAAGCCTTATTGATGAGACGTGATATTTTGGGCAACTTTGTTGACACATATGTGTGGATGAAAACGTGTAGATGTATTAACAAGCAATGCATCTTAGATGCATTGATGCAACCCTATCAATGCATCCTCATTGATGCATCCTTGTTGACACAGCTAAATGTGTTAATGCATCTTTGTCAACACAATGCCTATATTTTTCTATAAATATGCAAGCACCCACCACATATTTGGCACCTTTTGGTCATTCTGGTAGCTAGACTCTTGTAGTTTTATTTTGTGATTTTAGCAAACAATCCATGAGTGCCTGCCATGTGAATTAGAGTTAGTTGTCAGTGTCTTATTTAAGTGGCATTATACTTGGACACATTCCATGAGCAGCAATAAGATCGAGATTGATTCATATTCATTGTAGCACTTTGACTTAGAATAGATTTACTTTCAATGCAATTTACTTTTCATGTACTTAGTTAATATTTACTTTTTCATGCACATTAATTAATCAATGGAATGAGCACAACTAGTTTCGAGTGTAAACACATATTTGCTTGGTAATTTTAAGAGTGTTATTGCTTGGTTCGTCCACTAGCATAACACCTGGTAATCCCAGTAGTGGGTACATGAGTTTAATATGTGTATGGCAAGCTAGGAATGGACACTTATCACCCTTAGGATTATTTAGAATTTTTCTTCTTATTATTAATTAGATTAAATAATTAATTTCTATGTTATTGTTAAGGTTAGTTTAAGGCCCCAACAACATCATAATCATATGGCTCACTTTGGACTAAACCATACATGACAAAACTACCATTAGTCCAAGTGAGAAGATAGTAACATGTGATCAATGCTTAGCAATATAGATACCACACTAGTCCCATCTATGGTATTCGAATGAATTGCACATGAATGCTTATGATTCGTATGGTTGGGCATAGGGACTACACACCGCTCATCATTGGTGTTGTTGTCGAGGATGTTGCTAATTATCTAAATTAGTTATATTATAAATGATTACTATAAAAGTATTAATGATTTATCTTTTCAAAAATATTAATATTTTAAGTCAAACACATTATTAATTAAAAACATGTCTTCTTCACATAGAGCCAATAATCCATCACATGATGAGAATACTAGTACGAAAAATGGTAGGATCTATATTGAAGAGAATTGGAGTGAATCACTAATCACAAGGGTCTTATATGATCATTTAGGGCCTTACGACATTCAAAGACTACGTTCAACTAATGCAGACAATCCTAGAGGAGATAGAGTACGTCTTAGAATAAGGAGGGCCTCAAGGCCTAGGACATCCTCCAAACTTAAAAGGAATGAATCAAGGGACCGTAGGGAGAGATATAGGAGCCATGGCATAATAAACTAGAAAAGATCTTAAACAATAATTGTATCTAAAAAATTATTAGTGGATTCAATGGTATTGTACATAAGGAGATATTAGTACTATTGTAGCATAATAAGCTAAGAATTAAGGATTCAATGGTATAATGCTAAGAGATTGCATAAAACAAAGAGATTGGTAGCAATACAAAACAGATTTCTTATTAGATGATAATTCACACTTTAGTCAATGATAAAAGTCAAGCTATAAAGATTAGTATTAAGTCAGAAAAATATGACCATGACTCATAAGCATCATTTGTTAAGACTTACTAAATCTTAATTAATGAAGCATTGCTAAGTTGAAAGTAATAAGTCACAATTAGAAAGTTTTTAGTCTCATCAATATGTGATGTTGAAAGTGGAGAAGTTATAAGAGGTGAAGAAAAACTACAATTAAAGAAAAAATTATAGTTATGTTCAAAAGATCAAGAAAACATGAAGCTATGATATCAATTTTGTGAAAAAAGAAAACATGTTGTTTTATATTATTACATTAATTGTTAATATCATTTATAATTGTTATTAATAATTAGTTTCAATCACCTTTCTACAATCTTAAACAATAACAAAATCTAATACGGTATCAAAGCAAGAGAAAGGTAAGAATGATAATGACTAATTAGAAACTCCAAAATATCCTGAGGATGATTCTACAAAGTAAGATCCTAAAAAAGAATCCTTTAAGAAAGATTTAAGGAAAGAGTCTGTAAAGAATATATAATACCTTAACAACTCTATGCACAACATGACACTAAAGGAGTTAGACAAAAATCTATTATGATTCCTTCTAAACAAGATAGTCATAATAGATTTCCAATAGCTTATGATGAAGAATGATCATACATAAGGAGATAGAATAAGAGTGATTTTTAAAGCTAGTCACCTATAGCATGTCTCCAATCCAAAGTTATCTTAAAGATGAAGGAAAAGAAAGAAAAATGATATAGCACTGAGAATATTATGTACAAGGATTTTAGAAGATGCATCCAATTTGATTTATGGTATAGACACTACTATCAAAATCTAAAAATACATGTATTACATGTCTAACTATCTAGATGAGACAAAGAAGAATCATTTGATTATAAAGGTTCATATAATTAAGATGCAACTAGATTAGAACTTGGAAACTCTCATTTAGGAAATAATAGTTATAATAGTGGAATTAGATTATTTATAAAATGTCATAAATAAAAATCTTGTAATATGTTTATTGCAAGAACTAATGGATAAATATAAAGAATTTACCTTCGCCTTAGATGCACTTGGTGAAAGAACCAATTTTATCATTATCCTAGTAAGATTACAACAAAAGGAAACTAAAATGAAACTAGAAGAGAATATATAGAATAAAAAATAAGTAATGTATACATTAATAAATAGTCAAATGGGAAATTGAAGAAATAACCTTAACTGAATAATCAATGAACTTCTAGATTTAGAGATCAAGATATAAATGCTGATTAAAGATCGTGTTACCTTTGTGGAAAGATTAATCATGAACTAATAGATTGTTCATTCAATTTTTAAAATCCTAGAACTTCAATCACATAGAGAAGAATTATTTAGATAAATATGGCTTAAAAAATCAAAGGAAAAGTATTAACACTCTGAATAATAATCAAGGTAATAAATGTAAGAATGAAGCTACTATAGACAAAGATGATATTGTATCAATCATTAAAGATATTATGAATCAAGATATCATTGAAAAAGTTGAATAACATACTTGTTACATTGATTCTGTTTGTACAAGACATGTGATGCATGGCGAGGTCCCCTACACTCAACCATATGAATATGAGCGTTTCACACATGATCTAGTCGATCTCTGCAGACATCGCAATTCACTATCTTCCCACCTGGACTAGTATTTGCTTTGTCACGTATGGTTTAGTCTAGGGTGAGGTGTATGATGTGTTCCTAAACTAATGCTGCTCCTAGAGAGAATGGAAAATAATCTTTAATTAAGCTAGGAGAAAAGGGGGGAGAGAGTTAAACTAAGAGGAGATAGGAAGAGAGGATCTAAGCTAGCCTAAGTGTGATGAGCATCTATTCCTTAATCATCTGTACACATCTCAGACCTCGTGCATGGCTACCACTAGGATTACAAAGCACATGGCCCAAGTATGCTACTAGGATACCAAGTAGTCACACGTAGATGCTTGTGATTAACTCATACTCATTTCACGTTTAATGATGATAAAAATTAAGTAATTAAACTAAGTGAATGCTGCAATGATGAAGTAATCTCGATCTTTATTTCTAGTCATGTGCATGTCCAAGTACGTCACACTTGAATAAAGGATGTCGTACAATTACAATCATCACACTGCAGGCATGCACTAGGAGAAAGGGTTGAGAAGAACTAAAAAATGAACTAACTTCTATCTAATGACTGAAAAAACTAACTATTTCAAAATTGACTCCTCTCGTGTGCCTACATGTGTATTTATAGGCTCACACAAGAGTCACGATATCATGTATCCAATATCATTATTTGGGCTGCAATATCGCATACCCAATATCGTGGATCCGATATCAGGGGTTCGATATCGTAGCCTGATGAATCATGATTCATCAACATGTATATGAGAATCATAGTATATTCTAGAATCTATGTATAATTGATGATAGTAAAGTTATGATACCTAGTCAAGAAGATTATAAGTGTTCTTGCAAAATTTTTCCCTCACAACCTTACAAGAACACTTCCATAAATTAGATGTTTGAATATCTAATTCATGGTTGTAAATGATCTTTGAAAAGATATAACTCTATATAGATTAATTATTATGAAATGAAGATGCACAATCCTCCAATTGAATACAAACCTAGCCTATTAACATTGTTCTTTATACATTTTTCATTTTCTTTATTTTCTAACATTTATTTTATTCATTTTACTTTTCACTTTTACTTCTGCTTCTACTTTTACTTTTGCTTTCATTTGATTTTAGATAAAATATGTGATTTTAATCCATTGCTATTGCAAACTTTGATGATTACTAAATGCAACTATCAAGATTGTGACTATATCTATAGGCCAACTTTGTCTTTGGATTATGCTCTTTACTAATGAGCTCTAGTTTGTCATTGGTACTAGGTAGTGAGCTTACAACATCCACCATTCCATCTATCTCATAAGGAAAATGTATCATGGCAGCAAGATGGTTCTTCCACTTAAAAACTAATAAGTAACATGTGATCTCAATCACTCAACAAATTAGAAAACGAACCAAGTAAGAATGAAAAAGGATGTGCCCTTAAGGAAATTTGTTAGGTCTCTTCTTGACTTCCTTCATAAGTCCTATGACTCCTCATAAAATGTATCATCACTTCTCCTATAGACCATAAAAGAAAGTTTGTCTTTGTAATGTGTGGTTCCCCAATAAATGGTAATAAAAACATCTCTCTAAAGATCTCTTGGAATACAAGCATTGGTTATGGGGTTTAAAAGACATGTTACACATGCTTGAAGGTATCCTTCTAACTAGGGCCTAAATTTTTTTGTTAGTAATTTCTAAACTACTTTCTTCTTCTCTCTTTGCAGTGATAGTTATTCTATATGGTTTTTGTGGATACATGATGGTAGTGCAGAGGGACACATCAATGTGAGGCCACTACTAGCGATATGTACTTGGTCTAGACTCAAGATGGGCTGGTATCAAGATCATTCTAATCACACCTTTTACAAAAGGATCTCTTATGACTATGATCTAAATTTTCCTCTTCCAATATCTTTTTCAACCATTTTGACACTATTTTTTCACCTCACTGCCCTGTACCATGATCATTTGTGATGAGTGGCAAGGTACCCCTACACTCAACCATATGAATATAAGCATTACACGCATGATCCGGTCGAACTCTACAGATGGACTAGTTGTGGCATCTAG
>MNCI01007580.1:561270-596513 GCA_015680685.1 Gnetum montanum
GCTTTGCTATTTATACCTGGATGGGACACGATATCGCATACAATACATCGCGTACGCGATGTCGCGGCCCTAGTGATATTGTCACAACAATAAAAATATTGAATTTTTTAAGGTTTTCTAGAAATGAACATTGTAAACTTATGACATTGAGCTATGGTTAGAAAATTCTAGGGTAATTTAGCTTGTCATGAAGGCATGAATAATGATATGTGGGTGAACTTGAGCATTAAGGCCTCGGGTGGTAAGTGAGAGAAAAAGGCCATGTAATGGTACATAGGAACGTTGGAATTCAGAGGGATAATAATAGGGAAAGAATGTTATGAAAAATAGGCTGAGGGTAAGAAATGGTGTGTGTGAGCTATGTCATAAGTGCAAACTACAAAAATTACGCAAGTGGGTCCTTCCCAAAGCAGGTTCCAACTTATAATGCCCTTGCGTAACCACACTTAAAAGTGTCCATGGGCACTCAAAGGGTTAAATGTAATCCACACTAATTCCACAAAACACATGCATGTAAATATCACCGGAATGAGGTAAGAATGCTATGCTATACAAGACATGAGCTCCAATTACATGGAAAACGAGATGAGATGGAAAATAGAAGGGATTGTAGAGATTGGGACACGAGGTAACTGACCCAGGGCATAGTGAATCATGCGTGTAAAGCATGATTAACATGTCATTAACTCGTCATTCCAAGATTAGGATGAAGTTCATTCCTCTAAACAGTGACATCACATTGTTTCATCCCATGATGAGCAACTATGAGAGTACCATAACAACAAGGTGTACGATCACTTGGCATTTTATTCAAGGGAGGAGTGATTTTTGTTTTGTGGCACTTTTCTTTTCATTTTCTTTTTTCTTCTTTTTTTTTTCTTTTCACTAAATCCAGAGAAGCCACCAACCATCAGGCATGGGTGCATGTCTTTCCAGTGGGACCCCCTAGAACAGTATTTGATTTTTGAGTGCCCTTTTGATTACTCTTACTCCCATTTTTCGTTAGATCTCCAAAGATCTTAGTACAACCACGTTGCATGATAACTCTCACAGATATCACCAAAGAGAATCTACAAGTTCCCTTGATGTCACATCCTAATCATTCCCTCTTGGTCCATCCTTCTTCATTCTAGGTACAATGAACACAAAATTAATTTTAAGTTTTAAGAATGTCAAGAATATCACTGTACCCTCGAACAACACCTCTTATTTGTAGAATGGATGAGTGGGTGTAATGGGCTCATTGTCCAAATAATTGATCGTTCGAGACTCGATAACATAGAACACACCTCAACCAACGATCCACATGAATGTTTTATTCATAGATGAGATTACTTATAAAAATGTAAAAAGACAAAAAAGACAAAAAATATAAAATAAGAAATTGAAAAATGAAAAACTGGAAAAAAAAACATTGTAAAATTAAAGAAAATGAAAAATATTTATTAATCCCGCTTGTTAGTAAAATGGGGAATATCCCCCATAACTAAACAGTTGAGCATGGCGAGGATTAATAAATGAAGGATGAGGATCCTTGCATGTTGAAAAAATTAAAACTTTGTCATACCTACCCCATTGGGGTTCACACACTTGATTGTAGTAAGCGTAGTGAGGCAATTTATAAGATGTGGTTTTCAGATAAAGAGTTGACCCACTATGATAGTTGGGATTGTAAGATGGTATGCAAGGATCAGAACATCGCTCTCCATGACTGCATTCATTGGGCCGTATGATTGTTGGAGTGTTAATTGGTGGCCTTGATGACGTGACATGAGGCATTGGGTTCGAAGATAAGGGTGCACCACAGTGTTGGACTTGTGCTGAGTTGGAGGATGCAGTGGCCTTGGAATTGTGTTGTCCCTTCTTATGGTCATGCTTAAAGAAGGACGCCTTCGATGTTGCTGAGGTCTCTCATTACTGTTGGCAGTAGCAGCACAAGTAACGTCCGTGGGTTGTTGCTGTGGTGCAAACACCTTAGGAACAGTTGGTGGCGATGTAGAAGGAGGGAAAGGATGAGAATGTTGAAAATGAGAAGAAGTGTAGGATACACAAGGCGATGGTTGTGTTGAAGGTATGGGCTGATAGTATTGAGGAGAATGATAATGCGGTGAGACAGAGTATGCTAGCCTAGTTGGAGAAACAGGATGTTAAACGTGATAAGCATTTGGATTCAAAGGATATGAAGGGTATCTCCAGTTTAGGGGTGGCTTCACCCATGACTGGGATTGTTGCCATTGTGATCGAACACAGTATCTCTGTACGAACTCTAGATGTAACGTGTTTTCCCAATGCTCATATAAATGTAACAGGATTAGGCATTGGCCCTTGGGGTGATCATACAAGCAAATGTTGCATTCATACGTGTGATTGGTAGTTGAGCTCTTATTTTCCTTATCCCTTCTTTCCGATTATCTAAGGATACTTTGTCTTGCTTCTCGGGTTGTTAAAACTCTATCTCCAATAATATCTATATATTCTCCATACTTTTTATGTGTCCATTATAACATCTTATTGATCTTTGCCTCGACTTCCTCTGACGATTGTTGTACTGGCAAAGAGGGTTCTTCCACCTTGAGATTGGTTGATTTCTCCTTTTTGTGATTATGGACCTTTGTTAAGTAAAGATTTTGTTCTCGTTGATGTTTTTCAACACTTTCCCATCTAGCCATTTCACCTTCTTCTTTTGCTACCTGCTTAATAAGCTCTTGGATTTGATGGGTTCATAGCTCGTATAGTTGACCTTGGGCATACATTCCTAGGATCTCTCTTGTTGTATCACAAAGCCCATCAATGATATGATACATTAGCCTTTCCTTGGAGAACTCATGGCCTGGATAGTTGTTTAATAGTGCATAATATCTTTCTAAGGCCATGTCCAAGGGTTCATGTTGTGCTTGTTTCCACTCTTGGATTTGTTTCCTCAAGGCTGACACTCTTGTGTAGGTTTGATATCTTTCGCTAAAGAGTTCTACCATTGTTGGCCAGCATCATATTGAATTTGGTTTTAACGTTTATAACATACTTTTGCTTGGCCAACGAGTGTCATAGGAAAGAGCTTGAGTTTTTGCCAACCGTTATCAATGTTGTTCCATGTGCAGGCATTGTAGAAGGCTTGTAAATGTTGACGCGAATCTAAGTCATAGCCTCTTGAGAAATTGGGAAAGGTTTTTAAATCGAGCCTAGGTAGGTGGCTCTCTTTACGATGCCTATGGAAGATTCAAATAGCCTCTTGCATTTACGTTAGGCTTGTAGTGGCCAGTAGGGGTTCACTGTCATCGGGCAAGTTATGCTTTTGTGCGTTAGGATGACATTGCCTTTGTTTATGTTTATAAGAAATCCCCACCTCAGGTTGCGTACTTCAATCTTCATTGTTATATAATTTGTTGGTTCTCCAATGAACTTCCTCACTAAGTGTGAATTTGTATGTGACTTTTTGTAATTATTTTTTCTTAAAAGATATATCGTTAATTCCTATACAGCGACTTTGTATGATATAACTAATCTAGATAACTAGCACAATCCCTGGCAATGATGCCAATGATGAGTGACGAGGTACCCCTACACTCAACCATATGAATACGAGCGTTACACGTGCGATTTGGTCAAACTTTGCAAACAGACTAGTTGTGGCATCTAGATAGTTAGCCTTAGGTCGCAGTTTGTTGTCTTTCCACTTGGACTAGTGTTAACTTTGTCACGTATGGTTTAGTCTAGAGTGAGGTGTATAATGTGTTTCTATGCTAATGCTACTCCTAAAGACAATGGAAGATAATATTAACTAAGCTAAGAGAGAAAGGGTGAAAGAGAATCTAAGCTAGCCTAAGTGCAATGAGCATTCTTTCCTCGATTATCCGTACAAATCTTGGACTTCATGCACAACTACCACTGGGATTACCAAGTGCAGATCCTAGGTATGCTACTGGGTTACCAAGTAGTCACACTTAAATGCTCTTAATCAAGACGTACTCATTCCATGTTTAACAGGATTTTAGGGTAAGAAGGTATTAACAAGGAAAGCAGTAAATAACAATTAATTAATTAATTAAGCTAAGTGAATGCTGCAATGATGAAGTAATCTCGATCTTTATTTCAGGTCATGTGCATGTCCAAGTACATCAAACTCGAATAAAGGTGTCGTACAATTACAAACACCACACTGCAGGCATACACTGGGAGGAAAAGGGTTGAGAAAAAAGTAAAAACTAAAATAAACTTAATTCTAAAACTCTACTAATTTCAAAAATGACTTCTAAGTTTTCCTACCTCTTATTTATAGATGAGGAGGCAGGCTGTGATATCGTGTACGAGATATCGTGGCTAGGCTACGATATCACGTACGATATCATGACGGACTAAAACGCGACTCATCAATTTGCTAGTTTTTGTTTGTATATTACATGATCCTCACCAATCCTTTACCAGGGTATGGTGTTCAACCTAAATTACCATTCATTATTTAAGGTGCCTATAGACTTTTTGTCATGGGGTTATGCAAGGGTGTTTTTAAGCATTAGCCTACCTTGGGAAGGACCCACTTAGATAACTTTTAATTTCCTTTAGTATAAAACCCATAATCATAGGCCTCAATTTAGTCCAGAAAATATTAATAGCCTGCATCATCCAATTTTTGTGCTAATTTTACTTAAGGAACATTTCCCATTTACTCATTCCATATGCTTGATTCATTCGAATTCATAAACCAGAATCTCATAAGATATTGTTGCTTTGATTTCCTAGTTTTCTGGCTTTCATTTGGCTCTTCTTTCATCTTCAAACTCTTCCTAAATTCCTTGGAATTCAAATTGGAAATATGATTGCAAATGATTGCATTGACGCATCTCAGTCAATGCAGTCTAATACATCGACACAACCCCAATGATGTAGTACTAAAATCCTGTAGATATGAGCAATACTTTGTTCATTTTTCACATTTTGCATTCAAAGCCAAGGAATTTTTTGTAGTTTTTCAAAGCCTAAAGCCTTCTGAGAGCAATAACTTCCTCACCGCTTATTCATTTTCATCTATTTTTCAATCCTTGAGCTTTTAGAGGAATGCTTTCCATCATGGGAGCATTAAAGACTAGGCTTTGACAAAAAAAATTTTGGAAACTTTTTTAACACACCATAGATAAGGTATTAATGTAATACTAAAATAATGATCCCAAGAACTAATACTAATATTCAACCTTAGTTGAAGTAGAAATAAAATAATAATAAAATATTCTCATGTCTATGATCACTAAATAAGGATCTCATGATCAAATTTCAACTTGCCATTAAAATTAACTTAATCAATAAATTGAAAGGTACCTTGATTTGAGGACATTATATTTAAATAACTGATTCAAGATTACTCTTGTGATCGCAAATGATGCCAAAACAAGAACCATAGGTAGGAGGATCATCACAGCCCTAAGAAGAAATGACCTCATGAAGGAAGGAGGTAAGCATAACAAGAACAACCCAAAGAGCAGGCTATTAAGGCAAGCCATGCTACCAAGTCCTTACACAAGGAGCCCAAGGTGGAATTGGTTTGCTAAATTCCTGTAGCTAAAATAGGATAATCCAGGTAGGATGAGGTTCTAAAATCACAGCTCAACTTGGAAGTCATACTTACTAAGATCTACCCAGAGAAGGTTCAAAGTAAGGAATTTCAAAGCTCAATCCTTTAGAAATTAAACTTCAAATCTTTCCTAGGGTTAACACTGGAAGAGATCAAAAGCTAGTTATAAGGGTCTTTGCTATGGTCCATTTTCTCCACCAGTGGAGAATGGTACCTGGGAGAGACCTACCTCTTCAAGAATAATTAACAAGGATATGCAATAATCAAGATCAAATATATCAACATCTCCTATTTGGTTGAGGCTATTGTAGAGGTCCTTGGATTGGCAAACACTAGGACAAAGTTGGTAGAATTTTTCACATAAACAAACCCTAAGGTAAAGGAAAAATGGATTCAACGATGCTATGGAGTGGACCATAAGGAATTTGGTGCCCTAACCAAGGTAGAGTGAGCCTACTGTAAGATTGTAGCCTATCACCTTAATCCCACAGTGAGGCCAAGAAAGGTGAGTACCTTCTTTGCCAAGGCATGCATGGCTCTAGGTAGGAAGTTCCAAGTCAACCTTTCCCAACTTATCTTCATGGAAATTGAAAAATGTTTTAAAGAAAATCAAAAGGGTAGAACGACACTTCCCTTTTCTTACCTCATCGAAAAACTATATAAAACTGGAGGCATAGCCCACTATGTTAATAATGTTATTCGTAAGGCTCCTACCACATCATGGCAAGAGATGGTTAAAGTTAAAGCACCTTCCAAGCTTCAAAAAGAAGATCTGCCACCTTTGTCACCACATGTAGTAGTAGAGAAGATTCCTAAAATGATGAAAACTACTAAATACGTAAGGCAACTTAGAAAACAATAGTTATAATAATAAGCCTCTAGAGGTGATGGTGATTCCTCCATCTACCGTTTGATCATGAGCCACTTAAACAAGGTTACCAAGACCATGAGATGGTCAGTAGACCAAATGGCTTAGTTGTTCTCCTCACAAAGAGGATAGGTCCTTGTTCACAACAATTTTAATATCAGAGAAGCCACTATGTTCAATGCAGGACAAGCATTTCCTAATCCTGCCATATAAGGACCAAGAGACTATAGTAAAGGTCGTGGAAAATAGAATTCATAAAGCCCTAAGTGCTCATATGACACTTGTCCCTAATGTTACTACCATGACAGATGTCCAAGTATTTGCAAGAGCAAGAAGCAAGGGAATAAGTGCAACATATCATGAAGACATGTTGGAACGACTAGTCAGAGCCAAGTAACAGACTTTGAAGATCTTCAATGTTTCAAAAGACATTTCAGCCATTTAGTCTAGCTACTAGAGACAAGGGGTAAGTTGCTCATCATCAATGTGCAACTTGAGGAGTCCACCATTACCAATCGATGACTAGCAATTGAGGTTGTAGAACTTAGAGCCTAGTTGTTAGATCTATCCATTCTTAGGCTTGAGCTTACAAGAGATGAAGCTTTTTAGCAACTTCCATAGAGACTTTAGGAGGTCAAAAATCCAAAAGAGATGATGATATTTGATGTGTCACTATCAAAAGTAATGATGAATTATTCTAGTTATGACCTTTAATAGATTTGGAAGGAAAATCTTATGCTAACCCAAGACAATCACCTCTTGTGCAATACTGAATAACAAAAGGATCAAATGGTCATATACATTCATTTGTAGTAGGAACAACTTATCAAGGTAAGCCAAGATGTGAGGAGGTTGGTTGTAGAAAATAGGAATCTTTTAATGAAGGAGGTTCATGTCCTTTACCAGAAGACTATCATTGAGATCACCTCCTGGAAAAATGAAGCTCTCAAATATGAAAGAGTGAAAAATCACTAAAGGAACTAGGCTAGAATGCTCAAGGAGATCAATGAAAAATAAATCAAATTGACAAAGGCTAAGGTGAATGAAGCTTTCCAGCAACTCCAACAAAGAGGCGATGTATGACAATCCATTTTGATGACCTTAATGCCTACAATCAAGTTGAAATCCACTTGAACAAGTTGCAAATTAAAGAGATGATGGAGTACATGAAATTAGCCAACCTCTAACATGCAAACCTGGCAATACTAATAGAAGGAAGGCCAAGATTTAAAGTAGAGAAGCATGTGGCCAGCTCCTACTTTCTCTATGAGATAGAGTTCAAGCTTCACAAATAGACAAAACAAAAGTTTAAAGTGGCTGATGAGCGACGAGGTACCCCTACACCCAACCATACTAATACGAGCGTTCATGCATGATTCGGTCGAACTCTGCGGATAGGCTAGTTGTGGTATCTAGACAGTTACACATTGATCACAATTCGATGTCTTCCCACATGGACTAGTATTGCTTTGTCATGTATGGTTTAGTCCAGAGTGAGGTGTATGGTGTGATCCTAAACTAATGCTACTCCTAGAGACAATGGAAGATAATATTAATTAAACTAATGAGCAATAGGAAATGAGTCTAAGCTAGCCTAAGTGTGATGAGTATCCATTCCTTAATCATNAAAGTAATAAATAGCAATAATAATTAAATAAAAATTAAATAATTAAAACTAAGTGAATGCTGCAATGATGAAGTAATCTCAATCTTTATTTCCGATCATGTGCGTGTCCAAGTACATCACACTCGAATAAAGGTTCCGTACAATTACAAGCATCACATTGCGAGCATGCACTAGGAAAATAATCTAACTCCTATGGAAACAAACTGAAAGATTCTAGCTACAAATGACAAAAGGATGCCTAAACGAGTTGGAGGGCCCTCTTATTTATAGGTCGGGATAGGTGGCTGTGTAAACAAGGCCCCGTCAACTCAAGAAGGCTGAGAGTGCATCCATTCAAGAAGCACCTAACATTTCTCCTCTTCTATTTGAGGATTATGAGTTGTCCATGCTAATGTGCCAATGTTTGATGGAGTCGGCACTTTTCATGAACACGGCAGCTGCGGGAACACTTGATTGGCCTTGACATGCCATGCCGCAAATAGCCATTATTCCTCTTCATAGGCTTGGGCCCTAACCTCTCCTCCCTTTTCTTAGATAGATTATGTAGTAACAAGAGTTTCATGATGGTCCTTGGCCTTTGCTTCCCCCAGGTCGTTTGGTTGCACCGTGAGAAGGTTCTCCTTGTTGTCTTCTTTTAGGGGCCATATATAATCACACAAAGATCAATTGTTAGTAAGGTTATTGAAAAAAATTCAATGATTTCATACCTTACTCATTGCCTTTAATAAATGTTGAATTCTTTACTTAGTGTGATTGTAGAGTTAGAAATTTTTCAAGGAAGTTACCCTAAAATTTTAATGTCAGACATGGTTTTGAGGAACGTTTGATAAAATAATTACAAAGGAAAGAATAGATTTGGAAATGAAATACTCGGAGGGTATAAGATGATGTGGTGGTGTGCAACAAGTACAAATTACAAAAGTCACGCAAGTGGATCCTCCCCAAAGCAGGTTCCAACCTATATGCCTTTGCGTAACCACACCTTAAGATGTCCGTAGGCATTAGAAGGGTTAAATGTAATCTATACCAATGGAACAAAACACACACATGTTGATACCACTGTGGTGAGGTATGAATTCAATGCTATACAAGACACGAGTCTCAAATACATGAATAGTGAGATGAAATGAATCGGAGAAGGGATTGCAAAGATTGGGATGTGAGGTAATTGACTTAGGGCACAATGAATCCTGCGTGCAAAGCATGATTAATGTGTCATTAACCCATCGTTCCAAGATCAGGACCAAGTCCATTCCTCTAAATAGTGACATTGCATTGTTTCATCCCATGATGAGCAACTATGAGAGTACCACAACAACAAGGCATATGATCACTTGGTGTTTTGTTCAAGGGAGTAGTGACTTTTGTTTTGTGGCACTTTTTTTTTCTTCTTCTGTTTTTTTTTCTTTTTCTATCTTTTTTTTTTGCTTTTTATCTCTCTTTTTTTTGTTTTATTGGGTGCCTTTAATACTCTTACTCCCATTTTTCATTAGATCTACAAGGATCTTAGTACAACCAAGCTGCATGATAGCACCCACAGACGTCACCAAAGAGAATCCACAAGTCCCATTGATGTCACATCCTAATCATTCCCTCTTGGTCCATCCTTCTTCATTCTAGGTACAATGAACACAAAATTAATTTTAAGTTTTAAGAATGTCAAGAATATCACTATACCCTCGAATAGAACCTCTTATTTGTAGAATGGATGAGTGGGTGTAATGGGCTCACTGTCCAAATAATTGATCGCACGAAACTTGATAACATAGAACACACCTCAACCAACGAGTCACGTGAGTGTTTTATTCGTAGATGAGATTACTAATAAAAAGACAAAAAGACAAAAAGATAAAACAATAAATTAAAAGGTGAAAAACTGGAAAACAAAAAGTTGAAAAATTAAAGAAATAGAAAAATATTTATTAATTCTATGATGTTAGAATGGAGGATAGCCCCCATAACTAAATGGTTGAGCATGGCTAGAATTAATAAATGGAAGGTGGGGATCCTTGCATGTTGAAAATACTAGGACCTAGTCATACTTACCCCATTGGGGTTCACACACCTAATTAGAGTTGACGTAGTGGGGCAAGTTATACGATGTGGTTAATTTATAAGGAGTTGACCCACTATGGTATTTGCGACCGTAAGATGGTATGCAAGGATCAACATGTCTCCCCATGTGGCAATATTCATTGGGCCCCATGGTTGTTGGAGTATTGAGTGGTGGCCTTGATAAGGTAACATGAGGCTTTGGGTTCGAAGAGGAAGATGCACCACAGTGTTGGATTTGTGCTGAGTTGGCAGAAGCAGTGGTTTCTAAACTGTGGTGTCCCTTTTGACAGTCACGTCTAAAGAAGGGATGCCTTCGATGTTGTGAAGGACCTCCACTGTTGTTGACAGTAGCAGCACAAGTAATGTTTGCGGGTTGGTGCTGTGGTGCAAAATCTTCTGGCATGGCTAGCGGTGATGTAGAAGGGAGTGAAGTACGAGAATATTGAGATTGAGGAGAAGTGTAAGGCACATGAGGTGGTGATCTTGTTGGAGAGGACATGGGTGGATAGTACTTGGGAGAATGATAACGATGAGGTGAGGTAGAGGATGTTGATCCCATTGGAGAAACAAGGTGTTGAAGATAATAAGCATTTGATGCTGGGACATATAAAGGGTATGGTCCAGTTGGCAGTGGCCTTCCCCAAAACTAAGGTTTTTGCCACTGTGGTTGGACATAGTATTTTTGTACGAACTCTGGATGTAACATTCCTCCCCAATGCTCATGTAAATGTGACAAGATTGGACATTGACCTTTGGGGTGATCGTACAAGAAAATATTACATTGATACGTATGATTGACAGTTGAGTTCTTATCCCTATTCTCTTCTACCCTTTGTTTCAATTGTCGTGTGGTGTCCTGTCCCGTTTCTCAATTTGGCATAGTTTTTCCTCTAATAATGTTGGCATATTCTCCACATCTTTCATGTACCTAGTCCGTCATCTTATTAATCTTTGCCTCAATTTCATCTAGTGATTGCAGGATTGGCAAAGATGATTCCACCTCCTTGAAGTGTGTTGATTTCTCCTCTTCATGATCATGGACCCTTGTTAAGTTAAGATTTTGGTCCTATTGAGAACTTTCAACATTCTCCCATTTGGCTATTTCTACTTCTTCTTTTGCTATCCTCTTAATAAGCTCTTAGAGTTGATGGGTTCATAGCTCATATAGTTGACCTTGGGTGTACATCCCTAGGGTCTCCCTTGTTTCATTACGAAGCCCATCTATGATATGGTACATTAGCCTTTCCTCAGAGAACCCATGGCCTAGGCAATTGTTTAACAGTGCATAATATCTTTCTAAGGCCATGTCCAAGGGTTCATTTTGTGCTTGTTTCCATTCTTGGATTTGTCTCCTCAAGGCTGACACTCTCGCATAGGTTTGATATCTTTNACTTTTTCTTGGCCAACGAGTGTCAAAGGAAAGAGCTTAAGCTTTTTCCATCCATTATCAATATTGTTCCATGTATAGGCATCGTAGAAGGCTTGTAAATGTTGTTGCAGATCTAAATCATAGCCTCCTGAAAACTTGGGAAAGTTGTTTAAATCAAGCATGGGTAGACTACTTTCCTTACGATGCCTACGGGCTATTCGAAAAACCTCCTGTATTTCCATTAAGCTTGTAGTGGCCAATAGGGGTTCATCGTCACTAGGTATGTTATGCTTTCATGCATTGGGATGATGTTGTCTTTGTTTATGTTTATAAGAAACCCCCACTTCAGGTTGCATACTCCAATCTTCATTGTCATAATATTCATTGGTTCTCTAATGAATTGCCTCACTAGATGTGGCATTATTATAGTCTTGTAGGAGAGACATGGTTGTAAACCGTGTGTGACTTAATTAAATTTTAATTTAATTTCTTTTCTAAAGGATATATCGTTAATACTTGTTATAGTGATCTTGTATGATGTAACTAATCTAAATAACTAGCACCCTCCCCGGAAACGGTGCCAATGATGAGCAACGAGGTACCCCTATGCCCAACCATACGANCGCCAATGATGAGCAACGAGGTACCCCTATGCCCAACCATACGAATACGAGCGTTCATGCATGATCCAGTCAAACTCCGCGGATAGGCTAGTTGTGGTATCTAGATAGTTACACGTTGATCGCAGTTCGCTATCTTCCCACCTGGACTAGTATTACTTTGTCACGTATGGTTTAGTCCAGAGTGAGGCGTATGGTGTGATCCTAAACTAATGCTACTCCTAGAGACAATGGAAGATAATATTAATTAAACTAATGAGCAATAGGAAATGAGTCTAAGCTAGCCTAAGTGTGATGAGTATCTGTTCCTTAATCATCTGTACACATCTTGGACCTCGTGCACGACTACTACTGGGGTTACCAAGCGTAGATCCTAGGTATGTTGCTGGGTTGCCAAGTAGTCACACTTAAATGCTCGTGATTAAGTCGTACTCATTTCGCATTTAACAATAGGAATAGTAAATGATGATAAATAAATATTAACTAAGAAAGCAATAAATATTAACTAAGAAAGTAATAAATAACAATAACAGTTAACAATAACAATTAAATAATTAAAACTAAGTGAATGCTGCAATGATGAAGTAATCTTGATCTTTATTTCCGGTCATGTGCGTGTCCAAGTACGCCACACTCGAATAAAGGTTTCGTACAATTACAAGCATCACACTGTGGGCATGCACTGGGAAAATAATCTAATTCCTACGGAAACAAATTGAAAGAGTTTAGCTACAAATGACAAAAGGATGCCTAAATGAGGCGAAGGGCTCTCTTATTTATAGGCCAGGATAGGTGGCTATGTAAATGGGGCCACGTCGACGTGACCGCGTATACGCAGCCCTGTCGACACATCGACTTAATGACACTTCATCAATGACCAATGTAGAGCTTGAAGTTCTCAAGAGTAAATATTTAGATTAGAGATTATTTGATGAGAACTTGGTTAGGAGAATGAATGACTATCAAGAACTACAAAACCTTATATGTATGTTCAATGTTAAACATAAACAATTTTTAATCTAGTTCATTAATATGAAAGAGAGATGTTCTTGACCATGCCTTTCCTATGAGATGTACCTACACCAACCAGCCTAGGAAAAGCCGCCTAGATCATTTACAACCCACAAAGTAAGATGGAGAAGATGAAGGTACTCATGAATGCCTTCAAATTCTTAGAAGTAGTAGTAAGGTAGCCTAGACCACCAGTTGGACAAGGTCATAATGAAGAATCCTCTATGCCATAGGAGCCTCCACCTCCAAGCATAATGTAAGGATCTCATCTTACTCCATTCCATCTAGCAAGTGCCTACTAATTTTATCAACCTATCTAGAATTTTGTGTATTATACAACTTTTTTAATCACATAAATATTTTATAACATGACACTTAGAGTTTATTTATTAGTATAATTAGTTAATTAGTTAGTTCACTATTAGTTCTATACTTCTCAAATTTTGTAAATAACTTGGTCCCATTTTGTTTACTCAAGGATGAGTTTTTTGGTCAATCATGGGGGTATGATGAAGTTCAAGTCGATCAGCTTTGTTGATGCATCCTTGGATGTGTTGGCACATATGCATCCATGCTAATCCTCCATAAGTGTATATAAATGTGCACACCATTTGCATTTATGGCACATCTGGTCATTCCCATGGCAAAGCTCTTGTAGTTTGCCTTCATAAAATTAGCAAAATTTTCCTTTGAGTACTTGCAACATGGATTAAGTTGATTGAAAAAAGTATTTTTCAAGTCCATGGTGTATCTTAACACTTCTGCATGATGGTAATAAAATCAAGATTAATTCCTTCCATTGCAGTACTTGAATTAGAACTTGGTTTATTTTCATGCAATTTCTTTAAATGCATTTTACTTTTCTGCACTTAGGAATCTAATATTCTATTTTGTAACAATGTAAGTATGACCACTTCAAGCATATTATGCTAATGCTTGGTAATCACAGTAGTGGACACTTGTTATGCCCAACAATGACCAATTGGTAACCTGGTAGTGTTAGTATGGGTTCAAGATGAATATGGAAAGTGGAATCGAATACGTCATACTTTAGATAGATTAGATATCACTTAGTTCATAGTTAGCTAGAAATCGATATTTTAATCACTTTATCATGTTAATATTTTAATGATAAAAATAAAAAAATATAAATATCTTATGTCTCAATCTCACTTAACCAAACTTGTTGAGCTATAAAAAGTGATGACTGAAAAGAAAATGATAAAAAATGCCATGTTTAACTATCCAGAATAATAGCTACTCAGAAAAGATCCATGAAATTTGACCAAATTGCAGGTAAATGCTTGTGATTCATATGGTTGGGGGTAAGAAACACTCGCTGCTCATTAATGACTAATGAAGAAACCAAAAGGTTAATAAGTGATTCATAAGAGGAAGAAGTGATGAAGTATCTAGTTGCCTAAATAGGACAAGAAGATCCAAGGTGAGTAAGTCATAATATGATCCAATTTTCTAAAGAGGAAAAGAAGATCATTCAGAAGAGGGACATGTTATGATTAAGGTAGTAATTCAAACAAGTTAAATTATGAATCATCGAAGGAGTCCAAGAAGGGCCTAGCCTATGTAAGATTGATCAATAGGGCAAATTCCCAAAAAACTTGTCATGAATAACAAGCAAAGACAAGCATTGTAAGGATATAGCCAAGAAGAAGAAGAAGAAAAGAAAGAAGAAAAATATGCTATAAAGAAGTATTTCTTAAAGTCTAGTGAAGTTAAGTCAGTGATGACTTAATGAAGTACAAAAGAAGTTTAAAAAGTTAAGTTCAAAAAGAATTTAACAAAGTACACTAAATTAAGTTGAATTACAAGAGTTCATAATAGATTAAGTTACAAACTACAATTGTAAGTATATTATAATCTTACGGTAAAGGAGTGGATATGAACCAAGAGAAGATGCACCACCATAAAGAGTAAAATCACCAAAACATAGGAAGTTCTTAGCAAGGTAGAACTTGAAGATATAGTAAGTCCAAAGATGATGTTATGAATTACTAGACTATGAAATAAGTATCAAATGATGGAATTAGTACAACATAACTTTGTTCATCATTAGAGGATTCATAAGCAGTCAAGTCAGTAAGACTTATGATACTCAAAACTATCAAGATTATGAAGAGTAATCATCATTACAAAGAGAGCTATATAATCTAAGATTTGATACAAAATAACATGAAATTGAGCTAAGAAATCTCGTGGCTACCAAACAATTCAAGAAAACTGATTTCTTAATTAATTTCCCTCAAATCAAAAGGGAACTTACAGATCATTGGAAAAATCGAACAATCTAAGCAAATGTTAGTGAGTATTAAGCAGAAAAAGGAACATGCACAAGTGAAATAACCAAGAAAAATGACAGGGAAAACATATTGAAAACATGCATGGCCTAGATTGAAATAAAAATAGGGTGCTATACAACATGAAAAAGAGCATTCATGTGGCTAATAGTGAAAGGATTGGAAAATAGCATGTAAAGAAAAATAGATTTAGAAACTTGAATTTGAAAGAAAAATGCTACAAAGAACTCTAAATGGATCTAGATAAAATCCAAAATAGAAAACTAAAGAAGGTAGACCAAAATTACAAGAGCAATAAGAGAATGGAAGCCTACTAAGAATGTTCTAGGAAATGTACTAGGGATTAGAGGTCTCTAACAAGAAGCTATGTTGCCCTGTTCTTTCTCCAATGCATACACTTGATGCAAATTTGACAAGAACACATGTAGATTTAGAAGATGATGAAGCAAAGGGGATGGATCAAATCAGTGTGTTGACCTAAGTCAAAGCAATTCTCCATGTGCTAAGAGGACAACATGAAGGGAATACAAATTTCTTAGTAGGGAAAAGAAGAGAGAAATAAGAGGATCTAATATCTCTTGAAAGAGAATAATTATTCTACAGAAGTAGAGTTTTTTGAAAGAGTTTTTTAAATTGCCAATTACAAAGGATACTAACTACATTGTGTAATAGAGATATCTGAAAATACCAAGTAGATCTCCCACAGCTAGGTGAGAGAAATACCAATCAATCAAAATGCCAATCTCTTTCTTTTTAGGGACATACTTCTATTAATAGGCCAAAAATGCCTCGTAGAGCATGTAGGAATAATGCACTAGGACTCACAGAATCTTCTAAATAGGAGAATTGACATGTAGATTAGTTGATATAATAATTGATGTTAAACATCGAATGCAGGATTCACATCAAATATTGAAAAGCCTCCTGGCGTTTTAACATTAAAGAGCTAGTATGCTTTAAAAGAAAAATTTGATGAAGAATGTTAAAAGCGATATTGACGTTCAATGTCAAAAGCCAAAAGCCAAAAATAGAATTAACGCTAGAGCTAGAGCTAACATTAAACGTCAAAAGAAGAGTCAGAATGACATTGCTAATGATATAAAATCTAATTGTGTGAAGCAGATGTTTAGAAAAAAAATTGTGTTAGTCCTTTGAGGCTCAAATTTGTGTGTATATATATTACTTAGCAGGATACATTATTTTGACCTTTGATATATATCACTTGTTTCTTCAATTCCGGGTACGCTTCATGTTAAATTGTAGAATACACTTTGATTATTTTGATGAATTCTTTTTTTAAATAGAAATCTTAAACCAGTAATATAGAAAGGCATTTTTAGGAAATTCGTATCTTTATTAAGCAGTTATTATTTATTTTTCTTTTTAAATATTGGATGATTGCTTGCAGTAGAAATGGCTACCAGTCATAATAGTACTCCTTCCGAAGTTCTGCAGTCATATTTTAAAAAGAAAATGTCAATAATTGTGGATGAAGTTCCTGCGGTTCAAGAAGCTATAGCAATTTTCCAAAACTTAATCAACCAGAGCAAACAGGGCAACAGTGAAAGACCCCAAAAAGTTCGACATAGCAACGTGAGTACATTCTTTCATCCGTGCAGGAGTTAAAAACATAAAAATCAAATCATCTGAGTCACTGGGTTTGGTTGCATTTGCATATACATAAATCTTTTTTTAGTTTTTACATGTTTAACAGAGGCCACTTTCCACAAATATAGAGGCTTATCTCTACGAATATGAAATGAAGCAACCACTGGAGGGATTTCCAAATTGTGCCATGCTTTCAGATTTGGATCAACTTAATAATGCAAGATTTGTTACAGATAAACAATATAGGGAGCAATTATTAGAAAAGCAACAAGACTTCCGAAAGAGGGAGAGTAGATTGTTTGCTTCAAGGTATGAACATTTTACAGCCCCACAGGAGTCTGTAGGTTCTACCAACCCTGAACAGAACTTGGCATTTCTGCCAAAAGTCTGTATCAGACTAACCATGAAACTGTAAGAGAGTTTGATAAGTATGAAGCTGAAACACGGTTTAATGAATATGAAGCTGAAAGAGGAAGGTTTATTGACTACTGCAACCCATCAAGACAGTTGCAGGCTGATTTGGAAGCTGCAATTACTGCATCCAATGAAGAGCAAGAGCACAGTAATGGTAAGGATGTTGAACAAATGAAGGAAGATGATGCTAAGAAATCTGAACAAAAAATGGGACTTTCCATAGCACCTAATTTAGGAGAAGGTTCTGTCTCCTCTACTGTTTCTAAACCATGTTCAAGATGCTCAGACTTGATGCAGAGAATGGAAGACGTTGATGCTGAGCTCATAGCTGCAAGGCTTGCTGCAGGGTTTTCCATAAAGGAGATGGAAAACGCAAAAGCTGTTAATGCCGAGCTGATGCATGAAAATGAAAATCTCAGAGATGAATTAATGGAACAAAAACATGTAAATAATCCTCAAAGATGAGCTGAAAACAGTGCAGGACTCTGAGAGAAAGGCCAAAGACGACCTTCTTATGATCAACTTTTCTCTTGAAGAGATGGACTTTGAGAATGAAAGGTTGAAGAAAAATGGTGGTAGAATCAATCAAGACATTCCCAGCAAGAGAGTACTGAGAGAGTTAAAATACAATGCATTGAAAGGACCTGGGCAGAGACAGGCATTAATGAAGGCAGCACAAACTGGATTCAAAGTTCCAGAAATAGGAGCAGAAGAAGAAAGTGCTGTCCAGCCGGATTCATCACAGCCAGAAAATGTCGTCCCAGTAGCAGCTCCTTCAACAAAGCAAGAACAGTGGGTAGAATTAGCACAAAATGGAGTATCATCAAACCTTTAAAAAACGCTAATGAGAACATCATCAAAACACTCGAAAACCCCGTATCATCATTTCATCAATTCCGAAAATATATACAACTATCCTCATCAAAAAATTCAAAAACCCCATAGCATCATTTCCGCAGAAACATATACAGCAAATGGACGAACGCAGAAATGAATCATTCAATCGCATTCATGGCCTCAAAATTACCAACGCGAGCGAAAATCAGGTTCAGGGCACGATGAACCCCGCGAGTAGAAATGTGTAGAGCGACATCGGACAACTCGCTCGATGTAGAACACACACTGTTCTACATGTTAATGCTGAGATACTGGCCGCAGAATTCATCGGAAATGCAAAGCGCCAGATTTATCCTAAAAAATTCTTTTCATGGTATATCAAGTCACTAATTCCTCGTAAGATTTTGTTTTGTTTTTTATTTTATTTATTTAATTATTTTTTTGGGTGCATAAGCCAGAACGCTTCGTTATGAAAATGCATATGGAAATGCTTTAGTGGTATACATGACAAATTTTAAAGGGATTTGGAAGTTTATTAGTGGTATACATGACAAATTTTAAAAGGATTTGGAAGTTTATTAAAAGTCTTCAGAACTCATTTATGAAAAATGGAAATGAAAACGCTATATTATATCTCAGAAAATTTAGAAGGATAAACTGGTAAGTCACGACAATTGTCATGACATTCTTCCGGCTTTAGGGATAAACTGGTAAGTCACGACAATTGTCATGACATTCTTCCGGCTTTAGGGATAAACTGGTAAGTCACGACAATTGTCATGACATTCTTCCGGCTTTAGGTACTCTTATCTATCTGAACCTCTATTTTAAATTATAACAGATCATAAGAGTAGTTCAAAGAATTAGTGAACCCGCTCCTTGCCTGTAAAAGGAAGCTATTTTAAATTATAACAAATTATAACGGTGTAGTTCAAAGAATTAGAGTAAATATTTTCCTTAAATACTATATTATCAATGTTGAACACATGGCTTCTACTAAGTTACTTGAAATCATATCATTGAAAACACATATACGACATCTTTCAACTCAAGAAACAATCACGTACTAAGAAACAAGCATATTATCATTACTGGAAATGATGGTAATGATCATCCCATGTTCCTAAATAATCAAATTATATTGATTTTTGAGGCATCCTTGTCTCATGAACAATATAATTAAAATTCTGTACCAAACAATTATTAACATTTTTATTTACAATGTTCATTGATCTCTTTTGTCTTTTGATTGATGAATTATAGAATCAAATGTGTGAAGTGTTATTTTAGTCTCTTGCACACAATACTAATAAATTTTTTAGATAAAATGAAGAATAATGCAAAATTGTGCAAGACATAGAGTTACCTTGCAGAAAACCTTCAAGGTGAAAAACTCTAGCAAAAATTGGTCCCTGGCCTATTAGCCATAGCACTTTTCAAGGTTGAAGCACAGAGAGAATTAATAAATACAATGGAGAAGAATTGAAGGTGAGGATTGTAGCTTAGGTATTACCAATTATTGTGCCAAGAATGCTCCTTTAGAGCTCTTTATATATTGCTCAGGTTACAAAATTAAACCCAAAATAAAACGGGATAAGGTAATTTATTTTTGGTGTGGATTGGTACAAGAATGAAAATTAAAACAAAGAAAATATGAAATAGATAAGAATAAGAATCAAAAAATACCATAACCAAGGTAGGAATATCTATGGTGGATAAAATTAAGGTAGATTTGCCTTCATCCCTTCATCCACCTTACACAAAGGACAATATATACATGTTACCAAAATAAAATTTTAGTTGTTTTCAAGTAGAGAACTTACTTCTTTACTTGGATGAACTTACTTCTTTACGGTTTCATACCTTACTCATACCCTTAGTTTCATTAAGCTCTTAATTTATTAGGATTACAGAGTTAGGAAATTTTTTGCAAAAAGTACCCCATAACTATTAATCTCTTATAACCCTTCACAATTGTCTAATGTGTTCTTATGTATGGCTCATGATGATGGTTATGGTTCCTTAAGGACATTATTTGAGTGTTTTGGCATTAATATGTTTGATTATTCTTTAAAAATTTCAACTTTCACTTCATACTTACTCTTAAAATACCTTATAGATGTTAGAATTTTTCGAAAAATCAACTCAGATTTTCCTCACTAGCACCCCTCCACAACTAAGGTGAGCACTGTGTGATTAAATTAGTTTGAAAAGCATGAAAATTGGAGAAATATTAGTCAATTCATGGCTTGGGAAAGCTAGGAGGTTGGAGCTTAGATCAAAAAGGGAATTTAAAAAATCTCCCTTGGCTTAAATGAAAAATGGTGAAAAAATTTCCAAGTGTTTGCTAATATATATAGTTTTTATGGGACCTAACATTAGGGACCCAATATCGGAGCCCTATAAATTTCATTTTTCATGACGGTTGAATGGGAAAAATTGATTCTTTGGGATGTTTGGAAGGTTTTAGGGTTACTTAAGGGTTTAGATGATGGATATAGGCTTATTTTTGTTAAAAATTCATCATTGAGAGGTCATAGAGAAGGAATATTGGGCTACAAAAGTTCATTAGATGGATAAGAAGCATAATGGATTCATGTTTTTAGAACAGATAGTTTCAGATGATATGGAAAGTGTTTATTAACATTTTGTGATGGAAGGTTCAAGATGATGTGGAATCACTTGGCAGGTATAAGACACAACAGTTATGCAAGTGGCTCCTCCCTAAAGCAAGCTCTAGCTCTTAATGCCCTTGTATAACCATGCCTAGAAGTGTCCTTAGACACTTAAGGAATTGAATGTAACGCATACCTATTTAGCAAAACACACATGTTAGTACCACCAAATTGGGAAAATAACACTATGTTACACCAAACCAGAAGTTATGACTATTCAAATAATGAGATGAGATGGACTTAGAAGAGATTGTAGAAAACGGGACATGAGGTGTCTTACCATGGGCATAATGAATTCTTACGTTTTATTAGTGGTTAAAGTAATCACTAGCCTTTCTATCCAAGATTCAAACCAAGTTCAAACCACATTCCAGTGACATCGCATCATTTCATCTCTTGGAATTACAATTGTAAGATTATTAGTGTTGCAAGGAGTATTGTCACTTTGCGTATTGTCCAAAGGAGGAGCTTTATTCATGGCACTTTATTTTTACTTTTTAAATTTATGAGAAGCCACCTACCTTTAGGCATGGGTAACATGTCTTTCCAGTGGAATCTCCAAAAATTTATTTTGTGCTCTGTTATTTTTATTTGTGTCAACCTTTTGAAGGTAGCACTTATTTTACTCTTACTCCCATTTTTCGTTAGATCTACAAGGATATAATACAACATTAGCAACATGATAGAACTCACAATAGTAATCCAAAAGAATCCACAAATCCCTCAAATGTCACACCCTTTTCATTTGCACTTGGTTCTTCACTTTTTGGTCCAAGCATAATGATCACAAGTTTATTCTTAGTTGTATGATGGAAAAGAATATCATTATGGTCATGGTAAGACCCTTTTATTAATGGAATGGATGGATGGATGATGTGGGCTCACGGTTCAAATAATTAGTCCCTTATGACTTGATAACATAAAGAAATCTTGACCTTATTGGACTACATCTTGCCTTTAATTGTAATATGTATTATTAGTAATCAAAACTATTTACAAAGGGTTTGAAAACAAAGTATGAAAGAAATGAAAAAGATAGTAAGAACTGTGAAAAAGTATAAAGAAAGAAAAATGTTAAAAGAATGGAAAATGTTGAAGAATTGAGAGATATTAAAGAATATAAAAAATTTAAGAAATGAAAATTATCAAAGATTGAGAAAAGATTAAAGAATATGAAAAATGGATATCAAGAAATTAGAAATTGAAAAGAATTGTAAAATAAAAAATGGGAAAGCACTTANTCTCTCGAATCATACACTCTAGGTTGTTCACTTACCATCTTTATGGATTTAACTTTCTTGTTATTATTCCATGTGATCTTGATGATAGTTGAATTTTGATCATCTAAATCCTTGTTTGCTTTCCCTTTTAGTGTATGATTATGAGTTATTAATTTTGTTGTTAGGTCCTTAGTTGAAGTCATCTTCTTGGAATGGGAGTTAATAAGTGGATTAGATTATTCCATGCATTGCTTGGACAATTTTTGGTTCTCTATCAATGGCCATGAGGTGTCTTTTGGTTTTGTGGCTCATGCTCTTTCTTTTGCATACATTTTTTTTCACTATTGTGGATTTTTGTGATGATTGTGTTAATGTTCTGAAGTGTTGGTCCACTATTGCACTTTTTACTTTAGTAGTAATGCATGGAATCCGCTATGTATGTATGGCTTTGTGCACATATTCTTTAGAGATCTCAATAGATAGATCCCTCATACTTAGCTTAGCATTAATTGTGCTAAGCCATGCTCTCCCCATGATAATTGGAAATTCCTTATCAACATATTTTACATCAATTACCATAAAATCTACTAGATAAGACCATCCATTGGCAGTGGTCACTATATCATCTATCTGTCCTAGAGGAATGGCAACAGATTGATCTACAAGCTCCAACTTGATGTTGCACTCTTTCAATGGTGGTAGGTTCCATGCTTGATAACTTTCATAAGAGATCAGATTTACCCCAAAAACTAAGTCTAACAAAGCTTTGCATGGTATATTTCCAGCTACTCATAGATAAATCAAAGGAATTCTTGGATCAATTCTCTTCTTAGGGAGTGGTCCTAACTTAATCTAGTTTGTAACTATTTTAGTGAGCATGACAGTCTGTACATTTTGATTGGATGATGTTGGAAGCTTGTTTTTGATAAGAGGATTTGTTGTGGGCGAAGTTGGTCTCGATGAAGTTTTGACTTTTTCAACGTTTTCTAGACTTGTCCTAAAGAAAAGACATTTCTTTATCTGGTCCTTATTTTTGCTGGTAAGATCCTCCACTTGTATATTCACTCCCCTCGGAGCTTTCCTCTACTATGGTTGTGATGGAAATTCTCCTTGCATAATAGGTGGTGGCATTGGTGGCAAAGCACTTGTATATTGATTTGAAAAATCAGTTGCTTCTACATGCATGTACAAGTTTGAGTTGGTCCTTGGTGGCATCAGTCGATGGTATTCTTGCAAATAATATTGTGGAGTTTGGACAGTTGTGTTTAATGGTGAGATTGGATGTTGAACATAGTATCCATAAGGATTAGGTTGTCGATATAGATACTGTTGCCTTGGCAGTGGCATTGCCCATGTCTGCAGTTACTACCATTGCTACTGATATTGCTCCTATGGTTAAGGGTAGGCTTTGCTTGGATAATAGGTTGGCTAGAAAGGTTGCTTGATATTACCTTAAGGATAAGGAAGTCTTCTGGACCTTTGCTTTTTGACAAAGCTTGGATTTAGTGCATATACCCCAGATTCTTACAAGTGGACCATAACAAGACAACATCCCTTAGGATGTTCATCATGGCACACCTTGCATCCTTCCTCTTCCTTTGAATTGGAGTTAGTATACCCTTCAATGATAGCAAATTTTCCTTTGTGCTTGTAACTGTCTCATCCATAATCTCTTTTCTTCTTCTTTTCCTTGCCCCTATTGAGTGCTTCTTCAATTTTTTCTTTCATAGTCTTTAGGGTCATAACAATCTTTTTATCTATTGAATCCTAGACTTTCTCTACCTTAGCTACTATATCATTGACTAATTTTTGAATAGGTAGAGTCTTTTGTTAAATGGCCTGATCTAAGGTTTCCTCCTCTTGTGTATCATAGACTTATGCATCTCTCTTATGAATTGATGGATCTCTATTATACTCTTTAGTTGATTCCCTTTTTTTTAGCTCACCCTCTTCTTTTGCCACTTGATCAATTAGTCTTTGAATGCGATGGATAGTCATTTCTGATAATATTCCTTGGGCGTAAACTCCAAGGGTCTCTTTGGTTTTGCTTCACAACCCATCTACAATGTGCATGAGCTATTCCCTTGGTGAAAATCCATGGCCTAGGCATCTATGTAATAGTGAGTAGTATCTGCCCATTGCTACATCAAGGATCTCATGAGTCCCTTGATTCCATTCTTGGATTTATCTTCATAAGTTTGAAACCCATGAATATGTTTGGTATTTGTTGTTAAAGAGTTCAAGCATGATACTCTAGCATCTAATTGATTCAAGTTCTAGTTACTTGTACTAGCTCTATGCCTTTTTCACAAGTGTTCTAGGAAATAGCTTCAATTTTTGCCAATCACTTTCTATGTTTTTTAGGGCACAAGCATCATGAAAAACTTGAAGGTGATGTTGTGGATTCACATTGTAGCCACCTTCAAACCTTGGCATATTTTTCATGTCTAGTCATTTGATTTGGCTATCCCTCATGTGCCTAGTTGGTATGTGGATAACTTCCTGAATGTTTATCGTGCTTTGGGTTGTCATAAGGGGTTCATCATCATGGTCGGGTTCGTATGTTTTGTTGTAGCAGTAACCCCTTCTATGCTCATACCTTTATTGATCCTCTCTTCTATCCCTTTGTCTCCTTCATTCATGTTCTTCATCTTCTGTATCAAAGTGCCTTCAATATCAATCATGATAGCCATGAGTCCTCCTTTCTTCCCTATCATAGTCTTAGTACTTGTGTCTTCTTCTATTAGAGTCCTCCAACGATCATGATGAAGCAAATGACGTAGTAGGAGAACGATGCTGACTTGTTCTCCCTTCATGACTCTTGTATGCTTCTTTGTAGGATTTGGTAGGAACCCTTGGCCTTGAGTCTTGCTTATAACTTGAGTTAGTAGCCTCCTCCTTAGGTATCTCTACTAGAGTGGAATGAAGTTGGGCTTTGACAGGTTCCTCAAGTTTGATGATAAGTGTTTTTAAAGGATCCTCATGGTTTTGGTGGAGTTGCTCTGAAATAAATGCATTAGCATCAAGTTCTTCCAAGACAATAGAAGTGTTGGCCTACTTCCCTTTGTTGTGTACATGTTTGACCTACATGGCAGCAACTCTCCTCATTTGCTCCTTTGTGGGTTCGTGGGGTCTTATCATGTGCTAAGTCACATGATACCCTTCCCGAATTTGGTCCAAATGCATTCTCCTTAAGGTAGTTTTGAGCATGTTAAGTGATGCATGTTCTGGAGGCAAGACTATGTTGCCTTGTATGTTTCTCCACCTCATTTGATTATCCTGATAGAAGATGAAAGTAAAGTCTAGATGGTAAGGATCTGTGTGAGCATAAGTGATTCTTGTTTGCATTGGTATTCCTCATTCTTCTTCATCAATGATTTTTTCATTGCTTCTTCTTGTTTCCTTGGTAGGTGATGGTTGATCTTTCTTTGAAGCCATATTATGTAGTTTAGATGTTATGTTTAAAGTGTGCTTTTCTTATAGTTGTAAGGTTTGACTTTGTGTTTCAGATACAATGAACTTTGAATAATCAATTATTAAGCATACATTGATGTATCCCCGACAATAGTGCTAATGATGAGCAGTGGAGTAATCCAACACCCAACCATACAAGATATAAGTGTTCACGCATAGCCTGATCAAATCTTGTGGACAAGGCAATGTAATTATGCTAGTAATTGGTTTAAGTTTGCAATCGTTGTCTTCCCATGTGAGCTAGTAAAATTGATGTGTATGGTTAAACTCACGGTGAGGTATATGATGTGTTGATGTTGTAGGGCCATATTACTTCTAGTGAACATAAGGTAAATGAAGTGGTTTCTAAATCTAAGTAATAGTAAATGAATCTAATCTAGCCTAGTGTGATGGACATTCATTCCTAATTCTCTGCACATGTCTTGGACTCATGCAATCATTACTAGGATTACCAAGCTACTAGGCGAACAAAGAGAGAATACTACTGGGTTACCAAACAATCACACTTAACACTCAGAATTAGTCGTATCCATTCCACTTAACAACAATAAGAGTAAAGTGCATAGAAAGTAAACAACAATTAGTAAGCTAAGTGAAAATAGTATGCATTATTCTAAGTAAACAGTAAGAAATCTAAGTGATGTCGTAATGATGCAAAGTAATCTTGATCTTTATTTTTTGTCATGAAACATGTCCAAGTTCATTCCACTCTAATAAAGACTCCGTTCAATCATTTAACATCACACTGTGGGCATACACTCCTAAATGCTAAGTGCTAAAATCAAGAAAACAAACTGAAAAAATTTCGCTAAGTTGGAATGAAATTTGTTTGTGAATTGTGTGCCTAAGTGTCGTATTTATAGGCCTGCATGTGTTCACAATATCATATATTCGACATTGTAGCTTGTGCCCTGATATTGGATACCCAATATTGTAGTTGACAAAAAATTGATTTATTAATAACTATTCTCTTTAACCTATATAAGTGTTGATTCTATCCTTCTCCAAGAGCAAAATATACAATCTTATAACATGCAAACATGTTATTTAGTATCATTCTTCTCTATTTATAGTTTTGATTATAACATGTATGTATAACACCATAGGTTATATCATACCTCATGGTGTATACTTATCTTTGTATTTTAATAGTCATCAAATTATTTCTAATGTCTTAGACCTAGTGATCTAAGCATTACAAAACTTAATATTTAGAAGGCTAGTGATTACAAGTCATAGGTACTAACATTAGTTAGATATAATAGAAGATGTGTAGATATTTAATTATGAGTTCTTATGACTATTAATATACATGAACATTTTACATAGGTTTGCGATTCTAAATGTGAGGAAATCAAATTCAATGTACCAATGGTATAAGTGGTTCCAAGCTTGAATTTAGTGGATGTAATACCCCACCTATACCTAAGTTGAGATGATGCTACATCTAGAATGGTAGAACAAGCAATGAGTCACAATGAGAAATGTCACTAATCAATAATCACAACAGAAGAAATCTTAATAAAATCTTGTAGTATAACCACTAAACATAATCTAAAATCTCAATCATAATATAACATTGCCTACTCATTAAGCATCATGTACATATATCAAAAGCATAACATAGCATATCAAGCATGCTATCCACATACTCACTATCATATATATACTATAATAACATATCACAATATAGATCCCAGCTCATAATCAATCTATAGGAAAATCCATGAGTATATGTATACATCTTAGGTAAAAGCATATACAAAATACACAAATATATAGCATGTACATGGATCCATTCCCTCCCTCAACCTTGGTGCTCTCCTACACCTTTAGCCTTGTCACCTCCATAAAATAAAGTAAATATAAATCGAGTGGAAAGCCTTTACACTTTCCCTACTAGATGGCTAACAAATACTATACTGAGGGAGAGAAATGGATATGAAAAGCATCTTGCATCAATGGTCAATCCTACATGCACACTAGGCATCATAGGCATCACAGGCATACTCATTATATCATTATAAGACATGCACAACTCACAACATAAGCACATAGCATCTAATGCTCACATTAATCAAACAAATACGTATGACAACTAATGTCTTGTATCACACATATGCTCAAACTCAACATAAGCGACAACTAGTATCATGTGGATTCACATAGCAACCTATGGCTTAGAGCATAACCACACACAAACCATACCTTCACATGAGCCATCAACAATCCACTACAACCCTTAGATCTTACTTCTCCAAACTAGCATATGGCCATGGCATACATAGATAGTAACCCAATATCACTAGGACCAAACACGCATACAATACCAATCATGCATATATTCATGTGGCACGTAACATATCCACACTAATTGTAACAACGAGGTATTAGCCTGGTGATAAGATTCTTGATTTGAAAACTCTAAGTTATAAAGTTGTAATTAAACTATATTACAATTCTTTCATGTTCCTATGCCCCTGCACACCCATTGTGCAAGTAACGTATCCATAAGCATTATAGCATGTATATTGAGAGTGGCTTTAAAAACGGTTAAATTATCAATAAAAGCTCCCTCGCAGGTCGCCTAAACGCTTCAGGTTGTTAACTTGAAGTAGGGCCTACCAACCATTGCTAGTCGTCTACACTCGATTTTCTGGATTCTGCAGTAACGCTCAACCGTTCATTTTTATTTTATTTCATTTTCTAATATTGCATTGCAGAAAGGGCAACAGTCAAGAATACACCAAAGATTGGACACCAGCCATCCGCCATGGACATGTGCTTGTTTTTCACTGCAGAAGGCTGGGTATGTGGGCCCATGATTACGAAAATTGTCGTTTCCTTGCTCCTGGATTTCACACTTCAAATTCAAAGTTGTCACAAGTCCCACCAACCATGACAATTGACAACTACCCACGGCAGGCGGAAACTCTGACTTCTAACATTTTGGGAACTCGCTTGGCCACATCACAGGCGCTGTGTGGCTCTTCCTTTTTGGCAGAGGTATCTGACATTCATGGGTAAACTTGTCAACACTTCTATTTAATGGACAGAAATTGCTTCCTCAACCTCAGGACGGTCATAACTTCATTAACAAATGTTGAAGTTTGCAGGTCCAGGTCCATCATTGGCTTTGCTCGCAATACTGCTGGTATTGGTAGCCGACGAAGCATCAGGAGGTGTTTCGTTAAAATCTCTGCCAGTTTCTTTCACCGTAAATGCCACACTTGATCACAGAGACCATGACTACAACAACGCCAATGGTAAGGAGCATTGCTGGTTTTGAAAGCTACTCTTTTTCCAATATAATACATCTGTGCAGGAACAAATTGAAATTGTCTGATATATCTCTTTTAGTTATTTTTTGTTACCAATTGATGCAAATGGTACCAAGGTTTTCTTGGTATCAGTTTCCAAGCAATGTTTGTTTGATGAGTGCCTTCCTTGATGTGGGTTTGCTGTGATTGATTGAATTCTATTGTCTTCTATTTTTTTTTGTGGGTCATGCAATTGATCTTGGAGTTTGATCTTAGAACAATATTGAGTGACTAAATGTTTCAATCTGCCGTTGAATTGTTCATTTTCCTATTTGATGAAACTGAGAACAAGCAACTCGTAATTTTTTATCTCCCTGAAACAGTGGCAAAAGCAGGAACAGATGCAGTAAAAGTCTCATGGGTTGTGAAGCAAGGCACTGACGACAAAAGTTTCAAGAAGCTTAAAGTGAAGCTGTGTTTCTCTGAGGAGAGCCAGAAGGACAGATCATGGAGGAAAGCTAATGATGATCTCTCCAAAGACAAAAGCTGCCCCATCTTGATGGGTACTTCTCTACAAATCAGCAGAGGCAGCATTACCTGGACAATTGCAGATGACACACCAAGAGGAATTTACTACTGCAGAATATATGCATTGGATTCACAAGGAACCCAATTAGCTTATGGAGAAAGCCCCAAAGATGAAGCCCAGTTCCTGACTGTGGATGCAGTTTCAGGCCATAGCATATCATTGGACATTGCCGCAGCGGTTTGCTCATCTGTTTCAGTTTTGTCTCTGTTTGGTTTTCTGGGATTTGAGAAATGGCAAACCAGGCGGCGGCAACTGCTCCAAAAGGCATAGGCTGTAGCCTCTGACTTGTTTTACTGTGATGATTCTGTCGATGGATAGGATCTGCTTGTTGCCGTTTTCAGAGAAATATTCAACAGAGGCTACTCATACACATTGGCCCTATCACTTCTCGCTTGGCTGTATTTGCTTGCTTAATTAACACGTGTATGATGTAGAAAAACAAGTGATGAGTGAGGCAGTGGGCTGGTGGGTCAATGATTGATTGACTAGTAGCAGGATTGAGCATTAATTTTATATACCTTACTACTGTATATGAAATCCGAAAGAACTGTTCTTTCATAATTTTGTCTAACTACGTTTCCTGCTTACACGTTAATGTTCAGTGTGTTCGAAATACTTTACTGTTCATTCTCAATTAGAAGTTGCTTGTAAATGTTTCCCTTCTCTCAAACATGATCTTACCTCTTGGACCTCAGCTTTGTTGAATTTAAATTTTATTGACAAACCGGTACGCGACAAGTTTTACTGTCAAACACTAGGACTAATCTAGAGGGTGAAATTGATAAAGATGTAATAGATAAAATTTACTGAAAATAGTTAAGATGGAGATAGGTTAGTAGTCAAATACCAATAAAATCAATATGACAAAAATGTGAATGCTTAAACAAAGAATGCCAAAAAAAAAAAAAAAAAAAACTCATGTAATTAACTGTAGAAGGGTAAGCCTAAGATGATGATGATAATGATTAGGGTTAATCTAATAAAATTGCTTCAAGAGAAGTTTACTATGAAAGGCCATCTGATAATGGATTTTAGGTTTCTTAGTGATGAGCGGTGAGGTGCCCCTATGTTCAACCATATGAATATGAGCGTGCATGCATGATTCGGTCGAACTCCGTGGACAAACTAGTTGTGGCACCTAAATAGTTATACATTGATCACAATTCGTTGTCTTCTCACCTAGACTAGTATTTACTTTGTCACGTATGGTTTAGTTCAGAGTGAGGTGTATGATGTGATTTCTAACACTAGGCTACTCCTAGAGACAATGAGAAATAATCTTGATTAAGCTAATAAGCAATATGAAGTAAAATCTAAACTAGCTTAAGTGCGATGAGCATCCGTCTTTAATCATCCGTACGCATCTTGAACCTCATGTACTACTTCTAGGATTACCAAGCGCACATTACTTGAGCTCTATTAGATACGCTACTGGATTACGAAGTAGTTACACTTAAATGTTCGTGATTAAGACGTACTCATTCCGAATTACTAATAGAAATAGTAAATGATGATAAAGAAGTATAAACTAAGAAAATAATAAATAATAATTAACAATTAAAGCAAATAAAAGCTAAGTGAATGCTACAATGATGGAGTAATCTCGATCTTTATTGTCGGTTGTGTGCATGTCCAAGTACGTCACACTCGAACAAAGGTTTCGTACAATTACGAGCATCACATTGCGAGCATGCACTTGGGAAAGGAACTGAAAACTAACTAAAAACTGACAAAAAAACTTGACCCAAAGACTAATTGAAAGACCACCTTCCTATGCGCCTGAGTGCTATATTTATACACTAACACAGGAATTATGATATCGTGTATACGATATCGTTATCCAGGTGGCGATATCATGTACCCAATATCGTGTATTCGATATTGGGGCTTGGCAAACCGCAATTCATCATACCCCCATGATTGAATAATAACTTGTCCTTGAGTCAAACAAACAAAATGAGAACGAGTTCATTTGATTACACAGTGGATAGGTATGAGATTATGGACTAATTATGAATTATTTCATGTCACAGTGTGGAATTAAACAAAAAAAAATTGGGACACCAACGTAGTATACAAAATACAAAATTATTGTGACTCATGTGGTCCCTAGTGGTGGTGGCTCCTCCATGGGCTTCTTCCCCTTATCCTGTTCTCCAGGCTTTGGAAATGGATACCTCTGAAGGAGTGCTTGAAGCTTTTCTTCTTCTGTTCAGGGAGCATGTGATGTCCATGTTGATGTTCCAATATTTGATGGAGTTGGCACCTCCCATGGACACGGTAGTTGCGGAAACATTTGATTGACTTTGACATACCAAGCCGCAAACAACTGTCATTCCTCATCGTAAGCTCTAGCTTTGTCACTACATTCTTGATAATTCACAAGTCGTCGAGCCAAATCTACTGCAACATCTTTTTGACCTTGGTAGTTGGCTTTTACCACCTCTAATTTAGAATTTTCTACCTCCAATTTTTGCAATGTCTTTTTATGTTTAGCAAATTCTACTTTATATTTGGCGTAGGTGGTAGCTACCTGCTTTTCCAACTCTATCCTCGAGTGTCCTACTATTAACATGGCCAAGTTGGCATACCATAGGTTTGCCAACTCCATGTATTCAGTGAGATCCTAGATTTGTAGGTCCCAGCTGTTTAGTTCTGCTTGGTGGATGAAGGTGTAAGTGTCCAGTATGGCTTGCCAGTCAGTGTTTTGAGCACTGAAAACATTGATATGGGTCTTAGCCATATGGATCTCTTTTTCAATGATATGCTTATACATCCCCACTTGGTTCCGGAAATGTTCCTTCAATTTTTCATGTCACTTAGCTTCATTTTGCCATGTGCTTATTTCAATAGTTGTCTTCTGACAGATGGTGCATACCTCCTCCATTGAGAGGATCCTGTTCTCTCTGGCTAAGCAATTCATGTCCTGGTTGACCCTTATTAGTTATTCTCGCATTTGCTGAAAATTTTCCTTGAGAACATTCTTTTATTTTTCAATTGATGTCAACCGAAGATTCTTAGCAGCAAGGAGTTTATTTTCTTCTTGTAAGGCCTTGAGTGCTTTTGCATGTGCATCTATTTGGGCTTATGCTTTCGAAGCATCCCAATCAGCCTTCTCCTTTTCCATTGCTACCCTTTTATTCTCTTCTAACAGTTTATTCAGTTGCTTCATCCGAAATAACTGTAGCTGGTCGACTGGGATAAGTTGGGACAAATCCCACTATGCAGCTTGTAGGGCAACAAACTTCTCTTGAAGTCTTCTCAACTTGTTTTCTGCATGTTCGGCCCTAACCTTAGCCATAACCAGCTTTCCCTTTGTGGAAATGAGGTCTGATTGTGCTACTGTGACATCTTGAGGGATGTCAAACAAGTACATCATTACTTGTCCTACTTGCAACAATTGATTTAGAGCATCCTCAAGTTTTGCAGGAGTTATCGAGGGATTGGCTAGGACATGAGCATCATGTGCTCTTGTGAGATCCACCGGTGGCACAACAGGAATGTTAAATGATTCTTTGATGTGGTTTGTGATGACTTCTGTTGCTTCGGTTGCATCCTGGTGTTGCATGACCACTACTGTGACACCTTCACCAATTTTTAATTGCACTTGAAAAGATGCAGCATTTTTAAAAATTTATTGTGACCAACGTGATTCTCCTCCTCTTGTTTGTATTGAGACCTCACCCTGTGCATGATCAATTGAGATCGTGGGCTGTATGGCATTATCAATTACCTTGAAGAGGTTAGCCTCATTACGACTTCCCCAATTGACCATTTCTGCAATGGCCTTGAGATGGCTCATCGACAGTCGGTAATCTTGTGACAGTGATGGCGGTTGGTCTTGCTAGCCTGTGGGCTATGTGCTGGGCCTTGCTTCTTGTTGTTGACTGGGCCTCATGTTTGAAAGTTGATTAGGCCCTACTATATGAGATGCAGTGGGCCCAACCATCTGCTCTTGCTTAGGCCCCAGTGTTTCACTAGCATCTTTCCTTGGTGTTGAAGGTTGCAGTAATTTAGCATATGAGGCATTTTGAGCTTTTCTGGGGACGTCATTAGTGTACTCCAGAATTCCAACATGCCGACATAGCTTTCTGATTAGATAGGGAAAAAGCAAATCAAACTTTCCTATCTTACGTTGATGAGTCGTAAATTGTTGGCCGTGATATCGCACCCATGATCTCGCATATGCGATATCACGGATGCGATATCACAGCCTAGACACGATATCACAGCCTGTCTCCTCATCTATAAATAAGAGGCAGGAAGATTTGGTAAAGGGGGTAGTTTTTAATATTAAGGTAGGGACTTTTTGTCAGTCTTTCCTCTCAACCCTTTCTCCTAGTGCATGCCCACAGTGTGATAATTGTAATTGTACGACATCCTTATTCGAGTGTGACGTACTTGGACATACACATGACCGGCAATAAAGATTGAGATTACTTTATCATTGTAGCATCCACTTAGCTTAATTATTTAATTTTTATTGTTATTTATTGCTTCATTAGTTAATATCTCTCTACCCTTATCTCCTAGTAACGTGTAATGAGTACAACTTAATCACGAGCATTTAAGTGTGACTACTTGGTAACCCAATAGCGTACCTAGGCCATGTGCTTGGTAATTCCAGTGGTAGTTGTGCATGAGGTCCACGATATGTACGGATGATTAAGAAATGGATGCTCATCGCACTTAGGCTAGTTTAGATTCTCTCTCACACTCTCTCTCCTAGTTTAGTTGATATTATTTCCCATCATCCCCAGGAGTAGCATTAGTGTAGGAACACATCATACACCTCACTCTGGACTAAACCATATGTGACAGAGCTAATACTAGTCCAGGTGGGAAGACAATGAACTACGATCTATGAGTAACTCTTTGGATACCACAACTAGTCCGTCTGCAGAGTTCAACCGGATTATGCATGAAACGCTTGTATTCATATGGTTGAGTGTAGGGGTACCTTGCCACTCATCATTGGCGCTGTTGCCAGGGGTGGTGCTATTTATCTAGATTAGTTATATCATATAAGGTTGCTGTATAGGAATTAACTATATATCTTTTAGGAAGAAATAATTACAAAATGTCACATACAAATTCACACACAATTTCACAACCATGCCTCTGCTACAAGACTACGATAATGCCACATCTAGTGAGGCAATTCATTGGAGAACCAACGAATTATATGACAATGAAGATTGTAGTACGCAATCTGAGGTGGGGGTTTTTTATAAACATAAACGAAGGCAGCATTGTCCCAACACACGAAAGCATAACTTACTCAATGACGATGAGCCCCTACTGGGCACTACAAGCTTAACACAAATACAAGAGGCTGTTCGAANGTAGGGGCTCATCGTCATTGAGTAAGTTATGCTTTCGTGTGTTGGGACAATGCTGCCTTCGTTTATGTTTATAAAAAACCCCCACCTCAGATTGCGTACTACAATCTTCATTGTCATATAATTCGTTGGTTCTCCAATGAATTGCCTCACTAGATGTGGCATTATCGTAGTCTTGTAGCAGAGGCATGGTTGTGAAATTGTGTGTGAATTTGTATGTGACATTTTGTAATTATTTCTTCCTAAAAGATATATAGTTAATTCCTATACAGCAACCTTATATGATATAACTAATCTAGATAAATAGCACCACCCCTGGCAACGGCGCCAATGATGAGTGGCAAGGTACCCCTACACTCAACCATATGAATACAAGCGTTTCATGCATAATCCGGT